>CM022482.1:2554927-2627246 GCA_011952105.1 Coreoperca whiteheadi | reverse complement strand
AAGGCAAACCGCGCACCTCGGCCCCTGCCTCGACAGGATGTCCGCTCCCACATGGAGGTACGAAAAGTGCTCTGAGAGAGCGCAACTTCCCCTGGGACCACAAGAGGATCTGGTGCACCAGTCTTCACAGAGGGCGCGACCTCATACCACCTTGTTGATTTATGTAGGAGACCACCGCTGTGTTGTCGGAGCGGACAAGCACATGGTGGCCCCTGAGGTCTGGAAGAAAGTGCCGTAAGGCCAACAAGACCACTCGCATCTACAGGCAATTGATGTGCCATCGGTGTGGCATCAACCACAGACCTCGGGCTGCTCGGCCCTCCTGTACTGGAGGCGTCTGTCAAGAGTGTGCAACGGTGATACACCATTCCCAGCACACCCATTGTCTCTACCTGTCTAAGGCATGCATGGACCTGCGTGTAACCTTGATCAGGCTAAAAGGATTGCCCCTCGGGGAAAATCCGGTGTCCCTGAGCCACCACTGCAGGTGCCTCATGTGGAGTTTGAGAAGAGCGAGGGCAGAGTCCAAACACTTCGTGAAGGTGCAAGGGGAGAGTGCTAGGCCGAAGGGAAGCACCCAATATTGGTAAGCTTTGCCCCCAATAGCGAACCGCAAGAACTTCCAGTGTCCTGGAATGATAGAGATGTGGAAGACTTTAGATTGATTGTGACGAACCAGTCCTCGGACTGAATGTGACTCACAATCATAGGGATCGTCAGCATCCGGAACCGAAGTCTTCTCAGAGAACGGTTCAGGTTACAAAGATCTAAGATGGGACGCAATTACCGTCTCTCTTCGGGACTACGAAGTACCGGCTGTAGAACCCGGTATACATCCCTCAGGAGGGGATTGGTTTTATGGCCCCATTGTACAAGAGAGAATCTATGTGTAAGCCCTGCGACGAGTTGGCCACTGTCCAGGGTGTACCCTGCCTAAGGCCCGAAGTCACTGGGATAGGCTCCAGTCACCCGCGACCACTAACGGGAACAAGCGGTAGAAAATGACTGACTGACTTTACAAGAGAGAATGTATTTCTTGCTCCATCACGTGTGCTTGTACTCGGTTGACCCCGGTTTCCAAGAACCCTCGGAATCTTTGGGGTGTGGACCGGAACTGAAGCTTGTAACCTTGTTGGACAGTGCACAAAACTCAGTGCGACACACTTCCCAAGCAGGCAGAAAAGGCCCGCGGGGGAACCACTAACCCAAGTCTGTTGCCTGGGGGACATGGAGTGGTGGCTTCGGTTACCCGAAGTGCTGCACGGTGGGAAATCCCCGAGGACTGTCATGTACATGCCAGACCGCCCCCCGAACCTGCAATGTGAGAGCTGCGGTACCCCGAAGCGCTGGTATGGCGGGAGTTAACCGGAAAGGAATGTCTAAAGGCCTCTGTAGAGGACCAACTCTGGCCTGACTGCTGCATGACTGTTCTGGTCTAAAGGCAGCGGTTGCACGGAACCACGCCCCGAAGCGCCACCGGCGGCGGGGTTATGAGGCTGAGCTCCCGAGGGCTCGATGGGGAAGCAGCCATGTGCTCGACCCTTAAGGGGGGGCGCCCTCCGATGCGTAACGCTTGCGTCAAGACCTCTTCTGTGAAGCCTGTCGGGCGAAAAGCATGGCCCTCAGGTCCATCTTCTCCCTCTCAGGCCTTCGCTGAGCAGACGGGAGTGAAGCCCTCAAACGTTGGGGAGGGGCACACTGCGCCACACTCACTTTCTGAGCCAGCATGTAGGAGCTGCGAGATGTCGAAGACTGAGGTGGTCTACCCTCAGCTCTGACCTGAGACCTCTGGTGACTGGGGACTAAACCTCTGCTGTAGCACGGCGGAGCTCCTTCCCATCTTTGGATGTGAGGGCTCCACCGATGTCGAGGTCTTAAAGCAGGTCGACTGGATATGCCTGCACGACCACCATGGCATGCAGCCATGCCCAGCCTGACTCGCTTTCATGTATGCCTTGCCCACTAAAATGATGTAGTGTGGCATGGTCTACTAGGCAACGTCGAGGTCTTAAGGGACGACGCGGCCTCAGGCAATTAAAAACGCCGCCAAACACCCTAGCTATTCTCCTTGCACCCACTGATCGACGCAGACTGGCGACCATTCGCGCTAGAAAACCGTGCAAAATACGGCTTGGACCAGGATTTCGACACCTCAGTGTGGAGATCCAGAAGAACGGCAGGTCCCAACGTGAGCGTGGAGGTGTGGCTAGAAGAAAACACTCATCGAGCTTACTCCAGCGAGGAGTGTCCTGCTGCTCCCCTGGCCAGGTGATATTGAGCCTAGCCACTATTTTCCTCTCTTGGGACACTGCCCCCAGCAGCTCCTCATGCTGCGGTGACTGGGCTGATGAGCCACCCACAACACTGCCTTCTGTGCTCAGGACATCCAGCTCCTCGGAACTGGATCCTCTCTGTGCAGGCTTCCGGATCCCGAATGCGGGTAGATTTTTTTAGCAAACAATAAACAGTCAGTCGAGAGCGAAGAGTGTTATCTCCCCTCATAGAGGGCACTTACCTTACTCACAGTAACCCCCTCAGAGCTGACAGAGCCTGCTCTCGGTCCAGACAGCAGACACAATATGTGCGGCCTCTGAACATGTCCCCAGTTCTGGGCGGAAGAAGCCGCGATGCGGGCTTCCTGTCCCGAAAATGGGTGGGAATTAGCGGATGAGCGTGTCCTTAGTGCCGCCACCGGGCTGCCTTGGCAGTCGCGGGACCCGCAACAAGTGGAGAGCAGAGAGCAGAGCGAGCTTACAAGGAGAGACTCACGTGCTGGCGGTCATCCTCGAGGGCTGACAGAGCAGGCTCTAAACCCAGAACAGCTAAGCCAAACACGTGTGTGTTGCCGGTGGGGATAACGCGCAGGCAGGGAGGAATGCACTGCCAGAACCGCTTCACACTTGTCATTTTCACAGAGACCCAGTGCGCTTGCTGAAGATCAGAAGACTGATGACAACAGTAAAGCCAGCTCCCCTTGTAACCTCCGGGTCCACCGGCGTGCATCACGTGTTGACGTTAAACCTAATCATGATTGGTCTAAGTTGATACAGAGATTCTGATGCGGTCACGCTGAATGTGTTCCCCATTGCATCTGCTGACGCAGCGTTGAATATCCCTTAAAAGAGAACTACCATTTGTAAAGAAACAAGCAATGCAAAGCATCTGCTCGGATGTAAGTGCACGGCCATGATGGCTGATGTTACTAATGTAAGGGTGGATGAGATTATGGATGTATCTGATTGACTGTAAGGAAAAACGATACAGCTCAAATAAAAATGCATAGGGATATGACAAAAAATCCACTCGCGGCCTCAAAATCCTCTCCAGTTACCTGACTGAGTATAAGTTACCTCTCTTTCAGAAACGGGCTTGACTTACCCGACTTTCTCGGGTATAACATACCTCCATTTCTGAAACAGAAAACCCAGAGTTCCCCTTATTTTAGGTTAACATACTCAGAGTTTTCACTTAACCTCCTTTCTGAAACAGGCCCCAGAAAATGCATTTAAAATAGTTTATTCCATGATTTTGCAGGCAAACAACAAGAAATACCAACAAAGGCCTACTTCTGCCTCTACCTCTCTGCTCATGGCTGACTGGTTACAAAAAACACACAAAAAAACCCATAGGCCCACTCAGGTGCATGCTGGTCTACCATCCCCTAGGTGCCTATGGCCTAACCCAGTGGAAAAGAAATACTATAAAGTGATAAACCATCAACAATAAGAAATAAACTTGTCAAATTAGCAAATTACTAAGAAAAGTACATTTAAGTTGACATATTCTAATTCACATAAGAATAAACACAAAATACTATAAATAAGCTACTTTTAACCTGAATTGACCACACAAATTAGTATATTAACCAAATAACAATAAAAAAAAATACACAAAACAAAATAGACAAATAGGTCCTTCAACTGTAGGCCGACCCATCATACCTCCAAATGTCAAATTGTCTTCTTTTATTTTGAAGGCAGTACTTCACTTCTTCCGGTTATGTTTTGTGGCTTGACGTTTCTGGGACTAGCCGTTGGTTTACATCACGCAGGCTGTCGGTGTTTACCACCTGGTATATAAGTGTGCAGTGAACAGCGCGCTCATCTCCTCTGACTTTCTGCAGCTCCGTGTGCACCGTGTCCCCTCGCTGTCTCAAAGCCGCAGACATGACTCTGACTCTGGGATGGCTCTCCTCTCTTGCCGCGTTTGTTTTCTCCGCGCATGTTTTGCAGAAACTCTGCTTCCCATACTTTTGGAGTGATTTCTTCTTTCTGCTGAAAGTGATCAGGTACAGCGTGAAGCTGGGGCTGTTCAAGATGACATCCAGCGTGTGTACGGTCGTGGACAGGTTCATTCAGCAGGCGCAACGTATCCCAAACAAGCCGTTTGTCATCTACGATGGAAGCACCTACACCTACCAGGACATCGAGCGACGCAGCAACAGACTCGCCAATGTTTTCCTCGAGAGAGGGAATCTGAGGAAAGGAGACTGCGTTGCCTTGCTCATGAGCAACGAGCCCGACTTCTTGTGCGTTTGGTTCGGGCTGGCGAAGGTCGGCTGCTCGGTTGCTTTCCTCAACATTAACATCAAGTCCAAGTCTCTGCTACACTGCTTTAAGTGCTGTGGAGCTAAAACTCTAATTGTTGGTTCAGGTAAAGCTCTCACCTTAACTTTTCATAGTGGTTTTCACAAGGCTCATCACCATTTCTCCTATGCACAACTGTGGCTTCATCAAACCCGTTTCTGGTTATTTTAGTTCCCTATAGACATTTGAAGACTTTGACCTTAGACTGGGAAAATTTGATCGACTTTTTTCCACAGTTTTCTGACATTTTATAGATTAAAAAATCAATAGGTTAATTTATCATTTAAATATGTATTAGCTGCAGCCTAGTTGAATCTTTAGCAATGGTTGATGTTTTATAAGCTTATGTTTGTTTTTTTCAATGTAAAATCCTAATCTGAAAAGTAACCAGTAACTACAACTATTATATAAATGTAGTGGAGTCTAAAGTACAGTATTTCCTCTGTTGTACCATTGTTTATGACTTGAGTAAATGTACTAGTTACTTTTCACCACTGATATATAGCTATAGATAATTCTTTTAACAACAATGCCTGCATTGGGCCTGATCTCAGTCCTGTGGATGTCAATAAATTTCACTCCCAATTCCAGGATAGATCATTGTTAATCAATAATTAATATGACAGAGATTGTCAGCTGCCAGTAGAGTGTCCCCCTTTAGAGTCAGCTAGTAGACCTTTCAGCATCAGGTATTGTATATAGAGAGCATGGGCTTTATTTAAAATGCCTAAATAAAAACGAATTAAACAATTACATAAAGTGAAATACATACAGTGTTCTATGTATTTCCATATTATTGTCTACTATGCATTTATTGTCATAGTTAATGAAAAACATTTTAAAAGGACAATTATTTAACTTTTTGTCTTTAATAACTGAATGAATTGTTTTTCATTGGGACATGAAAATCAAATCAATGTGATTTGTTTTTATTTAGGCATTTAAATCTCCCATAACCCCATCTCTAATGGGACAATAATACTGCTCAGTATCCGCTGGTTGTGGAAGAAGGCTAAAAAATAACAATAACAATTTTAAACAAGCTTAGTTTTCAAATTCAAACCGGATTTCTTTTTAGTTAAGAAAGGTTTGGAGTACGATTTAAATTTAGTTTTATATTTATTCTCTTTATTATCGATCCATATTCTTCCTCTTTGTCAGTGTTTTAGCTCATTTTGTAAAAAGAAAAAAAGGAACCTTAAGGGTAAAAATGAAACACCAAAGTATGGTTTACATTTTGTATTACTTTGTCATTTGGAAGTGCCTTCATCATTTCAAGTGTTAATTGTAAAAGCAAAACAAAAAGTCATTGTATATACCTACAATATGTCGAATAAGATTGCAACTAACCGTTACTTTCCTTAGTTTTTATTGTTTTCTTAGGATCCCCATTAGCTGCCCATTTAATGGCTGCTAGTCTTCCTGGGGTCCTCCTTAAAAATGTCCATTATATAAGTCAAATGAGCAATGCATTTCAAAATATATCACAGCATACCAAAATAATAAACCTCAATGATAAAAGAAAATGTAGTGAGAGAAAAAGTTTAAATTACAATGATAATTAGTCTTACTTTGATGTTCATATGGTAGTCCGCAGTACATTTTTTTTTTATTTTTATGATTATTTGTAATTGTTTACCCAATCAAATGTTAAAAAATAACAGTTGACCAGAACAAGATGTCTTTAAATTGGTTGTTTTTGTCAAATCAACAGCCTAAAACCCACATATATTCAATGTAAAAATCATATACATGGAAATAATTGACATTGAAATAAAACAAAGAAAAATGGCAAACCCTCATATTGTAGAAGCGAGAACCAGCAAATGTTTGGCATTTTTTACTTGATAAACAGCTACAATGATTAATACATTATCAAAATTGTTGTTGATTCTTTTTCTGGTGATTGACTAATTAATTAATCAACTTATTGTTTCAATACTAATGTATTTGAGAGTTTTTGCAATACACTCAAAAAACATTATAGAGGCGAAGAGTTTACTTTTTACACATCCTAAATATTTGATAAGCCCATTAAATAACATGTAGTGTAAAGATACAGTACACTGCTTGATTTTTTTTATAATGGCTAATTGTGAACCCCAATCTCCAAATGTCCTGCCAGGTCACTGTTGTTGTTTTCAAACTCAGATGTGAACTGTGTGGAGTTCTAGTGTGGGATCTGAGTGACTGCCCAATGTGGGAGTCAACTCTGAAAACTTCCAAACTTCCTAATATCCACAAATGCTAGGAGCACCCTGCTGTAACATCAATTAATGCGGAATATTTGCTGTCCATTTTATTGATACAACAATGTGACATTTAGTTGAACCATATTCAGCTTCCAACCATGTTTCACTGGAAGAATCCTTTTTCTACAGTTAATAAGATTCATTATGCTGCAGCCATGTGACAGGATGACAGATCATTGCTCAACCAAACAAGCATGATGTAGGTCAGAAGGATTCATGGACTAGCTGGAACAGTCAGACACTGATGAGAATAGATATTGTGCTGTGAAAAAGTATTTGTTCCCTTCCTGATTTCTTCTATTTTTGCATATTGGTTAGACTTAGCCTAATTGTTTCAGATCTTCAAACAAAATTTAATATAAGACAAAGACAATCTGAACAAACACTAAATACAGTTTTTAAATTATCATTTAATTTTTTGAAGTAAACAGGTTTTCCAACACCTATATCACCCATGTCAAAAAAGTAATTGCCCCCCTAAACTTAATAACTGGTTGTGCTACCTTTAACAGCAACAACTGCAATAAAACGCTCCCGATAACTGAATATCAGTCTTTCACTTTGCTTCGGAGTAATTTTGGCTAACTCTTATCTGCAGAATTGCTTTAACTCAGCGACACTGGATGGTTTTAGAGCACGAACTGCCCATTTAAAGTCCTGCCACAGCATCTCAATTGGATTGAAGTCAGGATTTGACTTGGCCACTCCAAATGTACTACTCCAGGAAAAAAAAGAAAATAATGTTGCAATTTTCTGAAATTTTACATATATATTCAAAGATTATTTTGAAACATCACTAAATCAGTCTTTGTAGCTCAGTAATCGCCCACTTTATAAAGATGGGGTATGTGATTCTAATCCAATACTCTTTTTGTCAAATTCAGCAAATATCTCCCCCCAAAAAAATGTCTGTGTTTCCTCAGGTGTCTTTGTCTTACATTCAGTTTTGTTTGAAGATCTGAAACAATTAACTATGACAAAAATGCAACTATAGAAGAAATCAGGAAGAGGGCAAATAATGTTTCACGGCACTCAATAAGCACTGTATCAACAGGAAGTGTCAACAGAATATTGTACTTGCTATTGATGCCGTTCTTCGGTTTATGACGGTTGTGGGGATAAAGTGGGAACTTACTCGAGAGCATAGAGAATACTACACATTGAAGTACATTTTATCACTCGAGATGTAGAGTCGTGTCACTTTTGAAATACTCTCCTTATAGCTGCTGGGCACAACATATTCTCAGTAAAATGTTTTCCAGATAAAAGTTTTATAACAAAATATGAGCTCACTAGGTTGGCTTTGCAAGGCGACAGTTTTTCAGCCAGTTTCCCTGATTTTTAATGTGGTGAAACCTTATTACAATATACAACAAAAAGTGGAAATAAACACATCTGGTGGCTCTCTTGGCCTGCCCTTTAGGCACCCACTTTGGCAAACACTTATCTAGAACCTATGGCTCAGGTGAAATTGTAAAAATTATTTGATTCCAGAGCTTATAGTTCAGGAGTTATTGGCCAAAAGACATACTTCTTTGCTGTAGCGCCACAACTGGGCCAAATTGGGCATTTTCTGGTCTCTGTAGCAATGAATGCATATCTCCAATTTTCTTGCTTTCGAAATGATTTTCTGTCAGGTACATATCCTTTTAGGGTGGGAAGAGAAGAATCTTCACGAAAAAAGCAGAGCTTCAGCACTATAGGCTCTACATCACACACCTCACCTCATCCTTTTCATGAAATATAGCTTGGATTTTTCCAACTCACAGATTTAGTGGAATGTCTGGATGGCATCCTAAGCAGCCTGCTGGAGGACAACATTCAGGTGTGGGTCATGAAGAGCCAGAGTGAGCACACACAGGTGCACTCTCTGTTGGATAAGATCGACGCAGCCTCTGACCAGCCTGTACCAGCAGTGTTACGTGCCACCACCTCCCTCAAATCCCCCACCCTCTACATCTTCACATCTGGAACAACTGGTGAGTCTGTGGTTTTATGCAGCTCAGTGAAGACTGACAATGTCATGGTGTTGGGTTAAGTTTTGTGTGTCATAGAGTTACTTTCATGGCTTTGAGTACTTTATACTGTGGAGTTCTATTTTTATTTTGAATGTCTGTTCTGTAAGGGTTTTGGGGTTTATGTTCGGTCACTTGTTTTATTTTGTAATTTGTCTGTTCCCTCACGTGTCTGGAAATTTTGCTTCCCTTCCTGATTTTCACGTTTGTCTTTCCGTTCACCTGTGTCTCTTTGGCTCCCCTTCCCAAGTGTATTTAGTCTGTGTGTTTCCCTGTCTTTGTGTCAGTTCGTCATCATTGTCACCCCTGACGTGTTGGTTCCACCCTATGTTTTCAGTTAGGACAGTTCATACTAATAGTACACATCTATTTTTTTTAACAAAAATGTCATCCACAAATAAAGGATGTTATGTATGGATGTTAGGTTACTGTGTCTTATAGCCACAGTGTTCTTATTGGGATATCCAGTTTCAGTATTTCCTTTTGATAGCTGTTAGTTATAATAACCAATAGTTGCTGAGATAAAATTTCATTATAGACATATTTGGGTTGTACGACACCCTCTGTCCTCAGACCCTCAATTTGAATAAGGAAAAATCCCCCCAAAATAACCCTTTTAACAGAGAAGAAAAAGGTCCTCTTTGCTTCTTCATTTTGTTTGACTTATTGCCATGAACACAGCTGTCACTCTGCTTGTACAGGGAAATGAAGATGATGATGATGATGATTATTTTTGTAGTGATTAAGCTATTAGTTTTTTTTTTTTGTTTTTTTTTACTAGTTTGTAAAATGTGAAACATAACAAGTGCTACAAAAGGGCATGTAGGTTAGGTATAGGTCTGGTGCAGTGTCCAGGTTTTCCCTGCCTTTTGGCCCAATGCATGCTGGGATAGACTTTGTGACCCTGAACTCACAAGTAAATTTGTTTAACCTTACAGGCTGCGGTAAGGACTCAGCTTTGTACATGGGGCGCGTACTCTACCAGATGAGCTACCTGGGCACCCCTTATGTTCTATATAAATTAACAATTTTTTGCCATTTGCTATACAGTTTATAACCCTAGAGCATTAGTGCCATTGTTAGGGAATTTAATAATAAGAATAAAGTTGAAACATTTTGAAAAAAAGGTTTAGTATTAAGATGAAGAGCTGTAGGTGACTATGTTGTGTGAGCAACAGACGGGTATGCAGCAACCAATTTTTGTGCCCCCCCCCAATAGAGTGAGTCGGACATCATTATGTATGGGGTGTAAATAACAAATAAACGCTCACGGCGCCGGCGCCCCCCCACTCACAATATTCCATTAATTATTTTTTTTATACCATCGCTTTGGCACCCCCAAGATGCTGCGCCCCTATGCACCGCATATAGCGCATAACCACTTTTTGCGCCACTGACAACACTGTCTCCATTACGTGCATTGCTGTGACCTGAAGAGTGGTTTGAAAACAGGGGTCAACACACAGGGCGCGTGAGGGGAAACCCAGTGAGAGAGAGAGAGAGGAAGCTACTACTGGTTTAGTGTCATTAGCAATTGAGAGGACTTAGCACAAGGAATGTACTCCCTTCCCATGCTAAGATTGGACATAATGGCAGCAGTGCAGTTGGAATGGACAGAAAGTATCAAATGTTTATTTTGCAATGTCATGTGGGCGGCTGTGGCTTGGTGGCAGAGCCGGTCGTCTACCAATTGGAAGGTCAGCGATTCGATCCCGGCTTCCCCCAGCCATGTGTCGAAGTATCCTTGAGCAAGATACTGAACCCCAAAATGCTGCGCCTTCGGTGTGTGAATGTGTGCGAATGATTAGTTTAATTTGTACTGATGGGCAGTTAGCTCCTGCCATTAGTGTATGAATGTGTGTGAATGGGTAAATGTGATATGTAGTGTGAAAGCGCTTTGAGTAGTCGGACGACTAGAAAGGCACTATACAAGCACAGTCCATTTACATCATGTAATGCAGTATCGTGTCTTAATTTTCACAGGGCTCCCTAAGGCTGCGGTGATCACTCACCTCCAGAGCTTGAAGGCAGCAGCAGGTTTTTGGTCATTTGGGGTGACTGAAGATGACGTGATGTACATCCCTCTGCCACTCTACCACAGTGCAGCTTCCTTGATTGGTATAGGAGGAACCATAGAGCTTGGTAGGCCTCAGAATATCCCTACATGACTAATTATTTTGTATTCCACGAGCCCTGTTTATTAGCCTATATTTGTTTACATTTTGGCAAATTGGCACCATTAAAAGTGTGCCGAATTTGCTGTTAGCACTTCCTCATTGCAATGTACCCATGGATGACAGCTATCATTGGATAGCTATAACCCAGAACAGCCTTCAAATGGGCAAACAGAACCCTGTGCGTGTAAAGACTAAAAAGGTAGTGGAATTACAGGACTCAGTTCTTTTGCAAGATTTAAGTAAGCAACCACAGATGTTGTCAGGTTCATGACTCTTATTTACCCTTAAGCGGCAGGCGTGCAGCTGTGGCTTAGTGGTAGACCCGGTCGTCCACTAATCGGAAGATTGGCAGCTCAATCCTGGCTTACCCCAGGCCACATATTGAAGTGTCCTTGGGCAAGATACTGAACCCCAAATTGCTCCTTCGGTGTGTGAATGGTAAGTTCATTTGATCTGATGAGCAGTTGGCACCTCCCATCAGAGTGTGAATAGGGTGAATGACATGTAGTTTAATGCCCTTTTATGTGGTCGGAAGACTAGAAGGGCACTATACGTGTACAGTCCATTTACCATCTTACCAAAAGGAAGGTCTTTTCAACATCTTTTTGGGCTATGTTAAAGTGCTGAGTCTCTTGAGGTTTGTGAGTGAATTTCATTACCCAAATCAAAAGTATCAAAATGAATATAAAATTTATTAAGGGATTTAACAAGTACTTAAGTTCTATTTATTACATGTCCCACATAGAATAAAAAAATATTCAGTTGAGCAAATGATGTGCTGGTGGAAGCTTTCACCTCAAAATCTTCCCCAGTCTGGCATCTAGCAAATGAAAGAAGCAGAAGGAGTTACTGAATGGGTAAAGGTGGGAAACTGGATGTTACAGTGTTAATAGAAATGCAAGTGCACTGACAGTGTCTGCTTCCCATGAAGCTGTGCCACATTTGTGGAAATCCTAAAATGTTGGTTGAAATCCAATATTATGTCATGAAAACCTGCCATAGATCAACGATGTAGTAATGTAATTGTAATTGAATGATACATACACATTCAATGGCTACAGAAAAGTTCTAGAGCAAGAAAGATCTTTTCATCCTTTGCTCCTGGACAAACAAAATACAAAATTTAATTATCTAACAAATTGTTTTCTGATTGTGGTCCTGCTCACAGGATATTATCAACGGGGAGCCTGAGCTCATTTGGGATCCTTGAAATAGAATATTGTGAGAACCACTCAGTAGTAGTAGTAGTAGTAGAGCTTATAAGGAGAAGGGGAAAAAGAAGGAACAGAACAGAAATCTAGACCGTCGACAGTTATCTTTTGAACTTCGAAGTATCTATTTTAATTGTACACAAAATGGACTTCGATTAACTGTTTCAAGATTGACATTGACATGATGGAAACATGTGTCCTCACTACATGAATGTAGCCCAGCCACATGCATTTTACCCATCATATGATTTGTGTTCATTGTTAGATACAGATACAGCAATTTTCTTGGCAAACTGGTATTCAAGACTGCAGACAGTGTCCACTGACCACAGTATAACTGCCAAACTATGTGACCCCTTTGAGGACCCACTGTTTCACTTCAACTAGCAGCTTAATTAGAGGCTTTAGTGTAGGAAGTGGACACAGGAGACTATTATGGAGAATATTTATTGTTTTTAGGTCATTGGTACTGTCCTCACAGAAAGGTTCACTATATGAACCTTCATATTTAGATAACATTATAGTACAAAAGAATGTTTGCAAGCTTAAAAGTAGTGTTACAGTTATAAAATGGGTTTAGAAATGCAGCGAATTCTAATCAGATGTCCTATTGATGAATCCTTGGTCTCTGCATTTGACCCAACTGTTATCAAAGTTGACAGTTCAACGTCCTTCGAACAGGTTGTTCTAACAAACCTTGGTGAGGCTGGTGTCCTGTTTTCGATGTTGAAATGTATTTAACTTTGTACACATTTGTCACATTTAGCCTTTAGACGCTCCATATTGGGCTAGCTGTCAATGCTAGTCATTGTCAGACAGGTCTACACCTGCCAACCTTCACCACCTACAGACAAGGAAAGTGATAGTCCTGTAGATATGAAACACTATAGACGGCACACATTGAAATGGAACCTTAGGTCCAGAACTGCAGGTCTGACACTGCTGCAGACACAATGGGTAAAGGGTTTAATGAACAATTATTGGTAAGCTGTGGAGAATGGTGCAGCTTGAAGCCTGCAGGTTGGAGGGAATGGTGGCGTTGTGAGGAAGACAGGCGGTAGGTTGGTTGGAATAAGGGTGTTGGGGACGGCAGAAAATTAATTTTTGCATATTTCATTATTTTGCAACAAGAGTGCCACCTAGTGACCTATTGGCGCCAAATTTTTAACTGAGCCTCCGTGGGGCATGGGAAAGTACTGGCCCAAAATTCATGTTATTTTTACAATCTTATGTGGAGATGTGACATCACTTATTGTTTTACTGCAAACCTATAGGAAGTTGTTCCTTTATAACTTGTGCAATTTTTGGAGTATCTAAATTATTATAGATTCTATGTGCAAAATTTTATGCAGATGGGACTCACTGCCTAGGAGGAGTTTGAAAAAGTGTGTTCACATATTTCATAATTTTGCAATTAAAGCTTGATTGATTGGCTCCAAATTTCACACAGAGCCTTGGTGAGGAACAGGAAACTATTGGCCCAACTTTTGTGTTAATTGGACAGAGCTACATGGAGATACCACATCACTTCCTGTTTTGACTGCAACCCAAAGGAAGATTTTGCTTTATAACTTGTGCATTTTTTGGAGTATCAAAACTCTTTTAATAACTTTTTGATCATGAGTGTCCATAGTTTCTGTGTGCACAATTTCGTGGAGATCGTTTTCTGATTAATTGTCTCATTCGTGTTATACCACACACACGTTTTGCATTTGTAGTGCCCCCTAGCGATCGATTTTAGATGGAATTTTCAGAGTATTTTTCAAGTACTTATGTGGACATACCCTGGAAGTTGTATGGTATTTGGACAAACAATTTCCGAATTGTAGTTTGTTTTGTGTTTTGCCATGCCAGTTATTTTGCATTTGTAGTGCCTCCTTGTGATCAATTTGAATTGAATACATTGTGTTTTTCAGAAATTTCATAATTGCAGAAAATCTAGGTAGGTGGACTCAATTGGTCCATGAGGGTTTTTTGTAGAACACATTGAGCTGGACATGTGTAAGCAATTTTATGTCAATCGGACTTATGGTGGGAGGGGCGTGGTCTTTCAAAGTCACTTTTTGGCTGTTAATTATAGCACCACCGTCTGGCTGATCGGAATCATATTTTTGGTGAAGAACTTACATGTCATCTATAGTGATGATGCTAAGTTTCATGTCTCTAGCTCGTTCCAGCTCACAGCAAATTAAGGAAAGGCATAAAATAACAGACCAAATGTGGAGAAATTCTGTGCACCTGGTGTTGAGGTACATTCTTTTAGCATTTGTGGCACCCCCTATGGGTCGGGCCCAAAATGCTTTGGTAATCCTATTCCCAAAGACAGACTGAACATTTCGACCAAAATTTACGATGATTGGACAAAGATTAATAAGTTATGGCCCTTCTCCTGCTAAGCCCCGCCTTTGCAAAGATATTTTGATTGATGGCAGCCATCTTGCTCATTTATATTCCCAAATTTGGTGTTGATAGAGTCAAAATCCAAAAAGTAGATGTCACTTTTGTTTTTCACATTATGTAAATTAGCAAAAAATCCATCATGGCAGACCTTAATGGTCCAAGAGGCTTTTTTATAGCTTTTCAAAAATTGCATTTAATTACACACCACCTTGTGGCTCATATTGAAACACATGCATGATATTCCAGTTATTGGGGGACATTTTGTTTGTATCTCATTCATCTCACATTTGACCAAAAGTGACAGACAAATAATAATAATAAACCAGCACAAACACAATAGGGTTTCAGCCCCTTTGGGCCTTGAACCCCTAATAAAAATCTGAGTGATTTCAATAGTGTTCCCAGCACCGCTGATGCCAGATACTACTATGCCATGCACACGTTGTTCTCTGCCCACTCGGGCCTCTAATAACATCAAGCTGTTTTTTAACATTTACCAAAAGATAACGTTGGCAGACATGATTTCTTTTTTATTTTCAATAGATTAGTTAACTGCACTGGGGCCCATGGCGTGAAAGAGCCCATGCACAGGCAGCCATAGCTAAGCTAGTGCAGGCCCCTCTGCAAAGACAGTGTCTGAATCGCACACAAGTAGTAACACACGAGTTGTAACATCATTACAATACTTAACAATAACCATAGAAGTATATAACTCTTCATATTAGGTAACTCATGTCTGTTGGTGTTACATTTCCAAGTAGATGTCACTATAAAATCGCATAAAATGTATTATGAACAAAGTTAAGTTATTCAATTAAATCATTTGTGGACATTGTTTTATATTTTCTTTATCATATGCAGGGAATGCTACCCACTCCCAGCAGCTGTAGAAAGGATGTGGCTGGAAATTGCCTAACTCATATCTGTTGGCGGCAGGTCATTGCCATCAGAGCTCCCGGTGGCACCGGGTCTCCTAACTTGCTAAGATGCTTACTTTGGATCAGCATTCAATCATATCTACATTCAGTGACACTGCCTAACTAAAGTTCAGGCCCCTTCTGAACTGGGCCTGCCAGGTGATTTCCCCCCAAGCTGTTTCAATCAATGCTGTAGTTTTTAGCTGATTTAATGTTGGGGTTAAATTTTGCAAATCCAAGTGAAGGTGGTGCAGCCTGAGAGGAAGCTCAGCTAGGAAGGCCTGTGCCGTTTCTTTTGGGGGTCTTGAGATGTATTCCTGGAAATTTTACTGGACAAGGACTAGACGAGACAGATTGAGGGAACAGTCAACATACACTCAGACACACACCCCTTACATTCTTTAAAACTTAGGGCACACGTTTACATTAGCTTGTGGTCCTTTTCTAGTCCTCTTTTGGTGCAGTTTACCTTTTCAATTCATTACCATAACCCAACTTTTCACCCCGTTTTTCTCACTGACTTTTCAGAATTCTTAGCCTCCGTGGTTCTTAAGAATGATACAATTATGATCGTTGGGGATATAACAGAGTTTTTAGAATATTTCTGAGTCGTACAATTTTGTCCAACATGTTCACAATCAAACCCACAACTGTGGACACACACTGGACCTAGTGTTTACACTTGAATCATGACAGTCTCTCCATTAGAAATCTTGCTGTCTCTGAACATATGTGTATCCTGCTTATTACAGTTCTCCAACCTAAAACCCCAAAAGGTACAGTTCCATTTTCTCAATAAACACACAGCTCAGTCTTTCTCCTCACTTTTTAACACTGCTAGTGACCATTTGTCAATTCTGTTTAATACAAATGAACAGTTATTAGCCTTTAATCAGTTATGCACATCGACCCTGGACATGGTTGCTTCTTTTCAAAATTCAACTTAAGTCCACTGTCAAAATATCCCTGTAGATGAACGGGGACATTTTGTGGACTTAAGAGAATCTGTAGGAAAGTTGAACGCAGGTGGAAGTAAAGTAAATTTCAGGTTCATTACTCACTGCTCAAAGCCCTTCTAACTTCATACAACTGTAAGGTAAAATAATCCAGGTACTAGTATTTCTCAGAGATAATCTTTGTCAACCAGCACAAACCTAGAATCCTGTTTAATACCATCAATCAGCTTGTAAACTCTCCTCCCCCTACTGCAGAAATTTCTTCTCACACCAACTGCGACAAAATTCGTACCTTCTTCAGAGAAAAGATTGATCATATTAAGACAAATATCCTTCCACCTCTGTAGTCGAACTCCCTTAGATCTGTTGAATTGTTTTAGACCAGGGGTGCCTGCACTTTTTTGGCTTGTGAGCTACTTATAAAATGACCAATTCAAGATGATCCACATATTATAAAAATACAAAACATATATTTATTTATGAATATATTGAGAATTCTTTATATGCACAATATATGTTGATATAGCTTTCATAACTACATGAACCCATATTGCACAGTACAACTCTACACATCTTTTCTCACCCAGAACGAAGTTTTGGTGGCTGCCTTCGCTTATGAAGTTAGCTGTGAGACAAATGACTTCTGTCCGGACAACTGAGATTTTAGTTCCTTCACCCTTCTTCTCAATTTTCTTTTCGGAGGGAAGTCAGTGTCGTAGTTTTTGCGAGTCCAAAAATGCCGCTCCACATTTCCCTTCTTCGGTATAGCAATGACAGACTGGCAGATAAGGTAGGTTTTTGACTTCTTTGTCCAGCTCCCCCACTCATTTTTATACCCTTTCTTAAGTTTAAAAGAAATTATTTGGAGGCTATCTCGCTAGCCTGCTAGACTTTTGAAACACTTGGCGCCGTTGTATGCATGCGCATAGCTAAGTGGATAATACACAGCTGTACCTGACATTTAAACTTTCTGACACCAGTAAATTAGCATCACAACATACTGTAGCTACGTATGACCAAAAAAACGGTGCGTGTCCACCGAAGTTCTCATCGTTGGCCCTGAACACGTCTCAAAACAAATACAGCCACTCCTTGTTCCCTTTCAAAAGCTTCACTCGATGCTGCATGCAGTATGCATATGGGAACGTCTCCGCGTGACCGGCTGTGAAAAGTGTGTTTAAAAACTTCAATGAAATTGACTCAAGCGAACTATAGCCTTGGCGGGTGACGTCACCAGCGCACCTGAAGCCCAAGGCCATAAGTAGGTGAGCTCCAGCTGCCAGCCTTCAGGTCTCTTTGTTTTCAGACCGTTACTGTGTGGTGTGCTAGAGCTAGCAGTCATGAGTGGAGGATCGAAGCGTTGTGTGCCCCCGTGTTCTCGACTTCTGGCTGACACGGACACGCACGATTACTGTGTGGCTTGTTTGGGAGAAGAGCACGCGGCTGCGGCTTTTGATTCGGGCGACTGCCGGCACTGCGAGTCCTTCTCGGTTAGGACGCTGCGGGCCCGTCTGACTTGCTTTCGGTCCGCACCTGCGCTTAGATCGTGGGGGGGACGGGCCAGCCCTTTTCGCCTGCTCAGCCGCCGGATCCATGTGTCTCCCCGCGTGACTCCGAAGCGCGCTGCGGCGCCTCTTCGGCTCACGTGGGGGGCGATGAGGAAGTGCTTTCCCTCGGGTCTGCGGACCGGGAGCCGCCGCCACAACAACCGCACGGCGATAAGTCTGTCGAGGAGCTGTTGGAGGTGGTGACGCGAGCGGGGGCCAGATTGCAGTTGGACTGGCCCCGTGAGGATGAACCCCCCAAACGTAGCAAACTGGCAGATAGGTTTCTCTCTGGGAGTGGGGAGAAATCCACGTCCGCAGCCTCTCCCTTTCTTCGAGGATCTCCACGATGAGTTATCAAAGTCATGGTCTCACCCTTATACCGCGCGTGTGTTTGTCCCATCGACGTCAACGTTTTCGACTATCGTGGGAGCATCAGCCCGCGGGTATACGGAGATGCCGCGGGTTGAAGAGACGCTGGCTAGCCATCGCTCACCTGGGTCGGCATCTTCATGGAGGAAGCCTGTCCTCCCCTCCAAACCGTGTAGGACTACTTCGGCTTTGGTGGGGAAGGCATATCAGGCGGCGGGTCAGGCGGGTGCTGCCTTGCATACTATGGCTGTATTGCAAGCATACCAGGCCGACCTCCTTAAAGACTTGAGTGAGGGTGGTACGGTGGATAGCGGGGCTTTTGCTGAGCTTCGCCGGGCTACGGACCTGTCTCTCCGCGCCACAAAGCAAACGGCCCGTGCCATCGGCCGTTCAATGTCAGCTTTGGTGAGCACAGAGAGGCACCTGTGGCTTACCCTATCGGGGATTAAGGACAGAGAATGGTCGTTCTTGTTGGATTCCCCGGTTTCCCCCAAGGGTCTGTTTGGCGAAGCGGTGGATTCCGTCGTAGCGAACTTTAGAGAGGCCAAGAAACAGGAGGAGGCGTTTTCCCAGTTTCTTCCTCGCTGCACTCCGGGGGGGGCTCAGCCTGCTTCGGGCCCCCCTAGACCTAGGGAGGTGCAGAAACAGAGCGTGGCCTGTCGAGCCCCCCCTCGTCAAGGTTGGGGATCGGCTCGCCGCCCTCAGCGACCTTCCCGGCCGGACCTCAGGACCGTCATTGACGAGAAGCGATCCTGATAGTCTTGCGCCCGGTCTGGTGGGGGTTATCCCCCACGGGGCGGGGCGCATCGTACATCTGCTTACCCCATCCCGCGATCCTCCCGGAACCTCTCCCCCTCCGCCTCCTTTGGTGCTTCGGGGGGTAGTAGGTTCTGGCGACAGGTGCTGTGCCCCAGGTGTAGGTCCCGCTTTGCTACAGAACGTGGGGCCCCTAATGCCCCCCCCACTGGAGATGGTGAAATTAATTCCTCTGTCGGAGAGCCTGGCAGCGTGGACACTTCTGCCGGGCATCTCCCCATGGGTGCTGAACATAATTCATCTAGGATACAGAATCCAGTTTCTTCGTCATCCTCCGGTTTTCAACGGCGTGGTCTCCACTTCCGTGAGACTGGAGATGGCACAGGTACTGTCACGAGAACTGCACTCTCTTCTGCTAAAAGGGGCCATAGAGCGGGTTCCCCTGCCAGACAGGGAGTCGGGCTACTACAGCAGGTACTTCCTGGTCCCCAAGAAGGATGGGGGGCTGCGCCCTATCTTGGATCTTCGAGGCCTGAACCGTTCGGTCAAAGCACTCAAGTTCAAGATGTTGACAGTGAAGATGGTCGTGTCGCAAATTCAACATCGCGATTGGTTCGTCACGATCGATCTCAAGGACGCATATTTCCATATAGAAATATTGCCACAACACAGGAAGTTCCTGAGGTTCGCTTTCGGGGGGGAAGCTTACCAATTTCGGGTTCTTCCGTTTGGCCTAGCCCTGGAGACAAGCTCCGGTCGCTCAGGGCAGTTTACATTCCGGGGCGCGTGAATGTGGGAGCAGACTTACTGTCCAGACAGTCGTTACGGATGGGCGAGTGGCGACTCCACCCAGAGATTGTCAGTCAGATTTGGACCAAATTCTACAGAGCGGAAGTGGACCTCTTCGCCTCTTTTCAGACTACGCAATGTCACCTCTACTTCTCTCTCAGTCCTCCGGCTCCCCTGGGTCTGGATGCGATGGCTCATCCATGGCCCGGGGTGCCCCTGTATGCCTTCCCTCCGGTGGCTCTGCTCCCGGGTATGTTAGCCAGGGTTCGCCAACAAGGGTCCGACCTTGGGCGATTCCGGCGAGGAGGGACCTTCTGTCCCAGGCAGACGGCACTATATTCCATCCCAGACCAGACCTGTGGAATCTTCATGTTTGGCCCCTGAAGGGTACCAGCTGAGGGACACCGGACTGTCGCCTGCGGTGATAGAAACGATCTTAAGTGCACGGGCTGCCTCTACCAGGAAGCTCTATGTCAGTAAGTGGGGTGTCTTTGTCAGATGGTGCAGAACACGTCAGGTGAATCCAGTTGACTGTTACTTGATTGTAACCCTGTTCCCTGATAAAGGGGAACGAGATGCTGCACTGCAGTGCCGTGCCGATGCTGCCCCAGGACCGGTCTTCAAACAAAGGGGACCTGAAGGCTGGCAGCTGGAGCTCACCTACTTATGGCCTTGGGCTTCAGGTGCGCTGGTGACGTCACCCGCCAAGGCTATAGTTCGCTTGAGTCAATTTCATTGACGTTTTTGAACACACTTTTCACAGCCGGTCACGCGGAGATGTTCCCATATGCATACTGCATGCAGCATCTCGTTCCCCTTTATCAGGGAACAGGGTTACAATCAAGTAACCCCGAAAGGCTCCCTTCACTCCTAACATAAAGTAAGCTACAAAAAATCTGGGTGCTATCCTGAATAGGAACTTTAGCCTGGAGCAACTGAGATATTCCTCAGTTTTTATCAACCGAGGAGTATCTCCAAAATTAGATCAGTTCTGTCCTTCAGTAACCCAGAGAAAATTATACATGCTCTTACGTCCTCCTGCCTTGATTACAGAAATGCCTTGTTTACTTGTCTAATCAATCAAGCTATGGCGCATCTCTAAATGGTTCAAACTGGAGCAGCTATAGCCTACTATTGACCAAAACACATCACACCAATTTTGGCTTTACTCCACTGGCTTCCAGTCTCTTTTAGAATCCATTTTAAAGTACTTTTAATCACATACAAGCCTCTGAATGATTTGGCACCAGAGTAAATAATTGAGCTCTTCACTGTACTGTACATGCCCTCAGGTCTGCCAGCCAGGGTCTTCTAACTATTCCAGAGTCCAGGTTAAAACCAAAGGGTGATCTAGCCTTTCCAATATTGGTTCCTCGGCTCCGGAACAGCCTTTCACTGGGCATCAGATCAGCTGACTCTGTTGCTGCTTTTAAATCCTAAAACTTACTTTTACTGTATGGCTTTTCCTAACAGCTGACAGACTACGCTTCTGAGGTCATGAGCAGTTGGTTTTTATTTATTTATTTCAGAGTTTTTATCTTTTGTGTGTGTGTGTATGTATAAGCATATGTTTCATTATTTACTTCTTGCAGTTGTCCCTAATGTTGCTTATGTTTTTAATTTCATCACCTTCTAAAGCACTTTGTTGTTATTAGTATATACCTAGTAAGTAAAAATAGAAGAATATGATAATTTTATTATTTTAATATTGAATTTAATGACCTTGTTGTCTGTGATCACAGGTGCGACCTGCTTCTTGAAGAAGAAGTTCTCCGCCTCCCAGTTCTGGAATGACTGTAGAAAACATAATGTGACTGTTTTCCAGTATATTGGTGAGCTCTGCAGATACCTCTGCAACCAGCCTAAGGTAATCTTCTATTTGGCATTTAGCTGTAAGTGTTAATAGCCTCTTGCAAAAATAATATGCCTGTCTCATGAATTTACATTGTTGTTTTACCCTTGAATTGTTAGTAATTCCCTCTTTTTTTTTTTCTCTGTGATTGTTGAATATGAATTTGAGGTCAAGTTTAGAAAGAAGTGCTTCCTCTTGATTCTGATGGACTGACACCCAAACCATTGATTTTCAAAGTATCTTAGTATTTTCTTCTATCCTATACTTTCTATTCTCTTCCTTTCTGATTATTTTATTATATTTCATTACTTACTGTTAATATCTCAAGATGAATTGACATCTTGTTATCCATACACCAGGCTACAAAACATGTCGATATAGTCAACATACATTGCCACTTAATGAAAGACAGAGCAAATGAGTTAGAGAGGGGTAATGCCAAAATGCATCAATGTTCTTTACAGTAGGCAGACCTTTTTTTCTTTTGTAGAGAGAATCCTTTGCAGTCACTGATGCTTGTGACTCATTTGAGTAACATCTGTGGCAGAAAGACAGGCAGGGTCTTTGTTTTAGTGTTGGCGTTCTCCCATGGTGGACACAGACATGCACGTACACACATTATGAGGGTAGAGTTCATCCCTTCGTGAGGCTGGACTCAAAGTCCTCTTTGTCCACTCCCTCTGTTATTTGGCCGTGTGGGTGGAAGGTTGGCATTGTCTGTCGTCATCACTGATTAGCAAATTAAAGATGTGGACACATACAGCACATAAGCACCTTTTCACAAGGTCAATGTGTGCACACAAGTGTGAGTACTAGTTACTGCTTGTATGCTGTCATTATGCACAGTGATCAATGTGCAAACATGGCAAATACCATAGAACTCATCACTGAGGACACAAAACAGGCGTTTACACATTTTGTGTAGAATTGTCCAATGGCATTTTTTACTTGATCAGCAGTACAGTGAATTAACTGTTGATAGTATACGTTTTGAATTTTACATATCAATGTAGTCATACTTCTTAATATATATTGAAATCAAACATAATTTCTAATACTATTTCTGGCTTTTTTCTGCAACAGCCATTCAATGTACATTCTGTAATTACCTCTCTGTGTAGTAGTTTTCATTGTTACTGGTGGAGTCCATCCTTCTCCTGCAGGATTCAGATTGTGTCCCCTAATACAAGAGATTTACTAGAAATGTACAGGACAAGATGTTGCTAACAAAACAGGTGCATGTGTGCATTTCACACAATGTCAAACTTCACTGAGATCACCATTACTGTGCCAGGCCGCATTGTCCACTGTTTTCTTAAGCCTTCTTTATTAAATGAGGCAATGAATTCTCTCAGCCTAAAATAAAATTCCATGTTTGATAGTTATGTACCAAATCAAAGAAGAAATAATATTATGTTATCATTGTGTTTGCAAGACTATGCTTGTATCTTGCTTGCAAATAGCCCCCTTAAAAATCTTGCACTTCTTGCTGCAGGTCATTACTAGCTGACTCCATTGGATGTAACTATACCTGTTGTGTTCACCTTTAATTTAAAGCATAAAGTTCAGTAGTTGCTCAAGTTGTGTTGACCACTCGCAGTGGTCAATACACGCAAGGATGGATTACAAACCGAGGCAAAGCAGGCTAACTACCCCTCGGCCCCAGACCCCCAAAGCTCAAAAGGCTCCATGCTCCTTGTTTTTCTGAAAGATTCACCACATTCAAAGTGACAAAAATAATGTTACCAGATTACCAATACAACAAAGAGGGTTTGTAGAAACACTAGTGTGTTTATCCGGCCATGGATACACGTGTCATCTCCAACTGAATTTTGGTACCTGTATTATTAAAACTCCCCTTTGCCACCAGTTAACCACATGTGTTTGCAAATCAACTCAAATCTGAAGCAGTATTACTTAATAATAATATAATAATAAACTTAATTTGTATAGCACCTTTCATACAAGACATGCAGCTTAAAGTGTTTTACAACAAATAAAATTCATGCACCGAGTGCTTCACATAAAAAAAAACAGAATGAACATAAAAACAGGGATAGAATGCCATAGTTAATATAAAATAGAGTAAAAAGAAAATGAGAATCGAATACATGCATCTTCACATAAAAATAGAACTAAAACATCCATTTTCTAAACAAACTGAATTTATCAAGTAAATGCATCAATATGGCTCACATAATTAGTGCTCTTGGCAGTTTGCAACAAGACACATGAAATAATAAGTGATAACGTATTGGAGCAAGCCATTGATATGGCTGTTTCCATGTGCTCCGTAAAGTAAGTGTTTCCATTGATAAGATTGAAGGAGCAGTTCTACACTGTGTTACCCAGAGGAGTCAGATAGGAAAATTAATATTGGTTTCATCTTTTTGTGTCCAGTACAGAGAAAGCTCTGGGGAGTGTTTAGCTTAGCTTAGCACAACGACCTGAAACAGGGGGTATCTACTGGCTTTAAAAAAATTCACCTCCAAGAACTTCAAAGCCGTCTAATTGTCAGTACCAGCACGATTCATAATGTTGAACACAGGGTCCAATCATGTATTTGTTACTTTAACCAGTATTCCTCGATAAAATATCTTTTCTCCAGCACAGCTTGAGATATGGGCGATGCCGCTCCTTGGCTATTGCCCCATTTTGTTGGGATACTGAACTGTCCATAGAGAGGTGCTACTGAAGTCTGTATGTGACCTTAAAAACTAACATTTTTGTCATTAAATAGGTATGAAATGTGTTGGTAGTCTTGGTAAATGGACTGTATTTGTATAGCGCCTTTCTAGTCTTGCGACTACTCAAACCGCTTTCACACTACATATCACATTCGCCCCATTCATACACTGATGGCAGAAAATAGTAATCTAACCATTCATACACGCTCACAGACCAAAGGCACAGCCCTCAGGAGCAATTTGGGGTTCAGCATCTGGCTCAAGGACACTTCGACAAGTGGGCTTAGGGAAGCCGGGATCAAAATGCCGACCTTCGGAATGGATGACCCACTCTCCACAAAGCCACAGCCGCCCCGACAGCTGATAGCCTTTTCATCAGCTTTCAGAAATTTC
Organism: Coreoperca whiteheadi; assembly: GCA_011952105.1. Classification (NCBI taxonomy): domain Eukaryota; kingdom Metazoa; phylum Chordata; class Actinopteri; order Centrarchiformes; family Sinipercidae; genus Coreoperca; species Coreoperca whiteheadi. Next base: position 2,602,339 of record CM022482.1, on the reverse strand, counting down.
ATTGAAATCGATTCATTTTTATCATTTATTTTAACCAAGACAGGATGTTGGCAGATATTCAAATCTGAGCATTTGAACACTGACAAATATGGACCACTGCTCTTCCATGGGCACCGCCTTTAAAGAATGACTGACAGGGTCATTAATCTAAATAGGATGTTATAGAGAAGGCGTTATCTGTTGAACAATGGTTGTATAGCATTAAGGTGATATCAGCTTTCCTGAACAGCACAAACAAACTTTTCATTCAGTTTCTCTGTGGGTTGAATGTGTTAAAGCTGCTCTTGTATTTTCGGTTCAGGTTGTTAGCTCATCTGGCTTAATCATACAGTTTATGGTTATGGGATTCCCATGCTACCTTCACCACTGTATGCCATGCGGTCCATGTGTTGTCAAAGAAATTTCAGCCGTGTAGATTTGTTGTGTGGGGCTTTGGTTGTTTGCATTACTTCCATGGTTTATATAATTTTGTTTGCATCCAATTGAAACACCATCCTGGCATCTATACATCAGAAGAATCAGAACAGGTAACTAAAGTGGTACAGTCCTGCTTTGCACAACTCAGACAGATAATCAAGATCAGGTCATCCCTTTCCTCTGCAGACTTAAAAAAGGTCATTCATGCTTTTATCTCTTCCAGACTTGACTATTGCAATGCACTTTATTCTGGTATCAGCAGGCGAAAAATTCAAAGACTGCAGCTGACTCAAAACTCAGCTGCCAGGCTTTTAACAGGTACAAAGAGAAGCAACCACATTACACCGTTCCTTGTTGCCCTTCACTGGTTACCTGTGAGTTTTAGAATAGATTAAGATTGTACTGCTTGTTTTTAAAGGCTTGAACGCTCAGGCTCATTCCTATATCTGTGATTTGCTAACTCCCTATGAGCCTAATTGCTGCTTTATATCCTCTGGCAGGGCCCTGCTTATGGTTCCAAAATCTCGATTTGTCACTAAAGGTGACCAGGCTTTTAGCGATTCGGGGTCCCTCAACTGAGGATCTCAGGAAGGCAGACAAAGTTTCCTCCTTTAATCTCTTCTTAAGACTCACTTTTATCGTATTTGTTATTTAAATTATTTTATCATGTTTATATCTTTATTATTTAGTTCTTCAGGTGCTTTTCACAGTCTCTATGGATTTATAAAAAACCTGGTACTTTTTCACTCCCCCCCCCCCCCATTCAATTTTAACAAGTTAAACTTAATTGTGACTGCATTTAATAAATTGACAGTCCTTAAGCCTAATTTGCGTTGTTTTGTTTTTTTTAACTATCAATAACCTTGAAATATCTATAAAAACAGCTGGTTTGTGAAACATTTTCATATGCGTGGTAAAGGGCTGCTTTTGTGAAATAGTCACTCTGAGTCAGTGTGTTCACACCAATTTGTATTCATGATAGTTCTTTGTGACATACAAGCAAACAACATTTTTCTCATGAGATCTGCAGTTTGAAGCCCATTGCATAACTGACTTTTTCCTGTATATTCCAGTATGTCAGCTTAATGATAACATGTATTTACATGGAACACGTTCTTGAATTGCAAGCATTTACACATCATTGAGAAATTATCAGTTGTATGTATTCTGCTTTTGTCATCACATCCTTCTCCCTCCATCAGACAGAGGTGGATAAAGTTCACAAGGTGCGAATGGGAGTCGGGAACGGGCTACGGCAGGACGTCTGGCGGGAGTTCCACAGTCGCTTTGGAAATATTAAAATGTGCGAGGTGTACGGCGCCACTGAGGGAAACCTGTGTTTCATGAACCACATTGGCAAGATTGGAACTGTGGGCCGCTCCAACTTCTTCTACAAGGTGAGTGCTTGGTAACCTTAAGGTGTGAAGTCTGCAAGATGTGAAGAGGGGGTGCAGTTCCACGCAAGTAGTAATTGTAAGTGCAATACCAAAAGATGATCAAGTCTCTGGTCACACTCGTTGGTTGCATGCTTGCTAATAAGATGCGATAAGCCAGATGAAAACTGTTTTTTTTTAAATACACCGTGATGGCACCTTAACGACTACTAATTATTCTAATTTAGACAAAGTTTTCAGCTACTTATAGGCCTATACTTGACCAAACTGTAAAGAATAAAAAGAGCACGTAAGTGCAACCCGTTTTTCAGAGTTCAAACACGGCCCTTGTTGTATTTTACCTCCCTCTCTCTTACCATGTTGGCAGGAAATGGCTTTGAGTATTAGAGTTGCTGGTTCTTGACTTATAATGTCATCTTTTTTATTTTATTATTGATATGACAAATATTGATTTTCATTTGGCAGAGCAGTGCTAGATATAGTTGGATGATGCTAATATCAAGGCAGGAATTACACCACGGCCAGACAGCCAGTGCCGTAGATGCCCCAGAGTGTGGCCCCTTCTGCCCCAGAAGGCCCCTTCTGAAATTAACTACCCACAGAGCCAGTTTGGCATGCTCTGTTTTGAAGTGGCTGTTGTGCTCTTAAAAGAAAGTTGTGGATTTCCTCATTTAAAACTACATGCAATGCAGCAAATAAACTCACAATTCCCAGTGTCTCTATAATCACGCTGGACATCAATAGTAACTGTCATACTCAGTTCAAAAAGAGGACCCAAATGAAGGACTATAGGGAGACAGCTTGAACAAACAAGATGACTTTATTTACTTACAATAAATAAAGATTTCTCCCAGTCCCGCAAATATATGTGTAAATGGACTGTACTTGTATAGCGCCTTTCTAGTCTTTCTGACTACTCAAAGCGCTTTTACACTACATCACATTCACCCCATTCACACACATTCATACACTGATGGCAGGAGCTAACTGCCCATCAGTACAAATTAAACTAACCAGTCACACACCGAAGGCGCAGCTTCGGGAGCAGTTCAGGGTTCAGTATCTTGCTCAAGGATACTTCGACACATGGCCGGGGGAAGCCGGGATCGAACTGACAACCTTCCGATTGGTGGACGACCGCTCTGCCACCGAGCCACAGCCGTGTAACATTCATGTTAATGTAAACATTAACAGCTAACCTGCTAGCTAACATTAACTAACAATTAACGTTATGTGACAAGCACAACCAGTTAAATACTGTACAATGTAAGCGTACATAATTGCTACATGTGTTTTAAAGTTTACCAGGATATTGCTGCATAGTGTTAGCTAAATTGGAACGTACATAGAGTGTATAACTTGCTGTGAGATCTGACAGGTTGCTACTTTTTCAGTGCAATGCCACGAAAGGAGCACACAAAGCATGAAATGGAAAGGGAATGAGACACAATTGCAAGTAAATATAATAAACTTATCCTTTTTCACTAGGTACCATTTTAGACTGCTGTGTCACTTCACCCATTACCTGAACCCTTGCCCTCCACCACGCTGTTAGGGAGTTATCGCCCCCCTGGCTTTTTAACATTGTCAATGAGTCTCTGGCGTGGGCCCAGGCTATTTTAAACAGGAATGTATCCATCCTCTTCTTAAGAAACCTTTAGATGCAACACTCTCCCATAACTACCATCCCATATCCAAATTACCTTTGAAATTATTGAAAAGGTGGTTGCTAAGCAACTCTTAATAATGGAAGGAAAAAATATTTTTAACCAATTCCAATCAGGCTTTGACATTCTGGTGAGTGTGGATTCGGGTAATCACACTATTCTCATTTTGCTGGACTTGAGTGTAGTCTTTGATACAGTTGATCACACAATTCTACTTAACAGACTCAGAAACTGGGTTGGCCCTGCTTCAGCTGCTGCCCACTAAGTAGGATCTGAGCCGCGCCACCTCCTCTCCACCATGGAGAAAGCAGCACTGTTCCAGCAGTTGACCCACAATCATAGACCCAGACTCCACAGCTCCGGAGACAGAAATACCTGCTGAAAGTGACAGAGAGAGAGAAGAGAGGACAAAACTACCGGAGAGAGGAAAAGTCGAGTTAGTAACATGCATTAATGGGATAGGAATGCATACAGATGGCGTGTGAGGGGAGGAAAGAGTTATTAATTGTGAATCCATGCTAAGTTAAATAAACACTATTGTGTCACGATTTGGCAAACGAAAAAGGACCCAGAGGTGGCAGGAAAATGAGTGGAGATTTATTGTCTACTGGAAATGCAGACAGAACCAACACAGCAACACTGACAATGAACAAAGGAAAAACCTCAACCTAAATACACTCAGGCAGGCTAGATAATAAGACACAGGTGAACCAATAAACACAGGTGGGAACAATCAAAGCAATCAGGCACTCACAGACAGGAAGCAAAACTAACCGACAGAAGAGAGAATGAACAAATTGCCTCAGGTTACTTTTGTAACCCTGGTGCCCTGCTAGGGAAAGAGACACTTTGTTAGCTGACGCTATGGGGAATGCCCTCAGCGTGACCGCATCTGAATCTCTGTATCAACTAGTCCAATCTTGATTGGCTTAACGTCAACATGTGACACACGCTGGTGGAACCGGAGGTTACAAGCGGCCGTCCAGGGCCGTGCCCCATCCGGTGCAGGAGGCGTCCATCGAGAGTGTGAGACGGTGATACACCATTACCAGCAGTGGGCCCTGGGTCAGGATCACCGGTTCTCTCCACCTGACCGAGGAACGCAAGCACCTGTGTGTAACCTTTTAACAGGCGAAAAAGGATTGCCCCTCGGGGAAATCCTGTGTTCCTGAGACACCACTGCATTTGCTTCGTGCAGTAACCCAAGTGGAATCATGAAGCGTAACCGAGTCCACACTACTCCTAGGAACTTGATCCTCTGTGTTGGAGTGAGCATGCTCTTGCTCGCATTGAGCCTCAACCCTAAGCACCTCATATGCGCAAGTATGATATCTCGATGCTGTATTGCGGTCAGATGAGACTGGGATAAAATCAACCAATCGTCTATATAGTTGAGGATGTGGACTCCCTGGAGTCTGAGAGGGGCCAGGACAGAGTCCATACACTTTGTGAAGGTGCGTGGGGAGAGTGCTAGGCCGAACGGAAGCACCTGATACTGGTAAGCTTTGCTTCCGGTGTCCCAGAAGGAGAGAGACATGGAAGTACACATCCCTTAGATCAATCGTGACAAACCAGTCCTCAGACTGAATTTTACCCAGAATCATAGGGATCATCAGCATCCTGAACCAAAGTCTCCTCAGAGAACGGTTCAGATGAGGAAGATCTAAAACGAGGAGCAAACCACTATCTCTCTTCGGGACTATGAATTACTGGCCGTAGAACCCGGTATGCATCTCTCAGGTGGGGATCTGTTCTTTGGCCCCTTTGTTCAAGAGAGAATGTATTTCTCGCTCCATCACCTGTGCTTGTGCTCGGTCGGCCCTGGTTTCCAAGATCCCTCAGAATCTTGGGGGTCTGGACCGGAACTGAAGTAACCTTGTTGGACGTTGCGCAAAACCCAGTGCTATATGCCAGGTAGAACTTCCCAAGCAGGCAGGAAGTCCCTCAGGGGGATTAACCACTCGAGGCTGCCTGAAATACCGCAGCGGCGGGACATCCCCGAACCTGAAATGTGAGAGCTGCGGGATCCCGACGCGCTGGTGCGGCGAAATTTAACCAGAAAGGAACGTCTATAGACCTCTGTAGAGGACGCAACCCTCTTCTTTGAAGCCTGTCGGGCAAGAAGCACAGCCCTCAGGTCCGTCTTCTCCCTCTCAGGTCTTTGCCAAGCAGGCTACATTGAGCCCCTCAACCGCTGGGGAGGGGCACGCTGCGCCACACTCGTTTTCTGAGCCATCATGTAGGAGATGCGAGATGTAGAAGGCTGAGGTGGTCCACCCTCAGCACCAGCCCGAGACCTCTGGCGACATGGGATAAACCGCTTCCGTCGCACGGCAGAGCTCCTTCCCATCCTCGGATGTGAGGGCCCCACCGACGTCGAGGTCCTAAAGCAAGTCGGCTGGGCATGCCTGCACGACCGCCATGGCGTGCCGACATGCCCGGCGTGACCCACTGCCATGTATGCCTTGCCCACTAAAGACGTCCTAGTGTGGCATGGCTTACTAGGCAACGTCGGGGTCTTAAGGGTGCTCCTGGCCTACAAGACCACCATTGGTTCTGCACCATCATATCTTCGCTCGCTAATACAGACCTATGTTCCTGCCAAATCCCTGCGCTCTGCAAATGAACAACATCTGGTGGTACCATCCCAAAAAGGAAAAAAATCACTCTTGCGCACCTTCTCTCGATCTGTTCCACATTGGTGGAATGATCTGCCTGCTCCTACAAGATCAGCAGATTCTGTAGCCACCTTTAAAAAGCACCTGAAAACGCATATCTTCCTTCAACACCTAACTGACAATCACTAACTTCTTCTTACTTTCTATCTCTTATAAAAAAGCAAACAAAAAAAACTCTTCCTATCCTTAGCTTTGTATACTGTGCTAGGCTTTAATCAGACTAGTTTTTTTTAATGCACTTATGCATTTTGTTACCTTGTGTTGTTATAATTGCTGCCATTGTCTTCCTCATATGTAAGTCGCTTTGGATAAAAGCGTCTGCTAAATCATTTGTTTTAAACAAACAACAAAACAGTCAGTCGAGAGCGTCTCGTCTACGGGTGAGAATTAGCAGATGAGCGTATCCTCCTGTTCTTGGTGCCATCGCCGGACTGCCTCAGCAGCTGCAGGACCCGCACCAAGCCGAGCTCTCCACTCTCCCCGCTTGGCTTGGTGTGGGTCCCATGCTGCTCGCGGTCAACCTCGAGGGCTGACAGAGCGACCTCTTGACCCAAAACGGCTAACCCAAACTTATGTGTGTTGCCGATAATGTTGATGCAGGGAGGAATGCACTGCCAGAACCGCTTCACACTCGTCATTTTCACAGAGACCCAGCGCACTTGCTGAAGATCAGAAGACTGAAGGGCTGCTGTGGCTTGGTGGCAGAGCGGTCGTCCACCAATCGGAAGGTTGGCGGTTCGATCCCGGCTTCCCCCAGCCATGTGTCGAAGTATCCTTGAGCAAGATACTGAACCCTGAACTGCTCCCGAAGCTGCGCCTTCGGTGTGTGTGTGAGTGAGTGAGTGTGACTGGTTAGTTTAATTTGTACTGATGGGCAGTTAGCTCCTGCCATCAGTGTATGAATGTGTGTGAATGGGGTGAATGTGATGTAGTGTAAAAGCGCTTTGAGTGGTCAGAAAGACTAGAAAGGCGCTATACAAGTACAGTCCATTTACCATTTACCATGAAGACAACAGTGAAGCCGGCTCCCTTTGTTACCTCCGGTTCCGCCGGCATGCATCACGTGTTAAATTTAAAGCCAATCAAGATTGGACTTGTTGATATATAGATTCAGATGCAGTCAAGCTGAGGGCGTTCCCCATAGCGTCAGCTGATGCAGCGTTGAAGTTCCTTTGAAAGGGAAACAAAATTAAACAGGAACTAACATAACCTAAACCCAAAACCCTGACAGAATAGACATTTTCAAAATAAAACAGGAACTCCACAGCAAATTATCTCAAAACCCTGATATACTGTATCATTTAAAAAGCATTTGCGTTGTGTTGTGATAACAGCTGTTTGCAACTGTCAGTGCTTGAACTCACCCTTCACTGTCCACCCTTATTTATTAATTAATTAATTAATTAATTAATTAAGATAGTCCTTTAAATATCAGCATTTTTAGGTGGTCCGCTACCTTTTTAGACTTTTTTTCACATTCGGTTATTGGTCCCTGATGCTAGGGTGGTGCCCTGTAAATATTAATTCATATTAATAATTTAGTTAATTAATTATTCTATATTTTAGATATGCTAATAAGCAAACCTGCCCTGAATCCCAACACAATTTAATTATAATTTATTGTTGTTGCCCCATTGGTTTTGGCCTTGGTGCCCTACATTTTGGTCGCGATTCACCAATATATTTGTATTTATCAAAATCCAAAGTGGGCTTGCCCTAAAAATGACTTAATTTCAGGCCTGTATTATGATAAAGTCCTCCATTTTGGAAAGTTCAGCACTGTCAAGATGGTTTGCATGTCAATGTTCAACAAAGTTATTGCCATTTTCAAAAATCGGTGTCGAGGGAATAAAAACATCGAGGTCACTATTGATGGTAGCTTGGCTATTTGAAAATGTTGAGTTTGTGCAGGATGTTCCATGTCGCACGAGGGATAATTCCCTCCGTTTTCACCTCAACATTTAGAATTGGCTCAGCTGGCTTGGAACCTCAACTTAGGTGATACCAAAAAAAGTACCAGGTACTATAGACAATGGGAAAACCAAAAAAGAGCGAGTAGAGTTGAGTTGAGTCCAAGTGAAGACTAGTTTGTCCATCGTGTCTTCTTTTCCAGGATTTTGAGGCAAAGTTAGCAAACTTAAAAACATACAGATAATCAAAAATAGGATTTGCCATTGATTTGTAATCTCATCATAGTAAAGTGTGTTACAAATAAATCACACAGTTCACACTATCTATTTTTCTCCTGAATATTTTTGAATCGCTGACCTCAACAAGGCAACAATACATTACAAATTCCATGGAATATACAGTAACTTTATACAATGTAATGTACTACAAGACCATAGCAACGCAGTACAAATGTCTTAGAATATAATTTAATACAATATTATGTAGTACAAAACAATATATTACAATTACAATCAACTGAAATACAATTGTAAGATCTTTCTGTTATTTATTGTATTATTACATTTTTTTAAATAAGTATCTTCCAATATAATGTACTACAAGACAATAACAATACAAACATCTCTGAATAAAATCTAATACAGTATATGGAATACATACCAATATTACAACACAATATTGTGTGTTATAATATAGCTTATTATAATTCCAATAAATTGTAAGACAATATTAAAGTGTTTTTTATTTTGTCAACCACAAACTATCACAAACACCATCTTGTATGAACTGAGACCTGGAAAACGGCTGGGTAAAGGCTGTCAATGTGAATAATTAGTTCTAGTGATTAAGCTGTAAATCTCTTACATATAAGGATACAGTAAGGAAGGATAACCAGTCAAGTGGCTTTCCTGTGGCTGTCATAGGTACAGTATTAGCTTCACTAATGCTTGTCTGTGGAGCTGCTGTTAATCAGAGGAGTTACAAAAGAGTGGCTACATGTATTTAGCTCTAGTCTCTGACCTCAGCTATTCTTGGATCTGTCTCAATGCTTTTCCTGCTGGCCCTCAAACCATTATAAAACAGTTATAAAAGAAGTTATAAAACAGTGATTTCAGGACACACATAAGTTTAAGTTAAGCCTTTATTTGTCCTGCAGTGGGGAAATTGCATTTAGCAACAGCAGGGGTACAGTAGTAAGCAGCAGTATCACACACAATGATAAAACAGAGAACCTAAAATAAACTAAAATAGACTGTACATAAGTGGGTTGAAAACTATGCTAACAGGTATTGCACATTTTAAAAATTTCAGTGAAATTGTACATTACTTGTGTAAATATTGCAATAGTCAAAATAGTTGTATGTTAGCAGTGTTCATTGTCCAGTCTGACTGCAGCAGGGAGAAAAGACCTGCGGAATCCCTCCTTCGTACACCGCGGGAGAAGCAGTCTGTTACTAAAGCTGCTCTCCAGAGCTGACAGTGTGTCCTGTAGAGGTTGTGACTCATGGTCCAGCATAGAAGACAGTTTTGCCAGGACCCTTCTGTCACCCACCAGTGGACTCCAGTGGACAGTCTAGGACAGAGCTGGACTTCCTGATGAATTTGTCAAGCTTCTTCCTCTCCCTCTCAGTGATGATGATGCTGCTGCTCCAGCAGACCATACCATACAGGATGGCTAATGCCACCACAGAGTCATAGAAAGTCTTTGGTGCGCGGTGGCGCAAGGTGAGTTTTATGCAACCCACACCTTGAGACCTGCATGGAGGTGCGGTAGTCGGGCGGGGTTCATGTCCTCTACAGAGGCCTATAGACCTGCACCCGCGGTTTCCGGGTGTCAGTCTGGAGAGGCTTCACCCTCTAAATTCAGGGCTCTCTACGGACATCCCTGTAGACCTTTTCACTTCCCGCCGCAGCAGCGCCTCAGGTAGCCAAGGTTGCTCCAAGGAGTCACAACGGCACCACCCTCAAGCGGCTCGTTCTCCTGGGGGACTTCCTGCCTGCTTGGGAAGCTCTGCTTGGGGTGTCGCACTGGGTGTTGTGGACCGTCCAAAAGGGGTACAGGCTTCAGTTCAGTTCCCGACCGCCAAGATTCTGAGGGATCTTGGAGACACAGTTTATGGAGCAAGAGGTGCATTTTCTCTTGAAAAAAGGGGCCATAGAGCAGGTCCCCGCATGGGAGATGCATACCGGGTTCTACAGCCGGTACTTTATAGTTCTCGAAGAAAGACGGAGGATTTCGCTCCATTTTAGATCTTTTGTCACCTTAACCAGTCTCTGAGGAGACTTCGGTTCAAGATATTGACGATCCCTATGATCATGAGCCAAATTCCTTCCGAGGACTGGTTTGTCACGATCGATCTAAAGGATGCGTATTTTCATGTCTCCATCCTACCGAAATTCCTGCGGTTCGCTTTTGGAAATCTCACTGCAAAACCGTTTCAGAGATCGTAATACCGCTTGATCTGCTGCACATGAGGCAGCTGCAGTGGTGGCTCTGACCCATCTCACAACTAAATTGCTTTCCAAAAACCAATCAGACTAAACCAAATTATAATACAATTTCCTAGAACCCTACTTGGATCACTGGAAAGAAGAAACCAAAAGTAGATTAGAATGTTGTTGGTTTTTTTGTATCCTAAACAGAGATTATGAATTGCCAGATTATCTCTTATCAGTCAGAGATAGAAAGCATATCCAAGTCCAGGCTCTGTGATCACTAACTGGACATCGAAAAATGTGAGAGAGAGTGCACGAGTCAGGTGAGTTGTTGATCTTTGAGCGGTAGTAGTCCGTTTTTGCAGAGGTGACATCAGCTGAGAAACTAGAGAAGAGAGACTGGTAGAGACAGAGGTCAGCGGGATCTTTTGATTTACATCATTTTCTCTCAGCTGACCGGAGGCTGGCACGATGCTCGCTTAGAACATCATATAACCAGGGGGAGACGAGGATGTGTGGGCCACAACATTAATTTTATTGTACAGCCCTGTGTTGTAGACTGCCTAATAAATGTACCTTTAACTTTTAATAACAGTAATAATAATAATGGTATTTAAAGTAGTGTTTTCATGATTTCTCTGTTAACTTTGATCAGCCTTCAGTAACTTTAAATTAATAACCACTATCAGGTTCGTAGGAACCAAACCCTGTGACACAAAAGAACAAAACCCTTCTATTTCTTTCAAAGTCGTTTTAATCTTCAGATTGCAGAGAAGTACATACAAATCTGGAATATGCAGGGTGTGAATTTATGAATTCAGACAACATTTCACGACACACAAGCATTTAAACCCCAAACTTCCATTTGGAAGTTGGAAGCACTCCTCCCAAGTCAATGGTATTCCTGATTGGAAATTAACTAGTTGACTGATCATATGCTGTTACACTTTTACCCTCTTGATGGCGCCATTACACAAGGAAACAATCTGGTTAGAGACAAAAACATGGTTACCTGAAGTGTTTACCACAGAGGTCAGCTGCTCGTCTGCAGATATCTTTGTCCTTGGATAAGGAGGTTTCTATTGATGGGGGAAAAAAACCATTTAGTCTTTGCTCACAATAACTTCCACAGGACGGGAGGATCCGGGGCAAATAGATAGGACTCATGACAAGAGCATCTTCTCTGTCTCTTAATGAGACAGACAGAGCTAATCCCAAAACTTCAAAGGCTCTCCACAGCAAAATAACCTCGTGTTATGGTTTTGGTTCCATAGGATATATTTTGGGGTTGTGGAGTGTTTTTGGTTATTAGTCTGTGTTCTGTATGTTCATTGTTTGGGTTCTTGTCTTATTTTGAAATTTGTCTGTTTGGTTTATGTTTTGGAGTTTATTTTGGTACTTCCTGTTTTATTTTGGTAAGGTGTCTGTTCCCTCTTGTGTCTATCTGCTTTACTTCCTGCCCATGATTCCCTGATTGTGTTCACCTGTGTCTCGTTGTCTCCCCTACCCTGAGTGTATTTAGTTTGTGTGCTTCCCTGTCCTGTTGTTGGATCATTGTTGTCCCTCCAGCATGTAATTCCCCTGTGTTGATTTCCTGGGCGTTTGGATTATTATCTTTTGTTCCTGGATGGTTGCCTTGTTTTCTTTTTCGGAGTGTTGCTTGCCTTGGCGTGTTTTTGGATTTCGGCCACCTGAGACTCTGAATAAATACTCCACCTTCCATCTACATAGTTTGCATCTGGGCCCTCATTCCTCCTCACCTACTACGAGACATAACACCTCGTTTCCCACCAATGTTCATGTTTTGCTCTCGGATCATAAATTCAATGCTTTTTAGATTAAAATGTCAGGAATTAAAGTGGATTATGCAGAAATAAACACATTTTAAAATATAAAATAGAGTATGCAAAATATAATTTCCTTTGATATTCCCCTACTTTGATACTGTAAAGTATCACCTTCATAGTTACAGTATTTTGGTCACACATAAGTAAAATCATCCATCTGGGTCCCCTCATACTTGGCCTAGCAAAATCAACCCTGCCCAGAATTACTCCAAAAACAAAAAAAAGCACAATAACAACAGAGTGGCCGATGGAAAGAGTGCCTAGCTGGACACTCCCCTATCTTACCTGAGGAGCACTCTGGCACTTCAGAGCAAGTTCATTGTGTTTGAGGCTATAGATCCTTCCGGGCACACCCTACAGGAGTCCAAAGCTCTGGTACAGTGGTTTAGGTGAATCCACTCTGTCACTCCACTGACCTTTACAGCTGTAGGCTCACCAGGCCTCATCAAAGTTGGGCAGGATTGACCACAGAGCAGCGGATGATATTAAGGTGTTGTGATTTAACAATAATATGCCTCACATGGCAGCACCATTTTGTTGTTTACCATGATTGAAGGGGCACCAAATTTAGGTTGGTGCAATCAGTTAGATTTGGCTATCAAGATTATCAAAGATAATCATAAATAATGCTTTAACTTAATAAAGACCTCGGGGCATCCCCTTTAGAAAAAGGAAATGATTGAGTCTCGTAAAATACACTGAACTATCAATTTAGAACTCAGATTAATAGTTAAATTAATAACTATTACCCCAAATGATCATTAATAGCTAGTAGGGGAAGAATTTGGAATTCAACATAGCAAATGATTTACTCTTGTGAGACATTAATGAGACCAGCATGATTAAACACAAGTGTTTATTTACAAAGGTAAACAAAGCAAAAACACACAATATGAAGACCAACTCTAAATATACTAAACTACCGACAACAGAGATATATGTGTGTGTGTGTGCCCAAGATGGCTGCTGGTAAAGGTGATCTGTAAGCTCATAGTGCCACGTTAAAAGGAGTTAGTAAGCATGCAAAGACCCTGTGTGTAGAATAATAACTAACTTCAATTTAGCAAGGGCTACCTGATTAACTAACAGACTGAATAGCATAACAACGATAAATCTTAATGAATTAGTAACGTCACATATGCAAAGTTAACTAAACAGTTCTGTGCTACGCTAAGTAACCTTTTTGGTCAACATGCTATGCCCAGTGGTTGTTATCAGTCCGAAGGGAAGAAGAAAGGTTGCTTTGGGACGTTGCTACTCCGCTAGTCCGTGTCTGTCCATCCGGGCCAGGCGGGGGAAGAATTGTGGTCCTTGTGGTTGTTGCTCTGTCTGCGTCCAGGCGTGGAAGACGTTCACTTGCTCCTGTTGTCCGTCATGCTCCGTTGAATTAGCTTAGTGCTAACTGGCTTCGTTGCTTCTTAAGGTTTAGCTGGCAGACGTGGCGCGCCAAACTTGTTGCAATAATCTTGTGCAGAAGAGTGAGAGTGAGAGTTAAGTTCTGAAGGAAGCCGAACTTCTTTGTTGCGACCTTAAGCTGGCTGGCACGAGGCCAGGAGGAAGCGAGGGGCGGACGGTTCTGATTTTCCAAACATACCATTAGTAGTACTGGCCCATCCAAATAAATAGCCCTCTCCCTATCTGGAATGTCGGAGAGAGTTGCCAGTGGGACATGTGAAGAATATAATCCGTGGCAAATCTGACTTAATTGAGCGGGGACAAACAGCTTCCCAAGCTCTGCCAGACACATGGCTTGATATGTCTGAAGCATGGTGACAGAGCACAGCGTATGGGCGGTGCCTGCCTGTGCTTGGTAAGTCTTCTCCAGCTGAGGTGCTGAGAACTTGCAGTGCTTTGATAAGAGGGATGTGTGGCCACAGCATGGTTGTGGGACGGGGCCAGATAACATTACATTACATTTACATTTAGTCATTTAGCAGACGCTTTTATCCAAAGTGACTTACATTTGAGGAAGAAAATGGAAGCAACAACACAAGGTAAAAAAAATGCACAAGTGCACCAAAAACTAGTCTGTTAAAGCCTAGCACAGTATACAAAGCTAAGGATTGGAAGTTTCTATTTTTATTTATTATTTTTAAGAAAAGAGTTAGAAAGGAAATAGATGTTAGAGATTGTCAGATAGGTGTTGACGGAAGAGATGCGTTTTCAGGAGGTTTTTTTTAAAGGTGGCTACAGAATCTGCTGATCTTGTAGGAGCAGGCGGATCATTCCACCAATGTGGAACGGATCCAGAGAAGATGCGGGAGAGTGATTTTTTTCCTTTTTTCCTTTCGGCATGTTACCACCAGACGTTGTTCTTTTGCAGAGTGGAGGCAGGAACATAGGTTTGTATTAGCGAACGAAAATATAATGGTGCAGAACCAGTGGTGGTCTTGTAGGCCCAGAGCATCGCTTTGAACTTGATGCGGGGGACAACAGGGAGCCAGTGTAACCTAATGAAGAGAGGAGTTAGGTGCATTTTCTTTGGTTCATGGAAAACCACTCTTGCCGCCGCATTATGGAGCATCAGCAGAGGTTTGGTTGTGCAAGCAGGGAGTCCAGCCAGTAGCGCATTGCAATAGTCCAGTTTGGACAAGACAAGAGCCTTGGGTAGTTTTTCCTTAGTCGAATCGAGGGTCTAAGGACATGCTTCTGAATGACCAAGTCGAGGGATGTCATGTATATGGAAAATAGTAGCGTTCCAAGCACTGAGCCCTGTGGCACTCCTGTATTGAGATGTTTTGACTCAGAGACCTCATCTCTCCAGGATACTCTGAATGACCTACCCGAGAGGTACGATTTGAACCATTGCAACGCAATTCCAGAGACACCCATAGCACTAAGAGAGGAAAGGAGGATGTGGTGATTAACTGGGCGGCTGTGGCTTGGTGGCAGAGGGGGTCATCTACCAATTGGAAGGTCAGCGGTTCGATCCCGGCTTTCCCCAGCCATGTGTCGAAGTATCCTTGAGCAAGATATTGAACCCCAAATTGCTCACAAAGCTGTACCTTCGGTGTGTGTGAATGATTAGTTTAAGTTGTACTGATGGGCAGTTAGCTCCTGCCATCAGTGTATGTATGGGTAAATGTTATATGTAGTGTAAAAGCGCTTTGAGTAGTCAGACGACTAGAAAGGCGCTATACAAGTACAGTCCATTTACATTTAACTGTATCAAAAGCAGCAGACCGATCCAGTAAGATGAGTACAGATGACCTGGATGTTGCCTTTGCCAGTCTCAGGGCTTCGACGACTGAGAGCAGTGTGGTCTCCGTGGAATGGCCGCTCTTGAAACCAGACTGGTTGCAGTCCAGGAGGTTGTTCTGTGTGAGAAAGGAGGAGAGGTGGTTAAACACAACTCGCTCCAGAGCTTTGGCAATGAAGGGAAGGAGGGAAACCGGTCACGTATCAGGGATGTGTGCGAGTTCAACAGGTGGTGGCGCAGAGAACTGACTGCTGATGGCAGTCTTTCTTTACAAAGAAAGATGAAAAATCATCAGCTGTTAAATCCGATGAAGGTGGGGGAGCAGGTGGAGAAAGGAGAGCAGAGAAGGTTTTAAAGAGTGCGCGAGTCAGGTGAGTTGTTGATCTTAGAATGGTAGTAGTCGGCTTTTGCAGCGGTGACATCAGCTGAGAAAGTAAGGAGGAGAGACTGGTATAGACAGTCAGTGGGATCTTTTGACCAATTTCTCTCAGCTGACCGGAGGCTGGTGCGATGCTCGCGTAGAACATCAGATAACCAGGGAGCAGACGAGGATGTATGGGCTGGTCTAGATGTGAGAGGGCAGAAGTTGTCCAAGCAGGATGTGAGAGTGAGAATTCAAGAGACAGAGCTCCTCAGCGGGAGGGAGCAAGCTGCCAGGGATCGCTCCATCGGCGGGGCATTGACAAAACCAGCTTTTTCAGCTTCATCCAGATGACTGGTATGACCAATATATATATGTGCGGGGCCTCACATACATCACCACAGGTAATCTGCCTTAAAGGTGTGAATAAAGGTTCTTCAGTCAGGTCATGTGGGGGTGTGATATCCTATACGTGTTTTACCGAGTTAATCGACTGAAAGGGAACCAAAATTGTCTCTCATGCTGCATGCTGGTAAGTAGAGCTGTCACAATACTTGCGATTAACAATCAATTGTCTTTTTATGTTGATATTATGCCACACAGCGCTGCTGTTGTATTTGACTTTGCAATTAGGCATAAATCCATGTTGTTAATTTCAATGGCTGCTCCTCGAAACAATCCTTGTCAAAGGAGTGTCAATTCATCTTCAAATAGTTTGTTCTGAAACCTCTGCTGCACAGATTTATTTTAATTAACTTGTTAGAAAACTTATGTAGGTTGACCTAATGTAATAAAAAAGTGGTTCAAGACAGTCAATTAATGTAGGACGCCTGATTTTATTTAAGTTAATATGCAACAGGGAAACACAATTATTCAGAGTAGACCTGGTTTAAACATAATATATTAAGAATAGAAGCAAATTTCACCTAATACCAACATGTAAATAATATTCAACTGCAAAACTTCCCATGATTGTGGAATCCAATGATTATGCAAAATGATCGCGGTCATATCAAATAATTGCGATCATGTAATGATTGTGACAGGCCTACTAAGTCCAGAATAGTTTCTTTCATGGTTTTGAGTGAAACCAGGCATGTGAATGGTGGAGCAACCAGGGGTTTTTACTGTTACGGTTTGGGCGGCGAGGTACGGAGGACCCAGATGCAGACAGTACTGAGGAGCAGAGTCTTTGTCGCTTACCATACGGTGGACAGGCGAACTCGAGAAAACAGGCAGGAAAACAGGAAAACCAAGATGCACAGAAAAAAACTACTATGGGAAGAAGTAGCGAACCCACGGAGAGAAAACACTTGGGAAGGCAACACACAAACATACCTACAACACCGACAATGATCGCACACCGAGACAAGGAAACACATGAACTAAGTACACTCAGGGGAGGTGAAGGCAACGAGACACAGGTGCAGGACAAACACAGGTGAACACAATCAGGGAATCAGGGACAGGAAATAAAGTGACTGAGACAGCGGGGAAACAGACATCTACCAAAATAAAACAGGAAGTAACCAGCATGAAAACAATAAACATGGGCAGATACAACATAGGACTGGAATAAACATAAGCCGCTAGGAGAAACAAGGTGACCTAGGAAAACATCATAACAAACACTCCCAAAACACACCCCATAAGACCCACAACATGACAATTACAGGGCAAGAGAGACTAAATGGCAGGAAACAAACATACAACACACGAGGGAAGAGACAAATAACACAATAAAACAGGAACTACCAAACTAAACCCAAAACCCAGACAGGAACAGACATATACAAAATAAAACAGGAACTCAACAGCTCATGAACACAGGAACCTGACATCCCGTGCAATTCTGGGGTCAAGTCCGGAAATTTTATTTTTAGTGGAAATAAGTATTTCACTCACCTCTGTGTAGCATGGTGGCTTCGGTGATGTGGATGGCGTTGTACCTGGGCTGGAGAGTGACTCTGGATGGAGTCTTTTGGGGTTTGGCGTGGAGTGCCTATGCCCTTTTTTGTGTCATCTGTTTTGTCTTTGTTCATGATGCAAAGCCTGTTGAAGCACTCGTCTATGCACTCGTTTGATGTTTTTTACAGCCGCACTCAACACCCGTCCCATGTGTCTAATCCTTTTTAGTGTTCTTGTTTAAGTCCCTAGTTCTAGATGCTCCTCCCCAGAGTTGGCATCAGAACAGATCTAATCGGGGGCATTATGGTAACCGCTAAAGGGGGCACAAACTGCCGTTCAAGAACTCAATCAATGATGTAAATACCTAATATGAGTTTGCCGTCCATAAAAACACAGCTCCAATTCCAAAACATGCTGCAAAGTCTCTCTCTCACACATTCACACATACACACACGCTGCACTGTGCGCGTCATTAGAACTTCATTTGAAATAGACTACATACTCCACTCTTGCCATACAAATTCAGGCAGAGCAACAAATATTTTCAGCTTTTGCATAATAATCATGAAAGCCATTGCTTAGTAACGCATTGCTTACCTTTTAGAAGAGTTGCAGGCGGCGAGTGTTGGTGCTGAACCTCCTAAGAACTGTGAGTTGCGCTCGCTGAATCTGTGATCCGCCTCTCCAGTCACTTAATCAATAGTGCTGTAGTACAGTCTCTGAAGTCCTGTTTTGTCATTAAACAAAATGACATTGTCATTTTATTATTAAACTCCTCGTCACAACAGAGTTTCCATACACAAGCTGTTGTACTAGCCACGATACTTAAACCTGTCATCAAGTCAGGGTCCTCTCTCTGTAGAAGCTTGTTTGGTGGATCCAGCAGGGCAAGAACTGTGTGCACTAACTTAGCAATGAATGAGAATCTGGGCTCGGTCATCTCGCACAGCAGGCCGACAGCCTCCATTCATATCGCTGCGAAACAATTTAGGGTCCTTTTTAATCATTTAGTCCAGTAAGGAGTGGAAAAGCCCACAACCCCCTGACATGCCTCATACCTTCCTCGTAAAGGGAACTGGTTTTCCGCTAGACATCCAACAACATCGATAAGAGAGGAAACATAATACCTGTTCTTTCATAGTTTATGAAATCCCCAGTCTCTCTCCACTGCATTTTTCCAGTTACGGAAGCCAACACTCACAAAGGCACCCAGTGTCTGAGACCTCTGGGTGGTGCTAGTCTGCAGACAGCTAAAACAAAATGCTGCATCAGCATTCAGTAATATTGACGCAGGGAAACAGGGTCATAGTTTGACAGAGACTATATTCAAGCCAGTCTCGGTTGTGACACCAAGTGTAGAAAAATGAACACTTCCTACCACTGAAACTGCTGGCAGGGTACTGTTGTAAAATTATTTGGTTTGGCTGGACAGTCTCGAGGTCATCTATGGGTTGTCGTCTACAGCTAGCGCTTATGTTAGCAGGTGCATCATGGCTGCTTTCAGAAGGAGGCTCTTGGTCTTCAAAGCTGGCAGTGCTGGGCGCATTTGCTGCCTCTTCCATAAGTGGAGCTGGAGGAGGCCTTGAAGAAGCAGCGATATGTAACCATTTTCTTATAACCATTTAGATTTTTCTCTATTGAAGTGCAGTCTGATAATTGCTTGCTCTCAATGAGACGTATCAGCAGTGTCTGACTTGCTCAGTGTGCGTGGTTATCTTGACGTAATGACAAAAAATCAAAAAAGGTCATAGGTCAAGCAACACACCAATGAGCATACTTCCACAAAAGTGACCTTATGCACAGTAACCCAAACACGTGGGCCTGCTACTACCGCTTCCACGATATCAAATTTTACAATTACTTAGACATTTTTCACTACAATCATTTTGACATGCCATAGCAGGAAAAGCACACCAATAATTAATAACTTTAATAAAGGCTGCATTCCATTTAGTGTAAAAATATCTGCTGTGAAATGGTGATTGTTCCATTAATTTGTTTAGATTTTAATGATCTTGCCCACTGTAATTATATTTTCTTTTAACTTTTTGTGTAGCTCCTATTCAAGTACGATCTGGTAAAGTATGACATGGTGAGAGATGAACCATTCAAGGATCAGTATGGTTTCTGTCAGCGAGTGAAAAAGGGTAAGAGTGCAACTACTAAACCTTTCCACAAATAATTTTCATTTTAGAATTTCTTTTCTTTGAAAATTGACTTCACAGGAAAAGCTTTTGTATTTCTTTACTATTTTTTCTTTTTAGGTGAGACAGGGCTTTTACTGTCCAAGGTGAGCCCCATTAGCCCATTCTTTGGCTATGCTGGAAGCAAGCACCTGACTGAGAAGAAGCTGATGAGAAATGTGTTCATGAAGGATGATGCCTATTTTAACACAGGCGACCTCATGGCTGAAGATCAGGAGGGCTTTATCTGTTTCAGAGACAGAGTGGGAGACACCTTCAGGTACAGTTGGATAAGATGTTTGAGATGTCTTTACTGCAGATACGAACCATACACCAAGACCTTTAAAGCATCCATCCCTATGATGATGTTCAATCTGATGATGTCATCAGGTTTGAAGACAACAAATTTGTAACAGAAAACCTGCGATAAAAACTAGAGTTGTGAATTTAAAAGATGTAGGCATTTACCAGGCAGGGAGGTTCTAACAAAGCGGTGATATCGACAACCATAGTCATGACATCGAATTTGGGCTAGCCTGTGATCCACTTGCTTCTGTAACTTAATGCTTAATCACTCTCATTCAGCATTTCTTTCATACTAAGCATGTTCCTGGGTTTTACTTTCTATATACTGTTAAATCAGGATCCACAACAGGACTTGCTATCAGAATTTGAAACCTTCATGATTTTAACAAAGTTAAACACTGATTACTTTGTGAGCATACAAAAAACTACAGCTCCCATGAAAATTTACGGTGCATTGTAACATGGTTTCATCCATATCCATAACATCACCAATGCTCTCTGCTTTTTTTTCTTTTAATTTTTCAAATTTTTAGCTGTAATCTCTGCTGTCTAAACTTCTGCAGCATTCAGTCCCCTCTGTCCTGCTGTTATCACAGATTGAACTCACACATAGACTCGCCTCTTCTGTCGCGCCGTGACTTTTTGTTCCCAAAGATCCAGGGCTTATGAAAAACAGTAATATTGGATAAATAAGGATAGTGGAGTGAACATATGGAGTGAGCAACAGAAAATAAAGAAAGGCCGTGTTCCAAAGCTGGATTTTTAGTTATTTGCGTTATCACAAATTATGATTTTAAATGAGGTTTTCCTACTTCTGGAACAGAACCTAGAAGTTCTGGTTTAACAGCTCTCTATTAAGTTGAATTGTGGGAAATACAGTGTTTTTGGAGCATTACTAATACCTGGAACTAAAAGTCATCAAATCACGGGATCTGCTGCCTCAATTTAGACAATTCTTTTTTAAATCAGTTAATTGTGAGTGACCTGAGCAAGTACTTAATCACAAGATTCTAAATGAATACAGGCCTATACCTAAATTGTCATCTTCTGTGTCATACTTTCAAAGTGTTCTTGGTTTCATGGTTTAGTAAAAATTGATGTCCAAGAGGAATATTATTCAGGTTTTCTCCGCGATACTAAGATACTGGTCTACATATCAAATATCTGTATTTGATACATGGGGCCACAATGTCACTATTAAATTGCCTTAAAGATCTCCACCAGACATGTTTTAAGACATTACTTAATTAAATAATTGCATAATTGGCCTCAAACTAGTTGTGATTGTGATCAATCCTGCAGGTACATCCACGTGTTAAAAGTTGTGAGTGTGTGTGAATGATTGATGGGCAGTAAGCTCCTGCCATCAGTATATGAATGTGTGTGTATGGGGTGAATGTGATATGTAGTGTAAAAGTGCTTTGAGTAGTCGGAATACTAGAAAGGTGCAATACAAGTACAGTCCATTTACCATTAAATTTAGATTTAAGGTGAGCTCAGAGAAACCATTTCAGCAAATTAATGTGAAAACAGCCTCTAGTTGCAAACTCTGCAGAGAGTGAAGGGCAACCATCCAAATGAAGTTACAATAAGCAAAACATATTTTAATCAAGGGGGACATAAAGATTGGTCATAAACAAAAAGAGGTTGGTCTTAAGGCAGATATGATTGAAACAAACTAGTCTATATTGTGCACACCTTTGGACAGTCTCACCCCATAGGCATTCATGGTGTTCCCCTCAGTTGTACCCATAAAAGTGACAGAAGTAGTTGTGTAAAGAACGGGGGGAAAAAAAGAGCTTGGGGGGGAAGTTCTAACCCTGCTTACTTTCTCACTTCCTCACAGCTGGTCAATCATTGTAAAGTGTGTTGTTGTCAATTTCGGAAAGTTACAGAAACTGACCGACGGTTTACATTATATAACTCTCTATATAATAAATTCCACATTTTACTGGTGAAGTCTGCCCTTCCCTCCAAGGATTCAAACTGTGTACCTGTCCACAAGGGATTCACAGGAAACAACGCAACATGAACTGGATGTGATGCAGAAGACAGAAGCCAGTCCCGAGTATTTGTCATGCAATTCAATCATGAGTTCAGTATTAGTGTGTCGGACAATATTGATGTCTGTTGTCTTCAATCTACCAGTACCAGTAACCACGTGTTGCCAAATCTAACATGGTTGGAATCTAAGGGGTTACAATTAAATAGAAAGTAAAGGAAAGTATACAGAACCAATGGGGGTATCGCTGCAGACACTGTATTACATAGCAGGCTAGAGACTGGTCTGCTATGTCCTGAAGGTATTGTATATTTACTTTGTGTTATGCAAAGCTTAATATACTTCATATTCCTCTGTTTTCAGGTGGAAGGGTGAGAATGTAGCAACGACAGAGGTAACAGAGACTCTTGGGCTGGTGGATTTTATCCAAGAAGTCAATGTGTATGGAGTGGAAATACCAGGTATGTTTGAGATGGATTTGTGTTAGCATGTCTACCCCTGCTTCATATACTGCTCATCTCAATTAGCAAAAAAATTACAAAGCTTTTATAAGCTTACAGTATAGGTGTTTTTAGAATCATCATCTAATCATCCCCTAATAATGTGCCAAATATACTAACTTTATTATTGCAATCACTTCCAGCTAAGAGACCCAAGCTAGGATCCAATGCTGTTTCTAGTACCATTCCTGATAACGAACAACCCAGCAATGAATAACACTGAGGTAGAGAGTGATGACGGAGGTTACATTCAACCATGTTGTCCACAGGACATGAGGGCAGAGCAGGAATGGCTGCCATGATTGTAAAACCAGGCCTCACGTTCAATGGGAAGAAACTGTTTGAACATGTGATGAGGGATCTACCAGCGTACGCTCGTCCCCTGTTCATAAGGCTTCAGGTAACGAGCAGAGACATGCTGACATAGTGTATCTCCGTCTTGATTTTGTTGAGTGTTCTTTATTATGGGGACTATAGGGGGGCAGCTGTGGCTTGGTGGCAGAGCGGGTCATGTACCAATCGGAAGGTCGGCGGTTCGATCACAGCTTCCCCCATCCCTGTGTCGAAGTATCCTTGAGAAAGATACTGAACCCCAAATTGCTCCCGAAGCTGTGCCTTCAGTGTGTGAGTGTGTGTGAATGATTAGTTTGATTTGTACTGATGGGCAGTTAGCTCCTGCCATCGGTGTATGAATGTGTGTGTATGGGTAAATGTGATATGTAGTGTGAAAGCACTTTGAGTAGTCAGATGACTAGAAAGGCGCTATACAAGTACAGTCCATTTATAGTGATTTTTATATTAATTAAGGATAGAATAGTGAACAATTGACACTATAGCACCACTGATCTCAAGTGGTGAAATGTGTAATTGCACATCTGTACAACTCATACAAATGTGGAACTATGTTTAATTCAATTCAAAATATTTAATTCACTTCTCAAATGGGCAATTTGAGGCAAGCAAGTGATTAAAGGATTAGTTCACTCAAAAAACACAGGTAGCTGGGAGGTGTGAGGTAGCTAGTGCAGCTCGGTTTCAGTCTTCAAAAGAGCAACACAAGCTCCTGGGAAAATAATTTGTTAAAAGTTCCAGTTGCACAATTGTGGCTAAACGGATTTTTTTTTTTTTTCTTGTTGTTATTGAGCTTGCCATTGTTTATCACAATTGTTTATCCATCTTTGGGG
The DNA here is from genome assembly GCA_011952105.1 of Coreoperca whiteheadi. Lineage (NCBI taxonomy): Eukaryota > Metazoa > Chordata > Actinopteri > Centrarchiformes > Sinipercidae > Coreoperca > Coreoperca whiteheadi. Next base: position 2,578,346 of record CM022482.1, on the reverse strand, counting down.
ACAGCTAACTTCACTACACTTTAAATAACTACATTGATAGAAAAATTGTTTTTACATTGTTCTTAATCAGTACATAAATTAACAATTCAGTAATGGATAAATGTTGCTTAATACAAATAGTTTTTTTTGTTCAAGACAGTGGGCCTTTTAAGCAAAAAAATAATAATTTCGAAAAATACTCGATCTACAACCACACCATAGCACTCTAAAGGATGTATCTCTAAAGAGATGGCAGTTTCATTACACTTGCAGGGTTCTTGTGTAGAGAAAATGTTCTCTTCTGCAGCTACAGCTGTGGTTAGGAAGCAGAGCGCAACCTGTCACAGGTCAGGTTACTCTACATTCCTGGGCAAGTGCAGTTTTTATGCAACTCAGATTTCTTTTGGGGGGGCGGGGGGTTGCATCAGCACCTGTTTGGTAATCTCCTGGCACCAAACAGGCACCACATTCAAATATGACAGTTTATATTTTAATATTAAACGTATTTAATGTGAAACCTGCTGATACCCTGAAATTTCACTGATTACACTGACTGGTTTTTCCCCTCAGGAGATCATGGAAATCACGAGCACCTTCAAGCAGCAGAAGTTCCAGTTGGTGCAGAGCAGCTTCAACCCCTCAAAAATCTCTGATCCTCTCTATGTGTTGGACTACCAGCAGAAGAGCTACATTCCTCTAACAGACAGTATTTACCAGAGCATTCTCTCCAGAGAACGCAAGCTATAGAGCTCACATGTATGGGTATGATGATACGGCTCAAAACAATGCAAAAAGAGGGATAGAAATTAGCTCAACTTTTTGTAGCATTTTATATTTAATGGAAACCAGTTGAGCCTAGATTTTTGAATGATTTACTGAGGTCTGAATGAAAAGCCATTGTCTAGTTAGTGCATAAGAGGATCATTTTGAGTTGTCCATGACACCTGAGCAGTAATGTCCCTATGTGAAAATGTGAGATAAATAATATGAAACTGACTGCATCACTATGAAACAACAACTCCTTAAATTAACCTTTTTTAATCCTTAATTTGCCACAAATACGGTGTTTGTTATGGTAACCAGAAATCCTTTCATTTGTCCATTCATTTGAAAATATAAAAACCAAACACCTTATTTAAAAGCCCTTAATAGATGAATTTATTAGATTTTAATGGGGACATGACTTTCCCCTTAATTTACATATGAATTAATTACATATTAAGTATTGGACAAATCCATTAAATCCACCTTAATCCCATTAAGGTTGGGATTTTAGTTTATGTTAGGGGTCTGAAATATATTTAGCAGCAAACTATTTATATTTCAAAAGATTATTTTTCTGTAATAAAGTGTTTAATAGTTTTACTCCGATTTGGACTATATTAATTAATCTATTTTTAATTTAACATCTGGATTGTTTTGGTGTGAGTTGTCGAGTTTTGGAGCTATCAGCCGTAGAAATGTCTGCCTTTTTGGAATATAATGGTACTAGATGGCACTCGGCTTGTGGTGCTCAAAGTGCCAACATGACCCGGTTACTCAAGATAATCATGTAGGAAACATTTTCTTTCTACCAATGTAACTGCTACCATGAAACGGCTAACAACAAAGTCTGTGGATTATCTAGAGTTTTTCAAAAACTTTTTTTTTTTTTTGCACCTGTATGGAAGTGTTGTGGAAAACCTGGTGTTCTGTGGTGTAGTTGAGCAGATGTTTGGAGGCAGCTTCGAGGAAGTAGAGCCAGGCCGGTGGGGGTGGTGATCCCATAGATGGAATCTTGGGCCCCATGACAAAAAAATCTAAATGGGCCCCCTCTGCACAACTGTTGTCACCACATCTCTAGGACCTAATTGTCCCATCAAAAGCTTTGAATAACTAATCAAAATCCAGTCTAAATGAACGCTTCAAACTGGATTATTTTAATGTTGTCTGTAATTTACATGCAGGTTGAGGTAAGCTACTCATTGTTTCTAAATGCATCTGGTACAGGCAGGAGGTTGGGTTTTTTTACATGGTCATTATGTGAGAAAATAATTTGATTTCTGTCATTAAATATTTCATTTTCTTTTTTTGTTCTGGTAAAAAGAGCAAGCGAGCCAGAGAACCCCACACAGACTCCCTGGACTGATGCTAAGTCATTAGCACAATGTTGCACACCTTCTTCAATGGGGCAGGGAGGGGTGCAGGTATGGGGAGACTGGGGTGCTGCTGACTGATCTGTTGTTAAGTCTGCTTAAAGGGGCAAGGACTTCATATGAATATCTTGCTAAATGTTTCCCTGCACTGATTAAATGTTGATAGCAGCTAGCTACCTTATTTCACTATGGACAACAGGTTAATACCACTCAGATTAAAGGCTACCCACCTTTCTTGGTGAAAAACTGGGTTACAGATTGACACCCTTTTTGTCTTTACTCTTTTGAAAACCAGATTCTCTTTTATCATGCAACATAGCGGTCTCTGTATTTCTAGTGCGAGCCACGCCACTGACTGTCTGCAACTAAACACGTCACTGATGAGCGCGCTGAGGCAGGACCAAACCATTTCATGCAGATACAGGGAGGTGGTCGGTCAATATGGATGTTTACTTTTATTGCCAAAATAAGTAAAGTCAAAGACATCATACATTTTATTATTTGAAATATATATACACTCAATGATGATGGTTTATATAGTGTATAATATAATACCATTTTTAAATTAGGTTTTACCTATTAGTTGGGGCCCCTGGAATTGTCCTAACTTTTCCTCCCTATATGGCGCCCATGCATGGAAGCATGGCTCAATTGGCATGTGGCTATTCTGGAGGAGAGGTGGACCTGAGTACAGGAGAACAGTGTTAACTCTAATCAAAAGAAATGGAAGTGTAACCTCCCCCCACAACGATATGTGGTCACATTTTTGATTATACTATACTGTACTAAATATAAATGATACACTATCAAGTAACACTGTTTAATTTTAATGAAAAGCAATGTAAGAAAGTCTCCTAAGGCTTCTCTACTGAAAAGTAACCCACTGCAGACAGTAGGGGGCAGTAGGGAATAACAGGGAGCAGCAGAGGGCTTGCTGTAGCTGAACTGCCATGATGACGTTGCTGTCGAAACTTTGTCATCCTGGCAAGACTGACCAGATAAACGGCAGCAAGTTCTCTGCTTCATTATTTCTCCTGTTTTACAAGTTAGTAATGGGTACAACAAAACTAAAGACATAAATGAGCATAGCGAAGTTTTACCCCTTGTGTTCTATGCCGTGTCGGCAACATATAGTGTAGTTTGCCGCGATTACCGGAGTTTAGCTTCATTGTAAGTGTGGGAAATGGCTGGCACTGTTTTCCCGTAGCGGAGAATACCGCTCCATGATAAACGTTAATTCCCCAGGTTTTTATATGGATAACGTTATAGCTCCCATGCACATTTTTGGTTTGGTGTTTAAAGTGTTTTGAGTGAGTTCTGTTAGTGAAATGTGTGCCATGTTAGTCTGAGATCATTTATCCCTTGAAAGCTAAAATGCTACTAATATGCTATCAGCTAACCATTTGGTGTAAAGTAAAAGAAGTGTTTGTAAGCATTGAACTGATAATTGTATGTATGAATGTATGAGCTAGTATGTGGGTTTAATCTTCCCATTTGTTATACTGAAATATGTCTTACTAATGTGTTTATTTTATGGACTTTGTCAAGTCTCGTTGAATGTGATTGAGTAGAAACTAAGTAGAAGTAGAAGAATGTCGTTGATCCAGTGATCTCTGAACCTGTGGACCAGTGTGCAACACATCAGAGCGAGGGGCTGCAAGGAGCCAGGGCGTCTGACTGCTGACAGAGTGAGGGACTTCGAGGCCTGAGGGCATCTGATGAATGTTCACAATGACAGACGAGGGGATTATGTGTGTTCATATATGGACAGTACAGATTTATTGGAGTTAGAGGATGAGGGCATGTCACTTTGTCTAAAAGATAGGATTGGTGACATGATTGACAACCGTAGTCAAGGTGAATTTCCTACAGGGGGTGGGACAGATGTTCTCGTGTCTGATGCTAATGTTTCACCACTCTTACCACCTAATGTTGTTCCTATTGGCACACATGTTACAGGTACACACACAGAAACAATAATAGATTTGGCTTCTCAAACTAACACCCTGGAATCACAGTTAAATAAGCTGATCTTTAAGTATGAGGAGTGGTAACAAAAGCTTAAAGAGGGCAGGGCTTCACTTACTCCACACCTGACTGACCGTCAACTCACTGACCATGACTGTAACCAGTCCCACCATCCACATGTCAGGCAGTCCCTCACTCAAACACCCACCAGGATCCCACCAACACCACTGAAAGCATGATTGCTCTCAAAGACCTTCCCCTCCTGCAGAGGAAAGAGTTTAAAATCCATGGGGGGGGAAATCGAGGATAGCACATCTGATATAAGTTATAGCAATATCAGTAAACAGATTGATCAGGGGTTGAAATAAAAGCACATTGAAGGCAAAATCACTAGAGCAGTGTTCCGGATCATAAAGCCCGGAAACTTCAAAGATCTGCTCTCCAGGAAGGATGAAATGACAATAGCAGAGCTAAAGAGCTACCTACAATCACACTTAGGAGAGAAAAGTAGCACTGAACTGTGTCAAGATCTGATGAATGCCAAACAGCATGAACATGAAACGCTGCAGCAGTTTCTTTGCAGAAGGATGGGGCTCAAACAAAAGGTGATATTCACGTCCAGGCAGACGGATTCAGATATTAAGTATGAGGCACGAACAGCGTAGAATGTTCAGGCGGGAATTTTGGCCCCTACAGTTTCTGATGAGACACTTCTAAAACAAGTTACCAAAACAAGCGAGGAAAGTTAGAGGGAGTGACACTTGGGCTGCAACACTTGCCCAAAGTTAGCTCACGCCCAGAGTAGTGACATTAACACTAGTGAGGTGAACAAAGGGAAGTGCAACTTTGACACTAATGCTAAGGATGAGCTAATTCATCAGCTGAGCCCTGACTCAGGTAGTAAGCTCCCTACAGTCAAATGTTGCAGCAGCAACAAAGCCATCAACATCTGAGCCCCAACCCCAGTGTACGTGCCAACATCCCAACAAACAAGAGCAGACAGTTAAGAAAAGAGAGACCATATGGCTCCCCTAACTGCATTGCCAGTAGCCCAAGTAACTGCAATCACTGCTTTGCTTGTGGGAAGAGGGGCACCGTGCTGTGGGATGCTTTAAAAGATCTAAGCCGTCTGGAAACACACCCCGGTCATGGAAGGAGGACAACCTGTGACCGACTGTAGTATTCAGTCCCACACAGATGCTAGCCAACAAGTACAATTCAGGCTAACCACAATCCCTTCACCCCTTCTCATTCACCAACTGATGTCGGGTCGACGTCACAGCGAGTAGCTAAGCTAATTGGAGATAAATGTTTATTGAAATGTAATCTGAGTGGATATGATGTGACTGCTCTTCTAGATTATGGCACCCAGGTCAGTATTATAGACCGCATATGGAAACAGAAATACTTCTCAACAGAAAGTGCACTCTCAGTGAGCTTCTGGGAGACAGAATGGGATCTCACTGCAGCTAATGAACAGCCAATACCATATGATGAATGGATAGAACTGACCTCTAACTTGCCGGGTAACGATGATCCAAACCTCGCCATCAAAGTACCCTTCCTGGTCAGCTGTGTGAGCCTTGTGAGATCAATATTGGGCTTCAGTGTGATCCAAGAGCTCATCATAGGGCAGGAGGGTGGATTTGAAGTCATCGCTATCATTGCTAAATTGCTGAGGGAGGCCATACAGATTGAAAACGACAAAGCTGAGGCGATCACGAACTTTGTACAGACCCAGGAATCCTTTCATGGCACTAGTGAGAGTTGGTCGGCATGACATCATCGTCCACCCGGGGCAGGTTGCCCACATCAAATCTAAGGTGCCTGCTGATTTCACCCCACCTGTGATACTGTTTGAGGTCAACCATCGAGACCTGAGAATGGAGCAGCTAGATTTTGGCGATGGCCTGGTTGAGGTCCACCACACCAGGCAGTCATATGTCCAAATCCCAGTGTGCAACCACACCGAACACATCACGTTGGACAGTTATACAGTGTTGGGCAGTATCTAGCCAATTGACAAGATATTGGAATAGAGCCAGACAGACAGCATTGTGGTCAACAGTGTCGACTCACCTGTTCCTGTCGAGGAGGATATCAAAGATCAAACAGAGCAGCTGTCCCAGCTGTGGCATGCCCTCGTTGACGCAAGCCATTTGGGCTAGGAACAACAAGTAGTAGTAAAAAGAATGCTCTGAGGAGTCAAATGCATTCACTCGGGATGATAACGACATAGGGTGTGTCCCAAGCCTCCAAATAAGCATAACCCTAAAGGATGACATTTCATTGCAGCGGCCCCCAAGCCCCTCTACAAAGAAGTCAAGGAGTATGTCCATGACTTATTGGCAAAAAAGTGGACAGTGAAATCAAAGTCCCCATACTCTGCTCCTGTGGTTTGCGTTCTCAAAAAGGACAGGAGCTTGAGGCTGTGCATTAACTATAGGCTCTTGAACCAAAAGACAGTCTCAGACAGACACCCCCTGCCAGGCATTCAGGATCTTATTGACACACTCGGGTATAGCTGGTTCTCATTTTTGGACAAAGGAAAAGCCTATCATCAGGGCTTCATTGCAGAAGTTTCATGACACATTACCCCATTGGGCTTGTATGAGTGGGTGCGCATCCCTTTGGTCTTTCAAACGCCCCAGCCGCATTTCAAAGGAGCATGGAGGAAATGTTTAATTCCTTGAGGGATAAATGTGGCATCCCATACTTGGACGACGTCCTCTGCTATGCTAAGACATTTGAAGATCATGTTGAGGTGCAGAGACGTGTTCTGAGGGCCCTCCAAATTTCGAGCTCTTTAAGAAAGAGGTCCGTTATGTGGGAAGGCTGGTCTCTGCTGATGGAGTTTGGCTTGACCCCAAGGATCTGGAAGCCAACCAGGCCTTGAGGAATAAACCCCTCAGCATGGTTGGAGAAGCCCGTAAGCTACTAGGATTCCTCAGCTATTATTGGTGTTACAGCTGGTGTAGCGTGGCAAGGAGGAGGCAGACCTCCAAACAGATATGGGTTTATTCAAAGAAAGAAAAACAGAACCTGACAACATATTCAGAGAACTAGAAACTAAACCAACCTAACTCAACCAAGAACAGACGGGGAATGCAGGGGCGTGAGTTCTATATAATGGGAGTGAAGATGATGAGGACCAGGTGTAGGGAATCGGGGAAGAGCGTGTGCTGATTACAAAGGGGTTTCAGGTGTGGGACTGGGAGGCAAAACGGCAATTGAAGGGCATGGATTGTAACAATCGGATGTACATACAAGACTTCTTGAGGATTGCCAAGCTGATGTATGAGCTGTTGCAAGTGAAAAACACTGCCATGGTGGTGCCTCAGCCCAGGCAAAAGAAGGGGAGAGGGGCACAGCCGTCATCCCGAACCCTGATACAGTGGACAGAAGTGCAACAAAGAGCCCTAGATCAGCTCATACAAATCCTGTCCAACCCACCAGTGCTTGGTTATTCTGACTTTGACCTCCCTTTTGTGCTACACACAGACGTCATCGCAACAAGGGCTCGGTGCTGTGCTATACCAACGCCAGGGAGGGAAGCTCAGAGTTATTGCTTATGGTTCCAATACACTAATGCCGGTGGAATGGAATTACAATTTTCACTCAGGCAAGCTTGAATTCCTGCCATTGAAGTGGGCCATAAGTGAGAAATTTTGGGACTCTCTTCTACACGCCCCACCTCCTGGTTTATATGGATAACATATTGGGGATATTTAACTTTTGCCAAAATAGGTAAAATCAAATCGGATGGGTTGGCGAGCTTGCCAACTTTCGGTTTGAGGTAAAATATCGACCAGTCAAGGTAAATGTGAACGCTGACACACTGTCCAGGTTGCCATTAGATATTGACAGCTATGTTGGCTTATGCACAGAGGAGCTGTCTAGAGACACTGTTCTGGCAACATGGGAAGGCAGCAGAGCAGCTCAGCAACGAGACGTTGCTTATGTCGCTGTCCTGAACCTGTCACAAGATGGTTCGACCTTACAGTCAGAGTTGCTCCCAACCATAAGCCGTGATGAGCTCATGAAATCTCAGCGAGATGACCCTGCCATCAGTCAAGTCATCACACTGATAGAGACTAGCAACTGTCTGACCGGTGACGTGAGAAGGGGACTTCGTGGGATTACAAGGAAGCTTCTGAATGAGTGGGGGGAAACTGCACTTTAAAGTCGGTCTGCTATACAGGACAACCAGTCAAGTACCGACCTATGGTCTTGAAACACCTCCATGATGATATGGGTCACATGAGGACCGAAAGAGTCCTGAGCTTGGCTAGAGACCGATTTTATTGGCCATACATGAAACAGGACGTGGAGGCTTACGTGAAAAGGAAGTGTTTTGCATCAAGCAAAAAACAAAAAAAAAAAGTCTCACAGATCGTGGCGCCCATGGGGTGCATCACCATCAGAACTTGTTTGACTACCTTCACTTGGAAGCTAACAAGGGGGGCTTTAAGTACATTCTGGTTGTTGTAGACCATTTTACCAGGTTTGCGCAAGCATATGCTACAAGAAACAAGTCTGGCAAGACAGCTGCAGAGAAACTCGTTCATGATTTCATTCCACGGTTCTGCTACCCATGGAAACTACATCACAACCAAGGGAAAGAATATGAGAATGAACTGTTCAAAACCCTGAAACAGCTGAGTGGAGTGGGTCACCCAAGAACCACCCCCTACCATCCTCAGGGAAATCCCGCAGAAAGGTTTAACTGTACCTCACTTCAAATGCTCAGAACCCTGGAAGGAAAAGAAAAGGAAAGATGGAGAGAACACCTGCCACAAGTCATCCACGTCTATAACTGTACCAGGCATGAGGCGATGGGGTTCTCGCCTTTCTTTCTAATCTATGGCCATCACTCACGTTTGCCTGTGGATATGATATTTGAAACAGAGTGAGTGGAACCCAAGCGTTGACTCCTCTGTCGAAGAACCACAATACTGGTTGAGAATACCAGTAAGGAGAAAACTTGAGCACACCAGAACAGCTTGTATGGGAGCCTAAGAGAAACCCCGATGATGTAACAACCAATGAAAGATCTGACCAAACCCAAACCTTCCTACAAAAGAGAAACCAGAAGAACTGTACATGTCACTGGAAGGAGAGAGAGAAGGCCTGTAGCAGAGAGCATAGAAACTGGGCACAGGACACAGGAGGAGGAATGGATAGAAGAGGAGCAGATACCTGCACAATATGAGCGAGAAGATGTGATGGAGCAAGAGGATAGACTGGTAGCCCCTCAAACAATCATCAGTGAGCAGCCAGATGATGATCATCAACCACAAACTCAGAGGTCCACTTATGAAAGGAAGCCTACCTGTCACACACAGGCTTGACAAGAAGAGTGTGACCACAGATTAGAGCAGTAGTGGAGGAGACAAGAACATGCAAGTCAGTGGGAATGAATCAACAAGGAGCTTGGACAAAATGGCAGAATGCAGTCGAGAGGAAAGTGACCTGGACCAAACTTTGGAAAGTTGAGCCGCACCAAATTGAATTTCTCATCCATGCAGTGTACATTGTGCTTCCAAGCCAATCAAATCTGCACACACGGCACAAAGCAGAGTCACCAGCATGCCAGCTGGGCTCCAGGTGAGGAACCCTGGAGCACATCCTCAGCTGCTGCAAAAAGGCACTTGGAGAGGGACGGTATCGATTGAGGCATGATCAGGTGCTGAAGACCATCGCCGAGGCCATCAGTGCAGGAGTTGAGTGGGCAAAGAGGTCCAACCCTCCAAGCAGTCTCTCACCTTTGACAGAGCAGCCAAAACTTACCAAAAGAACATCATCAGGTTTCCTGACATCTGCGAGGGACTGACAGCTGTTGTTGGGCCTTGAACCTTTGCTGAAGTTCCCCAACCATACTGCAGTCACCACCCTGCAACCAGACATTAGTCTTGTGTCTTAGTCCACCAAGCAGCTGGTCTTCTGGAGCTGACAGTCCCATGGGAAGTTTCTTCCAACCTAACTTCCCATTCCCTTTGAAAGGAAGGTCTCCAAGTACGCTGGACTGGTCAGCGACTGTCCGCAGGCTGGATGGAGAACATGGCGTTTCCCAGTGGAGGTTGGATGCAGGGAATTTGCAGCCCATTCTTTAGCCTTTAGACATTTGGGCATCAAGGGAGAGAGGAAAAGGACAGACATCTGTAGTACCACGAATGCAGCAAAGAGGGCTTCAAGATGGCTCTGGCTCAAAAGACGAGAGCCATGGAGTCATAGGTAGCTAACCATTCAATTCAATTCAATTCAATTCAATTTTATTTATATAGCCCAGTATCACAAATCACATTTGCCTCAAAGGGCTTCACAATCTGTAACATACGACACCCTCTGTCCTTAGACCCTCGATTCGATTGAGGAAAAACTACCCAAAAAAACCCTTTTAGCAGGGGAAAAAAAACGATAGAAACCTCAGGAAGAGCAACAGAGGAGGGATCCCTCTCCCAGGACGGACAGACATGCAATAGATGTCGTAAGTACAGAATAGATTTATAGCATCAAAACTATAACATATATAGCCATGATGGCAAAATTGTTGTGTATATATATATATATTATTATGTTAGAAATGTTTAGGTGGTAAAACATAAGGGAAGATGATGGGTCCAGACGGACAGCCGAGCAGCTCCAGGTGGAGCCCAACGAGCAGGACCCTAGCCACTCGTCCCCTGCACCATAGACACAGCAGCACTGCCCCAGCAGGTCGCCATAGTCACCGATCCAGATACATCTCCGGACACTGAAATACCTGCTGAAAGTGACACTAAGAAAGAATAATAACCATCCAGACACAAGCTGGGGTCTGATCAGCCCCAGTTGGAAAAGGGTGTATGATGTTGAAAGACCCAAAATACCCAAGGATTCCAGGAACATCAATGAAGATGTGTCCAGAAGCATCAGTATCAGTATGTACACATCATCATTGTTGAAGACCTTAAGGGAGTGTGGATGATAGCAACTCATATTTATCAGGCCATTCAACACTTTATAAATTATTTGGGAAAATAAGTTTTTTATTCTGTGTTTGTGATACAATCTAAATAAAATATATTTTAAAAGATTTTTTTTAAGATTTTGGTCAGAATAGGGTCTAAGTCAAAAATAAAGTAAGAAGCAGAAATTCACTGCTATATGTTACAGTGTAGAGACAGTGAGAGCAGCACAGGAGTGAGTGAGTGTGTGTCTCAGTAATGATCTCCTCCTGTAGAGAGCAGCATTAACTGGCTTAGTAGTTCTCCTGGCTAATGAGCAGGATAAACTATCTGGGGGGTCTGACCTTCCACACTGCTGTGAAAAGATATACCAGAGCCTGTCACAGTGTGATTATCAACATGACACCATGCTGCAGTACAGGCAGCCAGCTAGACCAGGCTAGGAAAATTTTAGACCTGATGGAGGATGTCATGGAGCGGCATGAGCTATATTTCTGTTTTCATATTCCCCACTTGTTTGCTATTGGAGAAAAATGTTTCCTGTATTTTCCCCTCTTGCAGACATGTAATTTCTGTCGCATACTCATGCTTTTTTGCTTTCAGATACTATATTTTAAGAAATAAATTGATGTGTATGTATATTTATTTATATAGGAGAAGCAATTTAGCAGCTGAAGCCTACAAGAACTGTAAGTGATTCGTGTCTTGTTTAGTGCAGTGTTATTTTTGTTGGTGACGTGGCGTTATTGCGTAATAGGATTTAGTATCGATTGGTCTCGTGGCTTGTTCCCGGGTCACGGGAGGTGTGTCTTGCTGAATACAATCACTGACAAAACAAATTTAAGTGGGTATGGCACCGCGGCAGCGGTCGCGGCATCCCTTATTGAGTGAAGACCGAAGAGAGTAAAGACCATCGACTCCACCCAGCAGGGACTCAACCACAGGGCCCTTGACTATTGCACTTTCTTGGACTAATTGTTTGCACTTCTTTTTGATCCCTTATTGCTATTATATTTGTCTTGCATTTTCCTTCTGCTCTTACACAATGTGTTTTCTAATCCAAACTGTCATTTTAACATGACGAACTTTTGTTTCATGCCAAAGGCAAGGCAATGTTCATAATCTGCATGTTGTACCACTGTCCAAAACTGCCCCTTTTACTTTCCCAATAGGCTTGTGCAAACTGCCAGTCTGTGGTGAACAAAGCTGATTTCATCACGGCTTTTGTTAATCATTCTGGTCTTTCAATTGTAGCACTTACTGAAACGTGGATCAAACCTGAGGATTCTGCCACTCCTGCAGCCCTCTCCCATAATCACACTTTCTCCCACAGTCCTCGCATCGCAAGAGGTGGTGGAACCGGCCTGCTTGTCCCTAATGACTGGAAGTTCAAACAGCTCCTGAAGTGACAACAGCTCCTTCGAGTTTCATGCTGTTACATGCTGTTATCACCCATCCTGTTAAAAGTCACTTCGTAGTCATCCATCGCCCCCCAGGTCAGCTTGGTCATTTTTTGGAGGAGTTGGATGTGCTTCTTTCATCCTTCCCTGAAGATGGCACTCCTTTGGTGGTACTTGGGGACTTCAACATCCACCTTGGAAAGCCACAGGCTGCGGACTTCAACAACCTGGCTGTATCTTACCTACACACGGTACTGCTTCACTCATCACGCTCAGGTCACCCCGCTGCACGCGTCAGATAATTTCTTTGTCACTCTCGAGCTAACTCCTCCAGACGCTGCAAGTGTCACTGCTGATCACCTTCCGACGCAGCCTGCGTACGCTGGCTCCCTCGCGCTTTTCCTCTGCTGTCTCGTCGGCGCTCCCTCCCTCTGAGGAGCTCTCTCTCTTCAACACCGACAGCGCCACTGACACTCTGTGTTCCACTCTTAAATCCTGCCTAGACAACTTCTGCCCTCTCACATCTAGACCAGCCCACACATCCACGTCTGCCCCCTGGTTATCTGATGTTCTACGTGAGCATCGCGCCAGCCTCCGGTCAGCTGAGAGAAAATGGCGTAAATCAAAAGATCCGGCTGACCTCTGTCTCTACCAGTCTCTCCTCTCTAATTTCTCAGCTGATGTCACCTCTGCAAAAACGGACTACTACCGCTCTAAGATCAACAACTCACCTGACTCACGCACTCTCTTTAAAACCTTCGCTGCTCTCCTTTCTCCGCCTGCTCGCCCACCTTCATCAGATTTAACAGCTGTCTACTTTGCGTCTTTCTTTGTCAAGAAAACAAACGCCATTAGCAGGCAATTCTCTGCGGCGCCACCTGTCGACCTTGCATGCATCCCAGATACGTGTCTGCTCCCCTCTTTCTCTCGTCTATCTGAAGCTGATGTTTCAGAGGTCATTCTGTTACGATTAAGGTAGTTTTAGGTTGGACCCAAAAGACAAGCCTGGACACGGCGTAGGCAGTAGGAGAACCAACAAGATTTATTAGTGGTGTCAGAGGGGTTGAGTGCTGGGAAGGCTGGAAGCGGGACAGGCAGGTAAGTGGAGGGAGGAGAATCCACGGAGCGAGACAGGCAGATGGGAGGATTTCTGGATGTGGAGACAGAGGATATTATTAGTTCCTGCATAATCACAAATGGTAGTTTTCAAAAGTAATTTCAGGAGAAGGAGCCCGATGTAAGTACCACGAAGGAGACAGTATGATCTGGCGAAGACTGGAAGGATGAGCCGGTGTTATATACTGCAGGAAGTGGTGATGAGCTAAGATGAACTGCAGGTGTGCAGGTAGGCGAGCGCAGGTAATTGATAGCAGGTGTGGAAGAGAGAGAGACTGGTCCGTGGATGGCTCCAGACGAACAACAACAAACAAGACAGACAAGACACACAAGGCAGGGCAAAACACCAGGAAAAGTACCAGGTTACGTAGGTAACCATGGTTCCCTGATAGGGAACGAGACGCTGCGTCAGCTGACGCTATGGGGAACGCCTCCAGCGTGACAGCCTCTGAATCTCTGTACCAACTTAGACCAATCTTGATTGGGTTCGACGTCAACACGTGACGCATGCCGGCGGAACCGGAGGTATAAAGGGAGCCGGCTTCACTGTTGTCGTCAGCCTTCTGATCGACTGAAGCAAGCCGCTCACAGGCATGCCGGAAGTATGGCAGTGAGACGCAGCGTCTCGTTCCCTATCAGGGAACCATGGTTACCTACGTAACCTGGTACGTTCCCTTTCAAGGGAACTTCAACGCTGCGTCAGCTGACGCTATGGGGAACGCAGTACCAACTCCGCCATGCTGAAGGGATGCCTGTCACGAGTGTGAAGCCAGCAGGGCACACTTCAAGACAAGAGAGCCACAGATCCCGGATTATGTAAGCGGTCTAGGCTGTAAAATCTCACAAAAGTGTGAGGCGAGGACCATCCCGCAGCATCGCATATATCGGAGAGGGGGGTTCCCGACCACCAAGCTCTGGAGGATGCCATACTCCCTGTGGAGTGGGCTTTGATCGACAGAGGTGAAGGCAAACCGTGCACCTCGTACGCCGAAGCGATAGCCTCAACTATCCACCTGCTAATAGTGTGTTTGGTAGCCGGGCAGCCCTTACGAGGGGGCCCGAAGCATACCAGCAATTGGTCCAATTTGCGCCACTGGGATGTCCTCCGGACACAAACCTCCAGGGCTCTGACTGGACAAAGCAGTTGCAGCCTTTCACCTTCCTGTTCCACCGATACTGAAGGAGGATGGAACGCCTGCAGGACTACTGGCCGGGCCACCTCAGTGGGTACTTTAGGTACATACCCCGGCCTAGGATGCAGAATGGCTCTAACTGCGCCTGGAACGATCTCCAGGTTAGCAGGAGCCACCGACAGGGACTGTAGATCTCCAACTCTTGAGAGAGGTCATGGCCAGCAAAAATGCCATCTTTAAGGCCAGACACCTGTCCGATGCATCGTCCAGTGGCTCGAACGGTGCTGTGGTCAATCCATCCAGCCCCACTGTCAGATCCCATGGAGGGACTCTGACTCGAACCGGAGGCCTCAACCTCAAGGTGCCACGAAGGAAACTGGTAACAAAGCGGTGCTTCCCAAGCGAGCAGCCATCCACCAAACTGTGGAATGCCGTAATCGCAGCGAATAGGTCCACTTGTGCTCTGCCGAATCGCCTCCATATCATCTGCACCGTCTCGGGGTGCAGTCTCCATTCCCCGGGCCTCGGCCCCTGCCTCGACAGGATGTCTGCTCCCACATTGAGGTACCCAGGTATGAAGAGTGCTCTGAGAGAGAGCAACTTCCCCTGGGACCACAAGAGGATTTGGTGCGCCAGTCTGCACAGAGGGCGCGACCTCAGACCGCCTTGACGGAAGTACGCATCCTTTAGATCGATCGTGACAAACCAGTCCTCGGACTGAATTTGACTCACAATCATAGAGATCGTTAACATCCAGAACCGAAGCCTCCTCAGAGGCAACTCTGGCCTGACTGCTGCACAGCCGTGCAGGTCTAAAGGCAGTGGTTGCATGGAACTCGCCACGCTCCAAACCGTCGCCGACGGCAGGGTGAAGCGGCTGAGTTCCTGAGGGCCCAATGGGGAGACATCTATGTGCTTGACCCAGGTGGGGGGCGCCCTCAGAGGCCCGACGCTCAAGTCAGCGCCTCTTTTTGGAAGCCTGTCGGGCGAGAAGCACGGCCCTCAGGTCCGCCTTCTCCCGTTCAGGCCTCTTTCGAGCAGGCGGGAGCGAGCCCCTCCACCGCTGGGGAGGGGCACGCTGAGCCACGCTCGCTTTTTGGGCCAGCATGTACGAGCTGCGAGACGTCGAAGGCTGAGGTGGTCCACCCTCAGCTCCGGCCCGCGACCTCTTTCGACGAGGGATAAATCGCTGGAAGGCCGCAGCCTGTTGGCGCGCTTCCCTGAAGCGCTCGAAAACTGAGCCGACCGCTTCCCCGAAGAGACCACCGGGTGAAAGCGGGGCATCTAAAAGGAAGGTTTTGTCCCTCTCCTTAATACCCGACAGAGTTAGCCACAAGTGGCGCTCTGTCCTCAGATGCGAGGGTTCCCCCGTCGTCGAGGTCGTCAAGCAGATCAGCCTGGTACGCCTGCAAGACCGCCATGGTGTGAAGGCACGCACCGGCCTGACCTGCTGCCATGTAAGCCTTGCCGACTAAGGCAGAGGTAGTACAGCAGGGCTTAGTAGGCAACGTCGGGGTTTTCAGGGAGGACGCGGCCTCCGGCGATAAATACGCCACCAGCGTCTCCTCAATACCTGGCATGCTGCCATAACCGTTCTCTTTACGCCCGCTGATCGAAGCATACTGGCGACCAGTCGGGATAGAAAGCCATGTAGAATACGGCTGGGACCAGGCCGGAAAGAACGGTAAATCCCGACGCGGGCGAGGAGGTGGGGCTACAAGGAAACGCTCGTCGAGCTTACTCCGGCGACGAGCGTCCTGCTCTTCCGCAGACCAAGCGATATTGAGCCTAGCCACCGCACGGGAAACCACCTCCAGCAGCTCGTCATACTGCGGATACTGGGCTGACGAGCCACCCATGTCACCGCCTTCCGCTCCGAGTATATCCAATTCCTCGGAACCGGAGTCTCGGCGGAGTCTCGGCTCCCGCTCCAGGACGGAAGAAGCCGCAGACTCGGTGCGGGCTTCCGGATCCCGAAAGCGGGAGAAAGAACCCGCGGATGAAGGGAAAGAAAGAGCCGAAGCTGTCTCACCTTCATCGCCAAGGTCCATCTGCGACCCCCAGGAGAGTAGTCGCCGGGATGCCTCAGCAACCGCCGGTCCCTTACCGCGTGGGGAGCAGAGCTGGCCGCCTTCCTCGAAAAACGCCAGCGGAGAGCGGAGCTTCCTAACCGGGAAACGCTCACAATGCACACAGCCAGCCCCCTCGAGGGCTGCTAGTGCATGCTCTCTTCCCAAACAGGCTGCACACATATCGTGGGTGTCGCCGTCAGGGATATAGCGCGGGCAGGGATACACGCACTGCCGAAACCGCTTTACACTCGCCATTTTCAGAGACCGAGAGCGCTTGCTGAAGATCAGAAGACTGACAACAACAGTTAAGCCGGCTCCCTTTATACCTCCGGTTCCGCCGGCGTGCGTCACGTGTTGACGTCGAACCCAATCAAGATTGGTCTAAGTTGTTACAGAGATTCAGAGGCCGTCACGCTGGAGGTGTTCCCCATAGAGTCAGCTGACGCAGCGTTGAAGTTCCCTTGAAAGGGAACATGAGGAATTAGGGAAAATATTCCTAAACCCTGACACATTTATTCTAACCACCCTACCACCTGCCCGCTGGATCCCATCCCCACCCATCTCCTTCAGGCCATCTCTCCGTCTGTTGTCCCTGCTCTGACCCACATCATCAACTCCTTCCTAACCACTGGGTCGTTCCCCACAGCTTTCAAAGAAGCCCGCATCACAGTACTGAAGAAAGCCACTCTCAAATTACACTATTAGAAAGCTACAGCTGCAGCAATATAATATACTACTTCTGATGCATATATTTATTTTTAAGATTTAGGATGCATTTCTTATAGATGTTAAGCACTCTTAACGGAATAACTGGAGCAGAAGGGTACATGGAAACAAACTGCTGTTGATCAATGTTCAAAGTGTTAGACCACTTTAGTGCAAGATCAAATATTATTGGATATTTTATAGTCCCTCCTTCCCTTCATTGCCAAAGCTTTGGAACGAGCTGTTTTTAACCAGCTCTCCTCCTTTCTCACACAGAACAATCTCCTGGACCGCAACCAGTCTGGTTTCAAGAGCGGCCATTCCACGGAGACCGCGCTGCTCTCAGTTGTCGAAGCCCTGAGACTGGCAAAGGCAACATCCAAGTCATCCGTACTTATCTTACTGGACCTGTCTGCAGCCTTTGACACAGTTAATCACCACGTCCTCCTGTCCACTCTCAGTGCTATGGGTTATTTAGAGTATCCTGGAGAAACGAGGTCTTGGAGTCCCAACATCTCAATACAGGGGTGCCGCAGGGCTCGGTGCTTGGTACCCTATTCTTCTCCATCTACATGACATCCCTCGGTTCGGTCATTCAGAAGCATGGCTTTTTCGATCACTGCTATGCAGATTACACGCAGCTCCACTTGTCGTTTCAATCTGATGATTCAACTGTTTCTGCTCGCATCTCGGCATGCCTGAGTGACATCGCGCTTTGGACGAAGGACCATCACCTGCAGCTGAACCTGGACAAAACAGAACTACTTGGGATACCGGCCAACCCAAAGATTCACCACGACCTCTCCATTCAACTAGGCTCAATGACCGTTACTCCGTCCAAGCACGGTCAGAAACTTGGGGGTGGTAATTGATGATCAACTAAACTTCAAAAGCCATGTCGCCAGCACCACCCGGTCCTGCAGATTCATCCTCTACAACATCAGGAAAATCAGACCTTTCCTATCGGAGCAGTCTACACAAGTCCTAGTCCAGGCTCTTGTCCTGTCCAAACTGAACTATTGCAATGCACTGCTGGCTGGACTCCCTGCTTGCACAACCAAACCTCTGCAGATGATCCAGACACGGCGAAAAGAGTGGTCTTCAATGAACCGAAGAGAGCGCACGTAACCCCTCTCTTCATTAGGTTACACTGGCTGCCTGTTGTCGCCCGCATCAAGTACAAAGCGATGCTCTTGGCTTACAAGACCACCACTGGTTCTGCACCAACATATCTTTGCTTGTTCATACAGACCTATGCTCCTGCCAGGTCCCTGCGCTCTGCAAATGAACAACGTCTGGTGGTACCATGCCAAAAAGGAATAAAATCACTCTCGCGCACCTTCTCTGGATCCGTTTCACATTGGTGGAATGATCTGTCTGCTTCTAGAAGATCAGCAGATTCTGTAGCCACCTTTAAAAAGCACTTGAAAACGCATCTCTTCCGTCAAAACCTAACTGACAATTACTAACATCTTCTTCCTTTCTACCTCTGCTGGAAAAAAAAAAGAAAACCCTTCCTATCCTTAGCTTTGTATACTGTGCTAGGCTTTAATCAGACTCATTTTTTGATGCACTTACGTTTTTTGTTACCTTGTGTTGTTATATTGCTTCCATTGTCTTCCTCAAATGTAAGTCGCTTTGGATAAAAGCGTCTGCTAAATGACTAAATGTAAATGTAAATGTAAATGTAAATATCAGCAGGATGACCTTAAATAGCATCAATATAGAGAAATCCTATTCCACAGCAGTGTAGCAATTGTTAAATAAGGTGAGCACATGGAATTTCTAGTTTAAGAGAAACTTCTGGTTAAGGAGTAACTTAATGCGTCAATAAGTAAGCTACACAAAAAAAGATGAAAGGGTATAAAGAAATGTATGTGAGAGTAAATTACGGTTTCTATAATATAAATATATGTGTTACAATGCATTTATATTTATACATGTGAATAGAGTGGTAACTTATGTAGATGTGAAAGTAGCATGTATATAAATGTGAGTGAAAATATGTCCACAAGAACGAAGAATAAATGTCTGTGAGAGATCCAGAATGAATTATGGCTTGTATGTATGAAAGTAAAGAAAGGCCATAAGATTTGACTCTGAACCTAATACCTAAAATTAAAGTAAATCATTACTGAATTACTACCACTGAATTTATAACATTGAAACATAATAATAATGTGGGTTGAATTTAAATGTTTCAGGTGGAAATTTCAAAACTTGATTTTAAGTTTTATTGAGGTTCACAAATTCAGATTGAAAATTTACGTGTCCAATGTTGCTCAAATTCAATAGCCCCCTTTTTATATCTAAATATTCAAGACCAGTCAGTCATTTTCTACCGCTTGTTCCCGTCAGGGGGTCACGGGTGACTGGAGCCTATTCCAGTGGCTTTGGGCCTTAGGCGGAGTACACCCGGGATAGTGGCCAACGCATCGCAGGGCTGACACAGAGACAGACAACCATTCACGCACACATTCATCCACTAGGGACAATTTAGAGTCACCAAATAACCTAAACATGCATGTCTTTGGACGGTGGGAGGAAGCCGGAGAACCCAGAGAAAACCAAAATAAAGAAAGAAATCAAGTGTTCAAAATTAGACACTGAAATCAACATGAAGTTTTTGGACTGAATTATTGAGTATAAGTATATAAATTAATACAAATACCACCTCAGTTTAATACAATGCAAATTAAACTGCAATCAATATCAGTTACCTCACTTTATAATGTTCAGTTTGTTTGTGTGTAGACTCAGTTATATGGTTATTTCTGTGATTGTGCTATATTGTGGTAGTGTTATAGTGGACTATAAAGTTGATACAATATTTCATCCACTTCGCAACTTCACAAACTACAGTTACTAAATCCCCATAGTATCTGATCTGACCCAGTGTATATGAACATTTTAATATTACACTGTTATCTTATATGAATATATTAATATATTTATATAACATTATACTGCAGTTTCTATATCATGTATAATTATAAAATTATGATAGTTCTGTTAAGAAATCAAATCTCTGTTTATTACATTATATCTTCAGGTGGGTCTTGGTGGGCCCATTTTTATTCCTATCCACCCCTGATGGAATCGATCAGAACGCTGTAGTATCAGGTTCAGTTCTGAAAGAAAAGTTCAGATAATCAGTCGAAAACCCCTGGAAGTCCACAAATTCTCAGAATTTGGTCTTGATAACTGAATTGCTGACGCTAGTTTGAAATCTGCCTTTAAGCTGTTATCACAACCCCAGTGGTTGCATAAGTCTTAGTGTGAAGCCACTTTCAATTTTCCTGTATTTGTGGGTAGCTCAATGTGATCATGATGTGCCATTGGTGACAAAGGTGGTGAGTTCTAGTCCCAGGTTATGCACATTGCCGATCGTAAATCTGTAGTCATCAACATGCTAATGCATACTCAGGCATTGTGTGGATTAGGGATGTGTGACTTCAAGGTTAAGCAACTTTGGTCCAGGATGTTCTTCTTCTTCTTCCTAGGAAATCTGCCTTCCCATGCGTAAAAAAAACCCAAAACAAAACAAAAAAAGGTTTATATTAAATTAAAACAAAAATAAACAAGAGAAACAAAAAACTAATTCAAATCAAACAAAAACCAACTGGCAGCGGGAAGTGGAAAGTGGAATGGTGTGGCCCAGGATTTGGGAGATGATAGTTATTGTTATTCCAGACGTTTTGGGTCTGTGTGGTGTTGAGAGTGAACTTCATGGGGATATATGTCGGTGTCTGTAATACCCATCAGGTGCATTCTATGTTGAGTTATGTGTGTTCTGTGTATGGTCTTATATTAAATGAGCTGTAATCTGGTGTTGGTGGTCATCAAGAAGATGTTCTTCCAAATTATTCCCAGAGGGTTGTATCATTATTAATTGAACAATCTTTTTCCCAGTCTTTAGTGGGGATGGTGATGGTGGAGTCTTGGGTTGATGAGATAAGTCTGTATAATTCTGGTTTCATGGATGTTGATATTGTACATAAGTCTTTTACTATTGGGGGTGGTTATTGTGTGTGATATAAATTTTCTTCCTGAGTGTACTTTTGAATTTTGGATACTGTAGACAGTGTTCTTAAATCAAACTTCTGGGTCAATTTGTGGAGCTTTAATATGGTGTTATTTCCAAACAGGTGTTCTAAGTGACTGAGTCCTTTCATTTTCCATGAATTATAAGAGAAGGTGCTCTTGTTGATTACAATGTCTGGGTTGTTCCAAATTGGAGTGAATTTACAAGGAGGGAGTGTGTGATTGGTGATCTTATTGATACTGCAGGGATTCAGCTACAAGAGCATTAGCAACACTGATGTTGGGCGATATGGCCTGACACACAGTCAGTGTTCGAGTTCATCCCAAAGGTGTTCGATGGGGTTCAGTGGAGTTCTTCCTCAGCAAACTGGGAAAACCATTTCTTTAGGGAGCTGTCATGTTGAAACAGGAAAGGGACAAACACAAACTGTTGTCACAAAGTTGGAAGTACACTATTGTTTGAAATATTGTATGCTGGAGCATTAAAATGTGCCTGCCTCGGAACTAATGGTAGGAACCTTTACCGATTTTAGACATCAAAGTATCTTTAGAGGCTTGGGAAGTACTGCATTACACCAAAAAGGTTGTATAAAGCCTTTATTGTTCTAGAGGGAGCTGCAGGACTGATAAAGGGATTTCACTTACATTTTGCTGTTAATACTTCTGTAATTTTACTGAAGTAAAATTTTTTATGCAGAACTTTTACTTGTAACAGAGTATTTTTTACATTATGGCATTACTTGTACCTACAGTTAGTAAAGTATCTGAATAATTATTCCACCACTTGGGGAAAACATTGAAGCGATTACCTTTCTTAAACCTACAATAACTGATTTATTTTGGCCACTTGGGGGCATTGGGAACAAGCTGTGAATGCAACATTATTATCACTTATTTAGAGTTGTGTTTGTGTCCATGAATGTAAGTCCAACATAGTGTACAGTGGTTTTTAGAGCTATATCTAAAAACAGCTGCCTGCTGTGGCCAAAACTGAGGCTATGACAGCCATGAGAGTGAACCAAAACAGTAAAATTCACTAGGGGGTAGGGTAGCGTCGGCTGCAGAGAGGGAGAGTGAGCAGTGCCAGGGAGAGCTAATTGTCACCGCTGCATCTGATGGTCTAATTAGACTCTCCCCCTTATAAACAGTAGTGTGCTGGACCTGAGGGGTTGAAGGACAGACGCACGGAAACGTGAGCGGCGCAGTACCCAGCAGCCAAGTGACATCGGTGTGTCTGTATAGGGGAAGAGACCCTAATAAAGGACCGGTGACCAAGCTCTTTTTCAGGGTGTTTGTATGCCACCGAGGAACCCACGGTAGCCAGAGAGGCTACAACAATTAAAATAAATTTGTTTGTTTTAAAACGTCAATGTATACACACAACACACAACCTGACAGACGACAAATAAAGAGTAGACAACATACAAGTGCAGGTTAAAACAGTTTAAGATGTCCACTAGTGGGGTTAGGTGTGCTTACAAATGCCCATGAATAAATAATAAATAGGGTCAAGCACCCAAGCTAGCTCCGGCATTTGAAGTAGATACAAAGCTTGACATGGCCCGCTTGGTCTTGAATGGAAGTGACCTGCATCTGCGGCCTGAAGGTAAGTGGCTCTATTGGTTGTGTAGTGCGTGTTTGTGTAGTCCTTTTATTCTTGTGTGCACTGACGTGATAGTGAGCTGCTGTAACAAAGAGTTTCCCCTCAGGGATCAATAAAGTATTTTTGATTCTGATTCAGTTTGCTGTAGATTACTATTTAGTGGTTCTTGGTCAAGTCCAATGATTTTGCTGCTCCTTCTGATGAGTTTGTTGAGACATTATTTCAACTGTTAACAAACTTCTCAACCCATCATCGCATCTCATTACTGGCTCAATTGACATCTGTAACTCATTCCTCCACTTCCTTGTAAATAAGAT
>CM022482.1:2525351-2553917 GCA_011952105.1 Coreoperca whiteheadi | reverse complement strand
TATATCTTTTCTTACAATATTTCCAATCTCACTGTGCTTAGAATTGTTTTCTCCTCTGTATTTTTGTATGTTTATGTCCATATAGTGTATGTATGTATATTTTGTGTACAGCGACCTTGAGTATGGGAAAGGCGCTATATAAATAAAACTTATTATTATTGAGAGGATTGAGGTAGATGTTGCTCAAAGCACCAAACCAGGCTGTTACATTGAAGGTGATGGTTGATTCAATGAAGCACCTGTAGAAAGCTAGTAAGACTGATTGGTGTACCTGGAGTTTATGGCGTTTCCTCAGAAAGAAGAGGCGTTGTTGAAATTTGGAGAAGATGATTTCACCGTTAGGTTTGAAAGTGAGTTTGTGGTCAGTTGTAGTGCTGAGATACTTGTATACCTCCACTCTCTTGATCTGGCGAAGACTGAAGTGAAGAGCTGGGGTAGATATACTGCAGAATCTTGAACGTGGTTTTGCCTCAGGTGTGTAGCAGGCAAAGCGGGAGAGTCAGATGTTCATTGTTGGGGGTCTCCATTCTGTAACTGGCAAATAACAAGCATTTAGCAAGCTTTGCATTACCAGAGATGTTAAGGCTACAGGACGGCGGTCATTATCACAGGTGGGGTTGCTTTTTTTGGGTACTGGATGGATACTTCCCTGGCCTCCAGCACCTCTGTGAGGAACCTAGGAGTTATCTTTGATCAGGATCTATCCTTCAACTCCCACATGAAGCAAACCTCACGGACTGCCTTTTTTCACCTACGTAACATTGCAAAAATCAGTCACTTCCTGTCTCGAAATGATGCAGAAAAATTAATCCATGCATTTGTTACTTCAAGGCTGGATTACTGCAATTCCATATTATCAGGCAGCCCAAAAAAGTCCCTTAAGATTCTCCAGTTGATTCAGAACACTGCAGCACGTGTACTGACAGGAACTAGGAAAAGAGATCATATTTCTCCAATATTATCTTCTCTGCACTGGCTCCCTGTGAAATCCAGAATAGAATTTAAAATCCTTCTCCTCACCTATAAAGCTCTAGAAAATTGAAATTTCTACCTCTGCCTAAAAAAACCCACATCATTTCAGGCACCGTCGTATCTTACAGAGCTCATATTACCTTATTACCCCACTAGAACACTGCGCTCTCAGAATGCAGGGTTACTTGTGGCTCCTAGAGTCTCCAAAAGTAGAATGGGAGCCAGAGCGTTCAGCTATCAAGCTCCTCTCCTGTGGAATCAGATCCCAGTTCGGGTTCGGGAGGCAGACACCATCTCCACATTTAAGAATAGGCTAAAGACTTTTCTCTTTGATAAAGCTTATAATTAGGGCTGGCTCAGGAGAGTCCTGAACCATCCCTTAGTTATGCTGCTATAGGCCTAGACTGTCGGGGGACTTCCCATGATGCACCTCTCTCTCTTCACCTCTGTCCTCCTCTCCATCCGTATGCATTCTCATCCCATAAATGCATGTCACTAACTTGACTTCTTCCCTCTCCCGGAGTTTTGTGCTTTGTCGTCCGTAGAGTCCATGGAACCGGCCGTGTCTTTGTAAAATAGCCCGGCGCTGAACTGACTTTTAGCGAGTCCTCTGAATAGTTGAGCAGGGTCTCTATCATCGCTCTGTAGGGGTGAGTGGCGCTGGATTGCGAAATCAGCCTATCCCCCAGAATAACGTCGCATTGGCTGAAAATTGTATTCAGCGGATAATTGACGAGTCCCACGGCTGCGTCGGCAGCCATGTTTGAGCCGTCCGCGTTGGTAATTTTCACGCGAAGCAGAAGCAAGCTGTCGTTAAGGTCTAGGTATCGTTCTCCGTCCCGGGGATTAAAAAATTCGATGGGGCCTCCGTCGGTAATAGCGGACAGAGGCATGACTTCTGTGTAGAGCTTTTCATCAATAGACAATTGTGTCATGGGAGCTGAAAATAAATCCAGCTCCGCCATACTGCATTCGGCTGATTTGTGATGCAAAAGAGCCATCTTTTCTAAAATATATCTCCGGCCTCGTGCTTCCCCTTGAGTGTGATTCTCCCGACTGATTTTCTCTTTTTTGATCCCGCTGCTTTTACATGCTGCCCCGGCGGTCTCTTCCTAGCTCTTCTAGCTAAAACCATCATACCGGATCCTTCTTGCCGATCGTTTAAGCTCCCGACGGCGTGGGTTATCACCTCCGAGGCGATGTTTTTAGCGGCTGACTTGAGATGAGGTTTGGCGATGGCAAATCCTCTTTTCATCAAAGGCACTACAAAACGAAATAATTTCGAGAATATAGACCCTATTCCTCTGCCGTACATGACGGGCGAGCCGTAAAAACCGGGGAGGGCGCCCCCCACCTGATTTTCATAATAACTCACAAAACGGTGAGGATCGAACCTCTGCTGCTGCTGCTGCTGCTGCTGCATCATTTTGTTCACAGAGGACGCAATAATTTTTTGGAGGGTCTAAAATGGAGTTTTACGATAGTCTTCCCAAAGCTAAACTTGACGGGTTTATTCTGGTCCGTTTTAACGTCAATTTGAATGCTTTCAATGTGTGTCTTATTCACAGGCAGATAGCAGGGAGGGTTAAAATACTGCGTGACCACGTCCCCGTACGTCCCTTGTATATTCACCGTTCTCAAAAGCGGAGCTTAAGCGTCACCAACCAGCTGATGGCGTACCACGTCGCTATAACAGTACATGTGGTAAAACCTCGCCTTTATATCAGCCGGATAGGGAGCCAAGTTTGCGTCGCACTTGAACCATTTTCCCGGTTGAAGGCCTAACATGTAAGCCGCGGGGGCAGAAAACCGTAGATGATACTGACCCCCTGCTTGAAATTCAAATCTCTTTTGAATAGCGCTAAAACCTAAATAAATATTCGAACCAATTTTCCTCAGAAAACTGTCCAGCTCTGCCCTGAGCTGATTCACATTGTGATAATAACCTCCCCTAAACCTTTGGCGGTGGACCTCGCTCTCTGACTCTCTGTCTTTCGGCTTCTTCCTCCATTCAAAGTAGGCCTCGCCAAGAGGAATGTTAAACCAGGTGTGGGGGTATGAAATCTCCGTCAAGGCTACCTGCCACTGACCCTCTAAATCAATATGCTGCGCCAAATTGACTTGGTAGCTGGAGCTTGTATTACTTTTAAATATGTCGAGACTGGCGTTGGAGGGTAAGGTAACGTAAAACCCCTCGGATTGATCCATGTTGTAATGACCCCGAGCCGACGTACCTAATTGTTTTTATATGTTTTTCAGCTGGCTTGCCTTGACCCAGCTGTTGAACTTGTCAGGCCAGTTTTTCCAGCGTACTAGCGCGTTTCTTTTTTACCGCCCACCATTCGCTCGTCCAGGACCTCTTCCACTTGAAACATTTTGTCTTTGGCAATCTTCACTTTTTGCAACTCTGCTTCATAAAACGTCCCTTGGATAGGCTCTCCGTCGTAATCTTCCAGCTTGTACACAGGGGGTTGACGAGGTATGCGTTCGACCACCTCAAACAAGTCGTCGGTATAACTCTGTTGATATTTTTTATCAAACACTCCTCTCAGTTTGGAAATTCTCACCAAATTCCCCTCCTCAAAGTTAATCTTTAACTCCTTTTTGCTGCGTATGGGAAACGTGCCGTACAGGTTTTCAAACACTCGAGAGGTGTTTTCGACCGTCGTCTGCATAGGCGTCATCTTTATACTTTTATGATAGCTGTTATTGTAGCTTTCAAGCAATTCTTGTAACAAATCCAAGTACCTGCGGCTGTTTGTAGCCGTGAAATACCTCCACATTCGTGTTTTCAGCATACAGTTAAATCTTTCAATCACAGACGCTTTCAGATCACTGGCTGTTGCAAAATGATTAATACCTCGCTTCTTCATCAAGGCCTCAAAGGTCTTGTTGAAAAATTCTTTGCCCGTGTCCGTTTGTAACTTTTCAGGAGTCTGGCTATCCTTTAAATTAGAGTCAAAGGCCTTGGAAACCTCTGCCCCTGTTTTTTTCTTTAAAGGTCTGGCATAAGCCTGTTTTGAAAATACATCGATGACCGTTAGCAAGTAACTATATCCATCGTTGTGTTCGGCCAAGGCCTGCATATCGCAAAGATCTGCCTGGAACTGATTCAAGGGTCGTGGTACAAAAACTCTATTTCTGACTAAATGTATCCTGGCGGGTTTGTGCAAGGTATACGAGTCCTGCTCCGATAAAAAATCTTTGACTCGCTCCATGCTGACCTTTTTCCCCATTTGTCCTGCACAGCGCTATGAAGACGAGCCACCCCTCCAAAACTAGCCGGGTGTGAGGGGTTATAGT
The DNA here is from genome assembly GCA_011952105.1 of Coreoperca whiteheadi. Taxonomy (NCBI): domain Eukaryota; kingdom Metazoa; phylum Chordata; class Actinopteri; order Centrarchiformes; family Sinipercidae; genus Coreoperca; species Coreoperca whiteheadi. The sequence goes on along the minus strand of CM022482.1, from coordinate 2,549,642 downwards.
ACACTTTTTTCATGAAACGTTTTACAGACATGCTTCCGTCAACCCCCTCTCGGGCTTTTTAAAAAACATATTGATCCACATTAAAGTGTTGTCTTGCACAAATGAGCGGGGCGGAGTGAGAAGGGACGTGTGAGAGAATGGAGAGATTGACATTCACGATGTGTTTCACTCGAAATTTCATTTGTGTTTTTTAAGGGTTTTCTTTAATGAAAATAAATATAGTTTGCATTAAAATGTAAAAGAGGGCTTTTCTACCAGACTCCTGACTGTCATATGAAGATAATTAGCCCGAGGGAGGGTCCCAGTCACAAGTCTGAAAACAGCGTGTCACTGACCACTGCGGAGCAGAGACACGACGAGAGCAGACTGTGTTGAGCACAAGATGAAGATGGCTGCAAAAGTTGCATTTTATACTTGCTCGAGACTATTTAGTTTTGTCTACCGAACACGCTGCTTCACTTTGAGTTTTTCGTATTTCAGAGAGAGGGAGAGAGACAGAGATTCTTGTGTGTTTTGCAAGACAGAGAATGGTGAGTTTGACATAGCCAAATTTTAACCGTTTACAGCCATCTTTTTGAAGGAGAGCTCTTGAAATGACATTTTATTCTTGCGTCGGACTTGTTTAATACGTTTCATCTATTGAAAATGAAAGACATTTAATTCATTCAAGCAGCACAGAGTTTCCTTATTTTAAGTTTCTAAAGCTTTTGTTCTTTGTAAATTAATGAAAATAAACTGATTATTGCAATAAAATGTAACAACATTACTACAAACATGGGCTTTTCTAACATTTAAGCGGACAAAATGAGGTCTAGCTGTTGTTTGTGGTGATCCCCACACCCTCCAACACACACACACACACACACAGTGCCGCAGAAGGGGGGTAGAGCCGTCAGGATGCACTTTAAAGTCACTCAAGATACAAAGTTTAATTTCATATAGTTTAATGAAATTACCGCCATTAAACCTTTTCACTCCTACCGATCTTTAAATAAAAATATATTTTTTAATTTGTTTTAAATTATTTAATTCAACCCATTAATTAATTCATTTCATTTCCTGTGGGGGGAGTGGGGGGGGATTTGATATAAAAGGGGCGGGGCTGAATAAGCCATAAATCAATCAAACTCGATTAAAAAGTGACAGGTGGTGTTCCATTATACTCTCTCTTTTGTTGCCTATTTTGTAAATTGTTGAAAAGTTCAAAATCCACATGTGACTCACAGGTGCCTGCCAGCTCGGTCCTTCACAACATACAAGAGTAAAATGCTAATTACACATTTATGAATCAGTAATAATAATCTAACAACATACTAGTATAACATTTACAGGGCCTATTTTTCTGCCAAATGATCCCCCCAAATTTTGATTTACAACCAGCCATTTCAGGTAACGGTTATAGGCATAGGCACCGACTGAGGTTAACATTGGGGGCGCAAAAAATGTAGGTAATGTTTGATGATGTCATATCATGAGGAGAGTTTCTGCGTGCTCCAACCGGCATTACATTTCCCCCACCCTTCTTGCGTCAATTCCTGCCCTACTGTGCTGTGATTGGCTAGCTTGTTACTTCGACGTGTGCTTGTGATGGATGCTAGGGAGGGGCAGTGGAAATTAGCAGTAGCTATAAATGCTGTGATACACTGCATTGGATAATTGTTATGCAATTCTCTATGTATACAGTATCTATCCCTATCAAAACATTAAATGAAAAAAATGAAAAATGCTAGCTCCAACAGTTTTTCTGTCAAAATTTTCAACAAGTCCCACTAGCAACACTAGTGTCAACGCCAGTAGTGTCACTAGTAAGAGATGTGATTGGGCCAGCCTAGTCGCATTATAGAAAATTAACCAATTATTAACTGTAGCTGATTGCCCAGACTGGGAGCTCGGAGTAGAGTTGGTGTTTCCATCGCTACCACAGGAGCTTTGGACCGCTGAGAGGAAGAGGTGTTAAAAGCTTTTTAAGCTTTAAAGCTAATAGGACCACCAGCTGCACAGCTAACTGAGCTAACTGCAGCTAAAGTTAGCAGCAGTTAGTGGTTACTTTAGCAACAAGTAAAGCTAGATAACTCTGTAAATCACAGTTGAGGCAGACCATATTATCTGTATAAAATATGATCCAGTTTCACCAAAATCAGTTATAAAGTTGTGTTTTCTACAGTAATCAGTGAGGCCCAGCCCCCAAAAACATTCCACTCCTGTCCAGCCTTCTTGTCTCATTTGTGGTCTCATAAACAGTATAATAATCAAATTCAGGTTAAAAACATCTGGTCTTTGCAAATGGAAATTACATATTAATTTGCATAGCAAGGAAGTGAGGTCGGATCCCAACCCAGATGGCAAAATTAGATCAAAACATTTAAATGTCTTCAGGCAGAAGTATTGAATCTATGTTGACACCTGATATTGAAACCAAATTGAAAGTGCTCCTTATGATATTTAATAAACATCAGATTTTCAACCATAACTGACACTGAATCAGTCAGTCTGCAGATACATTTTAGCTGATTAAATATTGAAACATCCATCCATCCATTTCCTACCGCTTATCCAGGGCCGGGTCGCGGGGGCAGCAGTCTAAGCAGAGACACCCAGACTTCCCTCTCCCCAGACACTTCCTCCAGCTCTTCCGGGGGAATACCGAGGCGTTCCCAGGCCAGCCGAGAGACGTAGTCCCTCCAGCATGTCCTAGGTCTTCCCCGGGGCCTCCTCCCGGTTGGACATGCCCGGAACACCTCCCCAGGGAGGCGTCCAGGAGGCATCTGGGACAGATGCCCGAGCCACCTCAGCTGACTCCTCTTGATGTGGAGGAGCAGCGGCTCTACTCTGAGCTCCTCCCGAGTGACCGAGCTCCTCACCCTATCTCTAAGGGAGCGCCCAGCCACCCTACAGAGGAAACTCATTTCGGCCGCCTGTATCCGGGATCTTGTCCTTTCCGTCATGACCCAAAGCTCATGACCATAGGTGAGAGTAGGAACGTAGATTGACTGGTATATAGAGAGCTGTGCTTTGCACCTCAGCTCCTTCTTTAGCACGACAGACCAGAGGATGCACCGATCCGTCTGTCGATCTCCAACTCCATCCTTCCGTCACTCGTGAACAAGACCCCAAGATACTTAAACTCCTCCACTTGAGGCAGGAGCTCTCCACCAACCTGAAGGGGACAAGCCACCCTTTTCCGGCTGGGAACCATGGCCTCGGACTTGGAGGTGCTGATTCTCATCCCCGCCGCTTCACACTCGGCTGCAAACCGTCCCGTGCATGCTGAAGGTCCTGATTTGATGAAGCCAACAGTACAACATGATCTGCATAAAACAGAGATGAAATCCTGTGGTCCCCAAACCGGACTCCTTCCGGCCCTCAACTGATCCTAGAAATCCTGTCCATATAAACAATGAACAGGACCGGTGACAAAGGGCAGCCCTGCCAGAGTCCAACATGCACCGGGAACAGATCTGACTTAGTGCCGGCAATGCGAACCAAACTCCTGCTCCGGTCATATAGGGACCGGACAGCCCTTAGCAGAGGGCCCCGGACCCCATACTCCCAGAGCACCCCCCACAGGTTGCTGCGAGGGACACAGTCGAATGCCTTCTCCAGATCCACAAAGCACATTTGGACTGGTTGGGCAAACTCCCATGAACCCTCAAGCAACCTGGCGAGGGTATAGAGATGGTCCAGTGTTCCACGACCGGGACGAAAACCGCATTGTTCCTCCTGAATCCGAGGTTCAACTATCGGCCGAATTCTCCTCTCCAGTACCCTGGCATAGACTTTTCCGGGGAGGCTGAGGAGTGTGATCCCCCTGTAGTTGGAACATACCCTCCGGTCCCCCTTTTTAAACAGAGGGACCACCACCCCAGTCTGCTAGTCCAGAGGCACTGTCCCCAGCCGCCACGTGACGTTGCAGAGGCATGTCAACCAAGACAGCCCACAACATCCAGAGACTTGAGGTACTCAGGGTGGATCTTATCCACCCCCGGTGCCTTGCCACTGAGGAGCTTCTCAACTACCTCAGTGACCTCAGCCCGGGAGATCGACGAGTCCACAACCGAGCCCTCAGCCTCTGCTTCCGCAATGGAAGACATGCCGGTGGGGTTGAGGAGATCCTCAAAGTACTCCTTCCACTGTCTGAGGTTGTCCCCAGTCGAAGTCAGCAGATTCCCACCCCCACTGTTAACAGTGTGCGCAGGGCACTGCTTCCCCCTCCTGAGGCGCCGGACGGTTTGCCAGAATTTCTTTGAGGCCGACCGATAGTCCTTCTCCATGGCCTCACCGAACTCCTCCCAGACCCGGGTTTTTGCCTCTGCAACCACCCGGGCTGAAGCTCGCTTGGCCCTCCGGTACCCATCAGCTGCCTCCGGAGTCCCCCATACGGCCGGAGGTCAGATGAAACAACCACAAAGTCGATCATCAAACTCCGACCTAGGGTGTCCTGGTGCCACGTGCACGGATGGACACCCTTATGCTTGAACATGGTGTTCGTTATGGACAAACCGTGACTAGCACAGAAGTCCAATAACAGAACACCACTCGGGTTCAGGTTGGGGGGGCCGTTCCTCCCAATAACGCCCCTCCAGGTATCACTGTCGCTGCCCACATGAGCGTTGAAGTCCCCCAGTAGAACAACAGAGTCCTCGGTCGGAGCACTTTCCAGCACCCCTCCCAGAGACGCCAAGAATGTCGGGTACTCTACACTGCCATTCGGCCCCTAAGCACAAATAACAGTGAGAGACCTATCCCCAACCTGAAGGCGCAGGGAAACGACCCTCTCGTTCACCGGGGTGAACTCCAACACATGGCGGCTGAGCTGGGGGGCTATAAGTAAGCCCACACCAGCCCGACGCCTCTCACGGTAACTCCAGAGTAGTAGAGAGTCCAGCCTCTCTTGAGGAGTTGGGTTTCAGAGCCCAAGCTGTGTGTGGAGGCGAGCCTGACTATCTCTAGTCGGTATCTCTCAACCTCCCGCACCAGCTCAGGCTCCTTCCCCCCCAGCGAGGTGACATTCCATGTCCCTAGAGCCAGATTCCGTGTCCAGGGATTGGGTCGCCGAGGCCCCCGCCTTCGACTGCCACCCAATCCACAAAGCACTGGCCCCTTACGGTTCCTCCTGCAGGTGGTGGGCCCACGGGAGATCGGCCCCACGTTGCTCCTTCGGGCTGAGCCTGGCCGGGCCCCATGGGGCAAGACCCGGGCGCTCGCATGCGAGCCCCAACCCTGGGCCTGGCTCCAGGGTGGGGCCCCGGTTGCGCCGTACCGGGCGACGTCACAGACCTAGTTTTCTAATTCGCCATAAGGGGGATTCGAACCGCTCTTTGTCTGTATTGAAACAATGTTAGTGAATCATCACTGATTCACTGATTATCTAAAAGGGTTTCTGGGGTTGAATTTTAGCTGACTTTGAAACAATGTTGCAGTAGACATTTTCATGAAAGAGAGAGAGAAAGTAACAACTATCCGATATGTAATGCACTTAGATTGCAGTCTTTGTATTGGTCTGAATTTTAATGTATAGTATGTGCTTGTGGACAAAATAACAACATACAGTGTAATACAATCCTATTAAAAACTAGAAAAATTGCATTTCCTGCTGAAAATGCGTGTGAATGCTGAAAGCGAAAAGACAGCTGCAAAACATTGCTGAAATTGTAGAAATTGCTGAAATTGTAGAAATAGCTGACATTGCAGAAATAGCTGAAATTGCAGTAATTGTAGAAATTGCTAAAATCTGAAATGCCTGAAAAAGGTTAAAGCTTACTGCTCAAACACCTGGAAGCAGAAATACATAAGTGGCAGAATTGGGAGTTTGAAACGTTTAGTTGAAAATTTGAATATAAGCATAAAAGCCTTAAAGACCTGAATGTTTTTAAATTTAAGTGGTTCCTGTAGGTAAAGTGTGCAGAAAAACATACAGAGGTATAATAAAGCATTGCTGAAAATGCAAAAATGTGAAATGAATTGCCAGAATTGAAAGCTGAACTGCATTGCCTGAGGAAGCTAAGAGCTGAAATACTTTGTGTGGAAGTCCTGTAATATTGCCAATGGTTTTCACGCCTATTGTAATAAGTTGTTGAAAAAAGCAGTACAAATCCCCACAAAGATAGCGAGATACCTGTGTGTGTGTGTGTGTGTGTGTGTGTGTGTTGAAGTCTCCACAAAAATAGAAAAAACAGTGAGTGTGTGTGTTTAATGAACATCACAATTCTCAGAAATAGAGAATTCTGAGTATAAGGTAGAAAATAACTGAACATTTTGATATTTGAAGAAGTACAAAGTTGGTTTGTTGAAGAGGAAAGAGAGACAAACAAACAGATAGAGACATAAGAGGTAGATTTGAATTGTGAATTTAACCTGACTCAGCTCAAGGTTTGAATGTATTAACAGTTAAATAGAACAGAATCAGAGCAGATGAACACATTGAACACAGGCAGGCAGGCAGGCAGTTAGAGAGAGAGAGAGAGAGACAGACAGAGAGAATGATTGAGAAGCTGAAACAGCTCAAAGTTTGAATTTATCAGTCCACCAATCAGAACAGAGGAACAAACAAATTAACATCACACAGACAGACAGGTCTAACCAGCCAAAAATAGCTCAACGTGATCCACCGATCAGAGCAGAGGAGCAAACGCCTTGGATCTTAATCAACAACACCTGTGTCTAAGGGTGCTTAGACCTCTTCGTGAGTTCGACTGCTGCTTTCACACCTGACCAAACGAACCGCACCAACGGGGCAAACGAACTCTAGTACATTCAACCGAACTAAATTAGGCAGGTGTAAAAGAACCCTAACTGTCTGTGTAGCGTTCAGATAGAGAGAGAAAGCTGTGAAACTTCCCTTTAAAGAAGACTCAAAAAAGCCTTAACTACAGGTTCTATCTGTGAAATTACCTCATCATGAGCACGTTAAGGCTTTTGTGAACATTGAGGTGTAAAATTTGTGTGGATAAAGTTTAAAAAATTACCAAGAAATCATAGTTTCAAACATAGGCACGTTTGTGTTTATGCCTCAGACTTTGAGGTAAATTAACATTACGGTCAATGGGAGAGATGAAGGGTTCTCCTGGGGCTTTGAGGTAGATAACCAAGAAACTGTCCTGTAGAAATTTCCTATGACTTAAATGAGAACGTTTTCTGAGCCAGGACAAGTTTATCTACTAAACGATAAGAAATTGTGCATGAAGAGTAAAACATTTGGACAGGAGAGCAAGTTAAGAGACAATTTTTAGATGATTTTCCAATTCTCCTACATTCGAGCGATAATGTCAACCACTCTAGCTCACGCAACACACAACCATTATAAACTCAGAAAAAGACTGAAAAAATCATTAAACTTAAAGTGATATAATTCAAAAATTTAAAAGATATCAAAAAGCTGAATACAAGTTTAATAGTTGAAAGTCGTGTGAACAGTTTAAAGTTTAAATGGCGTGTCTAGCATAAAGTATGTAGAAGTAGTAGCATTTCAAAGTATAAGTAAGTTTGATGAAGATTTGAACAATGCTCCATGGACTTCCATTGTAATAAAATTTCATAAAAAGCTTAAAATTTTAAAAAGTATAAAAGTTAGAAAAAAGAAAAATACAATGTCCTTAAAGAGCTGAACATTTTAATAGTGGAATGGTTAGTATAAGGTGTTGTAGAAGAAGTAGCAATGCAAAAAACGTACGGAAATGGAAGAATATTAAGTATAAAGAAACTAAATATCAACAACCATGGCCTCAGAAATGACCATACAGCTAATTTTGACACAGTAACTCTGACAGACTAGTGCTTACCCCCACGTGTCTCCTGAGTGCAGCCAGTACTTAGTAGTAAAATAATAAAGTTGAGTGAGTATGCAGCCCAAACTTTGACAAAATAAGACTTTGTATTGCTGGCAAACGAGGACATTTCAAGCAGATCTCCACAATACAATATTGTGAAACATTTATTTTGACCTCAAATGAATTTAAATTACCTGTCAGGTGCAAGTTAATGTAGGAAGCTTCACCAGTCTCAAAGGAGGTGTCAGCACACAGCTTGAAATACTGTTAAAATGAAACCTGAAAAGGAACCTACAGAAAGTTTGCCTTTAACTGAAATGATGACTTTTAACTGCAGTAAGTTTCAGAGTTCCCACACTTTTCTATACTTTTCTAGGACATTTCCAGGCCATTTTCTGTGATGATCTAGCCATACACTAATATGTTCCTCTCCGTGGAAGTCTGAAGTCTATGGCCAGGGATGGACTGGGAACAAAAATCGGCTGGTCTGGGCCAAAATGCCCGGGCTGTTTTTTGCCAGGCCGTTTTTTCAGTTGAAAAAACATAGGGCCACCGATCAAGGCCTACCACTTTTATGGGCCTGTTCATGGGTGGAAAAAAAATAAAATACAAATTTGCAGTCGGCCCAAAAAAGCACGTCGGCCCACCGGTAAAGAGAAATATTATAGAAACATTTCAGTATATGGGCATAACAATTACATGTTTTATTGTCACTACTTTACTACTATCTCCTCTTAATGTTGTTTTTTTCAAATGTTTTGCCTTGTTTTATGCTCTGTTTAATTACTGTTTTTTTAATAGTATTGTGCTATTGATTTGAATTAATTTCATTTTGGAAAGCCCTTTGTTCTCTGTGCTTGGCAAGTGCTATGTAAATAAAATGTATCATTATCATTATAAATTCAAAACCTGAATCACTTTTTTCTTATGAATTATATTAACCATTGCTGCCTGAACCCCAATAACACATACAGTAGTCTACAATTTTGCCCACTGACAAATCTAGACTGAACTTTACATACCTAAATGTACGATTCAAACTTAGTCGAGTTTGCTAGGATTATGAACTGCCACTGACTCTTATCAGTTTATCACAATACTTTTACTAGTAATATTAGGTGGAGTCTTTAATGAGGCTAATCACACCCACTGTGAGCTAAGCTACAAAAGTTAAACATTTCATGTCATGTTATGGTCCATTTGACCTTAATGCATTTGAAGAGACAATGCTAGCAAAGTAAATAAATACCATTAGCAAGTATTTAGCCAGTGTTTGACTCACATACAGTTGGGCTCCAATTCATTGTTTTGACCCCCGCTTGCTCTTCATTATTATCCAACTCTCTCAACAATGCCCAACACACATTTGCCAACCTTAACACAATGCCCAACCTTAAACCTTTGCATGCAAAAAGAAAAAGCTAGCAAGCACGTCAACTTTAGCAACTGAACCAAACATGCTAACAAATTTAATATTATTCAGCCATTTAAAATTGGTTGGGAAGAAAGCAACGTTTATCTATAAACCTAATTAAAACAACCCGTTACCAGCAGTTAGCAGTGACTAATATTTACATTTAAAGGATAATGTAATCCTCAAGTGGAGGAGTTTAAGTATCTTGGGGTCTTGTTCACGAGTGAGGGAAGGACGGAGCGGGAGATCGACAGGCGGATCGGTGCATCCTCTGCAGTAATGCAGGTCTGTCATGGTGAAGAAAGAGCTGAGGTGCAAAGCGCAGCTCTCTATTTACCAGTCGTTCTACATTTCTACTCTCACCTATGGTCATGAGCTTTGGGTCATGACTGAAAGGATACAGGCGGCCGAAATGAGTTTCCTCTGTAGGGTGGCTGGGCGCTCCCTTAGAGATAGGGTGAGGAGCTTGGTCACTCAGGAGGAGCTCAGAGTGGAGCCGCTGCTCCTCCACATCAAGAGGAGTCAGCTGAGGTGGCTCGGGCATCTGTTTCGGATGCCTCCTGGACGCCTCCATGGGGAGGTGTTCCGGGCATGTCCAACCGGGAGGAGGCCCCGGGGAAGACCTATGACAGATGGCAATGTTATCCGGAAAATTGGTCAATTGCAATGTTTTCCAGGTTCTCCAGGACGCGTGGGAACCCTGAGTTTACGTTTGAAAAAAAAAAGTTTGTTACTAATTTAGCAAACGTCTGCTTTCACCAAATTAATCTGCATAAAAGAGGCCACCACATTTAAGCAGAAGCTAGGTATGTGCTGGGGTCAGTTAGACCCTATTTTGACATCACACATGTTAATAGCTAACATTAGCTTAATGAGAGCTGGCATGTTTTAACAGCAAACACGACCACTTCACAATAGTTCATTTACTAACATTACAACATTAGACAATCTGTAATGAGAGCAAGATAATGGCACTGATTGGCTATAAAAAAATAGCAAGACATTTCTAAAGAACTTGAACATTCTCATCTGCTAACATCCATTTGGGTTTTTTTTTTAGGTGCTTTATTTAAAACAAATGTATCCCACACCCCCTAAAATGGTATTGTTCCCCAGTCCTTGTTTAATTTAAAATATTTCGGAGGGAATTTCGACAGTACAGGCACCTTGAAGCAATAGTGATTAATTGTTAGTGTTTCAATATTGAAAACAAGACTCCAATAAAATGTTTATTGAATGGCATTTTTTCAACATTTAAACTGAAATGTTGATTTAAAGTAGATTTTTCAACCTCAACCATATACCAACCTTTCTGACTCAATGGTGAATTAAAACCTTTTGCTGTCTAGAAAGTTGTCACATGACATGCAGATACAGTCAGTTGATTGTAATGCCAGGTGTGAACTGACATACTTGGAGCTGTCCACCAACACACATAATGCCAGGTGTTAACATATGGAGGTAGACCTGTTGGTGCAGTTTCACTCCCTCCCCTCCTCGTCCCCATCTCTTCTTCCTATTATGTGCCTAATAACGTCACGCCTACTGTCTGGGTATTGTGATGTGTTCTCGCGGCATTTCCCTCTCCTGAAAAAAAAGAGACGTTGACATCTCGCGAGGTCGCACTCAGCGGGAGCCCAACCTTCATTGATGTCGACTGCAGTGTGTATAATAGCAGCGAGGGAAGCTCTGAGAGTCAAGGAGGAGCTGCGACAAGGTCGACAACAGCATCCTGCCCTGAACAACAGAAAGACCAGAGGTGGACCGGATTAAGTACAGTGCCTCCGAGCGAGCGAAAGTAACCGGGAAGATTTTGGATTTACTGTCGCAGAAGAACAAGGAGGAGAGTGGCTGAAAGTTTCGAGCCTCATGTTCCGAGGGAGCTAACGAGCTATCCTTTATTACTAACGTTACCGCTCTCTGCGCGTCTGCCTTGCGCTTTTACTGACCAGCGAGAGGAGCGTGTTCTTCCCTGTAAATAGGAAGCCAGTTGCGTTTGTCACGGGGCGACTGTCGGACTTCCATACTTACTCCAGTTAGTTTTGTGGGCCATACGTGGCTTTTTCCCCCCACACGGTTTTCACGTTGATTTGTGTTTTTTTTTTGTGTGCCATGTCAGCTCCATCCTCCGCGCCTTCCGCCCTGGCAGAGAGCGCCGCGACGGAAAATGATTTTCTAGCCCCGGATGCAGGGCTGAGGCCGCCCGGTCCTACGCCCAGCCAGAGCCGATTCCAGGTGGACCTTGTGGCTGAGGCAGCGGGCGCCCGCGAGGACAAGTCCTCGAGCTCCGACGCCTCCACCACTGTCCCATCCAGCGATAAGGCCACGCCCGCCGCTCTTCCAGGTGGTCCGGGTGCTGATCCAGGGCTCGGCGGAGAGGAAGCCAAAGGCCGGTTTCGGGTGGTTAACTTTGCGGACCCGAGCGCAGCGGGGAGCGCGGCCTCTCCGGAGGCAGCGCCGGCCGAGGGTCTGCAGAACGGCGACACGGTGATGAGCGAGACCAGCTTGCACTCATCCACAGGAGGCCAGCATCACTATCACTATGACACCCACACCAATACCTATTACCTGAGGACATTTGGCCACAACACCATCGATGCTGTGCCCAACATCGATTTCTACCGGCAGACAGCAGCCCCGCTGGGTGAGAAGCTCATCAGACCCACCCTGTCGGAGCTGCATGACGAGCTGGACAAGGTAAACCGCCACACATGGCTGTGAGAGCACTGACAGGCATGGCGCTGCAGTGAGTTTACCGCTCATACGATACCGGTAGAAATCAGCTAGTAACGTTAAAAAGTCCTGGTAATAACAAGGAATTCACGCCACGATCAAGTCGAGTACTCATATTCTCAATTCATTCTTTACCGTTAAATGCTATAGGCCCTATTATTTCATTCCAGGCCATGTGTTGTGCAAAGATACTGACAGGATATGCACATGTGCAGACAGAAACAGCAAGTGCTTTAACTTGCCCCTTCTAGGTCACAGCAAGCCTGCACGACTGCTTTTTTTTGGTTGCATCGACAGATTTAAGTCTTAATAAGACAGAAGCGATGGCTGACAGAGTAGGGGCTAGTGTCTCATCAAAATGACGGGGGTTTGGTTACAGGTGTACAGTTGATATTTTCCCAGTGCTCTGTCATTGTATTTACATTATGAACAATAAGTATTAAAAGGAACACAGCAGTTTGAGCAATTTGTAATTGGTCAGGTAATTCTCTTGTGACTGGCAATGACTGAAAGCCATCTTTTGTCACAAGTGGCTATTTTGTAGTGTGCAGTGAAAGCCTAACATGGCCCATTTGGATGTTTTTTTTCTCTTGAAATGTTCCATATAATTCGCTCACTAAAAGTCCATGGAAGTCTGGACTTTTACCCCCCGATAGTTGGACATGCGATTCCAACACCATGGGCCTTTATGTGCTGACCTAACAGCCTCCACTCTTTTGAGAAGGTTTTGCCCCAGAAAAAGAACCCGGCTACTCCCATTCAGCCACAGGAGCATTAGTGAGGTCCTGTGGCCATACAACTTAAGTAGCTACCTACTGTACGGCTTTTCTCCTACCAAGGCCCTCAAACATACCTTTTTAAAAGAGAACTAATCATTTTGAAATTGGCCAAAAGTATGTTGACCACCCTGTCCACATACTTCTGGCCGTACAGTGCAAGTGTCTAAATAAAAATCTCTGTTATATCACAAAAGCACCCGTACATACATGATTTTTTTTTTTTCATCTTATCTGTTAGTTGGTCTGTGACTTCAGCTTAGTTTGGCAGTGATGAGCTTCAATCATGTCCCATCATGCAAGTGTTCCCTCCAGGCCAACTCAACAACCGCTGACTTGACTGATTAGTTTCTCCTCTGTGGATGTTGTTCTACCAAAATCAGCTGCTGTTTGTTAGGAAGGACACTTGGGTCGCAGCAGCATATGACTGATGGCTCTTGATCATTTTGTTGAAGGAACTGTAGGCGTCCTGATCATTCCGATTTTAAATAGTAATTTCTACTGGAGTGCCAGGAACTGGAGTGTGTTTATCTGGCCCAGAGTGGCCTTTAATTGTCAAGGTTACATTTTGATAAACTTAAAAGTGACAGTTAGCAGCAGTAGCCTGGCTGATCCATGATAGCCCTGATGAATTTACACTGGTTACTCACTCTGGAATAGAGAGCTATTCCAAAGCCTGTACTGTAAACATCTAAGTGATGAATAGAAGACATTCATGAAATGCAGTAAGTAATCTGTGGCCGCCCTTTTTTAACTTAATATCCCCAAGTTCTTTTTCAAAATTAGAAATGGAGTTCTTTGAAGCAGCTCAAGCAGATAATTATCATGATTGATAATGAATCTGGATAACAGCATGAATCAGTGGGGATTTGTGGATTTAGCTGCTTGATTGTGTCCTCTAAAGTGTTCGGTAATCAAGTCTGTTACCAGAAAAGAACACTGATCTTTGTCTCAGAAGTTTTAAGAGAGCCTGATTGATACTGAATGTTTGAGGGTGATACCGATATTTGAGTTAAAATATATTTGTTGATTTGTTAAGAATCCCATAAATCTCGATATTAAAGAGTTGTAACCAAGGTATGTAGTGAACGGGGCATTTTTAAATGTAAAAAGATGGAATGGATACATTGTTTCTAAATGACCTCAAACATATATGGCATTTCTGTTCTGCCATTTCTTGTTACTTATCAGCTGATATATCACAGACCTATCTCTAAAGGTGTGTATGTTATGTATTTATTGAAAATAGATTTCTGTCAGAGACTCAGCAGTCAGTGCTGTCCCTGGAGGGACAGTGTATTTAATAGAGTTCTTAGACACAGAAATATCCTATAATTTGCTGCCCAGTATGCATCAACATGCCACAACCTGAGGGACAGTGAGTGACCTAGATACAAACAGAATACGCGTTGCATTCACAAACACACACATTTACATTCATTTAAAAAAATGTTTTGCAGTGTTTACATAGTCCTCACTTTTTATTTTTTTTTAAACTGCTAGTCTACATTTTTTTTTTTTATCATTATGTTATCTTATTTTACTTATCTGTATACAGGGTCTGACATAACTGATGGCCGGTGCCAGTAAAAGTCTATGCAGGGCTATTGCATTTAAACAAAACTTTTTTTTAAATTTGAAAACAAAGAATGAATTCAGAACACGATTAGAATTTAATATTTTAAATATTACTAAATGTTTCCAGAGCAGCAACAGTAAAGTTTTAAACAGCTAACTCACTATATAAATTCTACAATATCTCACTGGAAAAAAAGCTAAAATGTCAGTAAAGCAAATCGTATTCCTGACATCAGAATATTGAGTGACGACCGTGTTCTTCATTCTTTCTGAACATCGGTTAGTATCGGTCCTTCCTCCTGTCCTGCCCTCCTCCCTATGCTGCTGATGTGATTCACAGCAGGTAAGTTACCGCTGGCACGGATGGCTTCGTTTTAGCTCGTTTGTAACAGTTTGCTATTAGCCGAGCTAGCTCGCTGTGCTTGTGTAAAACATAATCTGCTTATTATAGTGTTAAGACCCAAAACGCGATTGTTCTTGAGGGTGTCATTTCATATACCAGTCTAACGTTAGCCCTATTATGAGACGCTTTGCTGAGCTACTTGAGGGTAGCTAGTGGTTTAAGGGTACCGTTCAGTTCGGTATGCGACTTCCTCAGATGGGTACGCCCTGTGACCCAAACTATTAGTGTGTCAAAATAGTGTGTCTAGTTAAGATTAGAACTAGGAGTTTCCGCTTGGATGCCAACATTGTTCAGCTGAAGTCGGCGTGTCTGTGAAAACCCCTCAAACCTGTGATTTACGATGGCTGAAGGCTGAATTACCTGAATGTGTTTACAAGGGGAGCGAGGCAAATTCCGACAGGAAGGCGAGTCCTTTACCCCACAGCCTTCAGGCAGCCTCTCGCTGCAAATAATAAATAATGTGACAGGATTATTTATCGCTGCGGATATGTGACCATACGCGGTTGTAGAGAATACAGAATTTAAGCATATGGTCACAGTGCTTGAGCACCACTAAAATGTGATTTACGTGTGCATTTCAGTCAGTCTGTTGTGCTGCTCTTTGTGTCATTGATTTATTGATCGAATGACAGATGTTTCAATTTTTGCAAATAAATTACAAAATTAAAGTTCTGTTTTCCCTGCTGTACCGAAAACACAGCGACCCGTTAATTTTGTGTTTCATTACACCCCTGCTAGCTAGCCATGTAGCCAGCTCACGTACGTATAAACTCACGTTTATATGATTCGATTTGAATAAGGAAAAACTACCCTAAAAACCCTTTTAACAGGGATAAAAATGATAGAAACCTCAGGAAGAGCAACAGAGGAGAGATCCCTCTCCCAGGACGGACATGCAATAGATGTCGTAAGTACAGAATAGATTCATAGCATAAAAATCATAACATATACAATTGTGATGGCAATGGCAAGATTGTTGTGTGTGTGTGTGTGTGTGTGTGTGTGTGTGTGTGTATATATAAATATATATATAATTATGTTAAAGTGTGTAATGTAAAACATAAGGGAAGATGATGGGTCCAGATGGACAACCAAGCAGCTCCAGGTGGAGGCCGACCAGGACCTGAGCCACTTGTCCCCTGCACTGTAGACACAGCAGCACTACCCCAGCAGGTCGCCATAGTCACAGATCCGTAGTCACAGATCCGGATACATCTCCGGACGCTGAAATACCTGCTGAAAGTGACAGTAAGAAAGAAGAGACGGACGACAAAGCACAAAACTCCGGGAGAGGGAAGAAGTCACGTTAGTGACATGCATTTATTGGATGAGAATGCATACGGATGGAGAGGAGGACAGAGGTGAAGAGAGAGGTGCATCATGTGAAGTCCCCCGACAGCCTAGGCCTATAGCAGCATAATTAAGGGATGGTTCAGGTTCACCTGAGCCAGCCCTAACTATAAGCTTTATCAAAGAGAAAAGTCTTTAGCCTATTCTTAAATGTGGAGATGGTGTCTGCCTCCCGAACCCGAACTGGGATCTGATTCCACAGAAGAGGAGCTTGATAGCTAAATGCTCTGGCTCCCATTCTACTTTTGGAGACTCTAGGAACCACAAGAAACCCTGCATTCTGAGAGCGCAGTGTTCTAGTGGGGTAATAAGGTACTATGAGCTCTGTAAGATATGACGGTGCCTGACCATTAAGCGCTTTGTAGGTGAGAAGAAGGATTTTAAATTCTATTCTGGATTTCACAGGGAGCCAGTGCAGAGAAGATAATATTGGAGAAATATGATCTCTTTTCCTAGTTCCTGTCAGTACACGTGCTGCAGCGTTCTGAATCAACTGGAGAATCTTAAGAGACTTTTTCGGGCTGCCTGATAATATGGAATTGCAGTAATCCAGCCTTGAAGTAACAAATGCATGGATTAATTTTTCTGCATCATTTCGAGACAGGAAGTGCCTGATTTTTGCAATGTTACGTAGGTGAAAAAAGGCAGTCCGTGAGGTTTGCTTCATGTGGGAGTTGAAGGATAGATCCTGATCAAAGATAACTCCTAGGTTCCTCCCAGAGGTGCTGGAGGACAGGGCAGTGCCCTCTAGAGCAATTATATCTGCCGACAGTGAGTCTCGAAAGCATTCTGGGCCAAGTACAATAACTTCAGTTTTGTCCGAGTTTAACATCAGAAAATTTCTGGTCATCCAGGTTTTTATGTCCTTAAGGCATGATTGAAGTTTAACTAACTGATCAGTTTCATCCGGCATAATTGGGTATCATCTGCATAACAATGAAACTTTATGGAGTGCTTTCTAATAATATTGCCCAAAGGAAGCATATATAAAGTAAATAGAAGTGGTCCAAGCGCAGAACCTTGCGGAACTCTGTGACTAACTTTGGTGTGCTCGGATGATTCATCGTTAACATTAACAAACTGAGATCGGTCTGATAGATAGGCTTTAAACCAGCTTAACGCGGTTGCTTTAATTCCAATTAAATGTTCCAGTCTCTGTAATAGAATTTGATGGTCAATGGTATCGAATGCAGCACTAAGATCTAGCAGGACAAGTACAGAGACAAGTCCATTGTCTGATGCAATTAAAAGGTCATTTTTAATTTTCACCAGTGCTGTTTCTGTGCTATGATGCACTCTAAAACCTGACTGAAAATCCTCAAATATACTATCGTTATTTAGAAAGTCACATAACTGATTAGCAACAGTTTTTTCAAGGATCTTAGAGATAAAGGGAAGGTTAGATATAGGTCTATAGTTGGCTAAAACCCCTGGATCGAGTGTGGGCTTTTTAAGGAGAGGTTTAATAACAGCTACTTTAAAAAAACTGTGGTACATAACCTTTCAGTAAAGACAGATTGATCATATCTATCAAAGACGTGCTAACTAATGGTAGAACATCTTTAAGCAGCCTAGTTGGAATTGGGTCTAAGAGACAGGTTGATGGCTTAGATGAAGAAATTGTCAACGTTAGTTGAATAAGGTTGACAGGAGAGAAGCAGTCCAAGTACACCTCAGGTTTCACAGCTCCCTCCAAAGCCTCTATACTTGAACATCTATCTGCACCAGCTGAGGGCTGGACGTGATTAATTTTCTCTCTAATAGTCAAAATTGTATCATTAAAAAGAGCTCATAAAGCTGTTACTACTGAGGGCTACAGAAATACATGGCTCAATGGGTTTTTGGCAGGCACTCGTTCCTTGCACAAATCTCCTAAGGAGAGACAAAATAAGTCCTGATGTTTTATTCAAACAACATGGACAGCAGTCTAAACAAGCGATGGGACTTTCAGGGGCTGTGACTGGCATGAGATGATGGTGTTGTTAGCTACTTCCTAAACACAGTGCCTGGAATTGAGCGTTTGATTTGGTGTTCCTATCCTTGCCAAATTTGTGGATGGCCTCACTATTCAAGATGTCGTTTGCATGAGGCAAAAAATAATTATAATTATGACATCGCTACAATGTACTGTTGGCCTACTGTACTCTTTAATTTGATTGAAATGTAAATATTAATCCTTGACTTTTATAGTATAAAGAAATGATTGATATGTGCTGTAATGCTAACTGTTGCAATATACAGTAATACAATATAATTATTAAATGATGGAAAAAAATGGTTTTATCTGTTTTTGGCTGCCAGGCCAGTGAAAATATAAAAGGGTCCAGTATCTACTGAGGAAAAACAGTTGCATTAGACACTTACGTTAGACACATTTTTTGGTTTTTGCTTGTTGTATTTTTAATTCTTCTGTACGTTTTTATTTCACACTTGCTTTTGCAATGTAAAGTTCTGTTTCCCATGCCAATAAAGCTACATTGAATTGAAATATAGTACTTAAAGCTGGTATGGATTGTCTGGTCAGGTTCATAATCTTATTTATATATTCTTTGATCAGAAAGTTACTGATTTTTAAATAAAAAATTTTGCCAATTTTAGACAGGATATTATTAATGTTAAGTTCTTGTATTGCTGCTTATGTTTAGATAACATTTAACAACTTAGAACTTTGGTTTCTTTTGTTAACATAGAAAAAGTTATTGTAGAAAAACATTTATTTTTGAAAGTAAGGTATCAAAAAATTGTCTTGGTACAGAAACCCAAGTATCCTATTGCCACTATTATTTGTAAAAACATATTTAAACCATACCCAGCTCTCATTGTATGTCTGTATTTAATATGTGTAGAGAGGATGAGACATTGTGACTCAATTAGTTTACACATTTGAACTATGCAGCTCACTCTGATAGCTCTGAACAAAACCCATTAGATTTTTGAATGTACTAGTGACTAGATTTCTATCTTAAAAATACAATATGTAAATTAGGCAATTTTGTAGCTCTAGAAAGGTGGATTATTATTATTTTTTTTTCTGCCTTTCAGTGAAGTCTTTAAGCTTTTCCTAAGCTAGACAGAAAAGTAATCGAACTACCTCTGTACTGAGAGATGAAACTGATATCAATCCAGTTATCTAACATCTATCAAGATGGCAAACAAGCACATTTCCCCAGTGTGTGTGTGTGTGTGTGTGTATGTGTATGTGTGTATATATAATTTTTTTTTTGTAAAGTATATTTTTTGGGCTTTTCTTGCCTTTTCATTAGACAGTGACAGCCGCAGACAGGAAATGCAGGAGATAGAGAGGGGGGAAGACATGCAGCAAATTGCCACAGGCCAGAGCCGAACCCGGGTCTTCTGCGGTGAGGACTATGATCTCGTACGTGGAGCGTGTGGTTTTACCGAGGGAGCTAAAACCCTTCTTTGTGTTTTTAGAGGAGAGACATTTCCTGATCACCGACGTGGCGGCCAATGTATTGAATTTTTGAGCTGGAATGAAAATAGACCATTTCTATGTGGATTGTGCACTTATTTTGCACCGATATGATTATGCAAAGGCACTCAGAAGGCTGCTTTCTTAAACAAATATTTTAGTTAATTTATTTAACATGTTAAAGAATATTTAACATGTAGATGAACCAATTCTGGAAATGAACACAGAAAATAAAGAATAAATAAAATTATAATAGCTAAATACACATAAGTACTATTCAGTATCAGTCAATTGCTTAAGCAGTAGAAAATGCAATGGAAATACTGAAGTCAAGTACAAGTACCTCTAAATTGTACTAAAGTACAGTGATGTTACTAAATGTGTGTTGTGACAGCACACTCTGGTGGATAAACATTGTAGTGACACAAATAAAGTAACATGACCCCCTCTGCCTAATTATAGTAAAAATATTTATTTTTTTATATCAGCTAACAAATACGCCGATACTAATATATCTGCGATGGGTCAATATCGGTCGACAATATACACCGATATATCGGTCGGGCTCCAGTTTGCACCCTGCTGTAGCGTAGGTTCAGAATGTTTATTGCAAAAGTCCTGTGCTAGTGTGGTGTTTAGTAACTTCCTTTTGGTGTAACATGCCATCCCTAGTTAATTTTTAACACAAATAACTGGCTCACTGCATTGTTTGCATTTGTTGACCGTGTAAACCCCTGATGTCTTGGAATGACATCCTAACATGTGAGTGGACAGATGAACTCAGTTCTTCAAGGAATGGTCTCTGAATCTTGGTCAACCGCCACTGTAGACACTATTTATTTTGTACGGCAGAAATCAAGTTGTGCAGACTTGAAATTGACATGTAATCTATCAGTTAACATCATGTCTTCTTTCATTGTGGTTATTGTTGTAAGAGCACATGGATTTGAAGATTCTGTACCACATTACCATAGGGTTAGGTTTAGTGTGATTTAGCACTTCGTTAAAGACCCAGTTTGGCCCACTCCAAGATCACTATACTGCCCTAGTGGTCACACGATGGCTCACATTCCAGAGCTGACAGCAGTCATGGACCATAGCATTAAACAACGAAGCAGGTATTCTACCCTTCTGTGTCCAATTTTTGAACTTATGATGAAGTTACTTCAAAGTTATCCATGAAGGGTTTGCACTATTAAGTCTACCCACTGTAAATGTGTATGGAGACAAGCAAAGAAATGTCTTTTAAACATAACAAAGGAAGTGATAAAATGTACAAGACCGTTGCTTTTTATCCACATTTCATGAGTGCGGTTTTCTATCTACAGGTAATGGTTGAGGTGATTTAGAAAAATCATTATCCTACTGTCCAGGGTCCAAGCCATTGTGACAACTGACTACTGCTAGTAATTCATGAACAGTATCTGTAGTAGTTAAATGAGTAGTGCTTATCCCACTAACTTTGTTTTCAGTTTATCAAAGCTGAAATATCAGGCAGTTTAAGGGTAAATGGTAAATGGACTGTACTTGTATAGCGCCTTTCTAGTCTTTCTGACTACTCAAAGCGCTTTTACACTACATCACATTTACCCCATTCACACACATTCATACACTGATGGCAGGAGCTAACTGCCCATCAGTACAAATTAAACTAACCAGTCACACTCACTCACACACCGAAGGCGCAGCTTCGGGAGCAGTTCGGGGTTCAGTATCTTGCTCAAGGATACTTCGACACATGGCCGGGGGAAGCCGGGATCGAACCGCCAACCTTCCGATTGGTGGACGACCGCTCTGCCACCAAGCCACAGCCGCCCCTACCTTCCCTTCCCCAAGGGAAGGCCATCATGTGGAATGCCATGTTAACATTCCAGAGTGAGATATGACTGCACTCAATGCTTGGTGGTCTCAACAAACAGATTAAAATGAACAAATCAGGGAGTGATTTTAGACTCTGATTAAAACTATAACTAAAAATATCTCCAAAGTCAGACCTCTTTTTTTTTTTTTTTTTTTTTTTTTTTACCAATTGGAAGTTCGGCGGTTTGATCCTGGCTTCCCCCAGTCAATGTGTGCTTGAGCAAGATACTGAACCCCAAATTGCTCCCGAGGCTGTGCCTTCAGTGTGTGTGAATGGTTAGTTTACTGATGAGCAGTTAGCTCCTGCCATCACTGTATGAATGGGGTAAATGTGATATGTAGTCGGAAGACTAGAAAGGTGCTATACAAGTAGTTGAGAAAAATATATTTCATACAAATTACCTTTCATACAAAGCCAAAAATCAGCTACAGGGAATTACTGAACCAAAAATCAGCTACAGGGCCAAGTGCAAGAAAATTTAGTCGTTTAGCAGACGCTTTTATCGAAAGCGAATCCAGTGCCAATTTTATCCAAAGCGAATCCAGTGCCAATTTAATTTTTTTTAAACATTTTAGTCAGTGTTATTAAAGTATCTTTATTTGTCAGGTATTTAATTCCCTGGATTAGCCAAAAAGTGTAATTCATGTTTTTTTTATAAATGAACTGCTAGATATGTTTACCCAAAAAAAAATGCCATACCCAGACCATGCCATAAATATGTATGTAAAAACATGATTACCAGCCTCAAAAACCCAGAATTAGATGGGCTGTAATTTGGTTTAAGTGGTGCCATAATGACTTAATACATGCCAATGGATTATGCATGTTGTTGCTGAATGGCCCTGGACCCATTTATGAAGAAATTAAAATGTTTTCTGGGTTTTACTCAGAGAATTTATCCATCCACTTTGAGTTTCTACTTTGGCCCATGTCCCATCCACTAACATGGAGGTGGTGGGTTTTATGATCTATTTATTTTTAGATATATGGCCGGAACCAAGGAGGAGTAATAACAATGGCGACCGCTATAGACAAGATAGGCGCTGCTATCGAGGCTGTTTTCATTTAATTAAAAGCAGTTTGCTTTTACTTCGTTTCGCTCCAGTCTTAAAACCCAGCAAAACCAGTGTGTTGGCATGGCTACGCATCAGTGTCGACTTAAAATGACGTTCGATTCTGGCGAATACATTGGTTTCAAGTGATTGTTTGGGGAACATCACTGAGCCTGACTGGTATTGCCAAAATTTGAGACCCGATCCGCCCCGAGAGCCCAAGTTATTTTTTTGCTTTATTTCATCTATTGCGGACCTTTAGCTTGTCCGGCTAATGCAACGCTGTGGCTACACTCTCTCTTTTGCACTTTGCACTGGTCATCGCTTATTCAGTTTTATTTATATAGCACCATAACAGCAGTTATCTCATTACCCTAGACTTTAGATGCAGAGATAGAAAGCCAGAGTTACGATTTTGTTATTTGGTAGCATCAGTCAAGTTTAGTTGAATAGGGTTCAGTCAGGTCAGCTCTTAAATATGCAGCTACAGGGTGTGTCCCTACATTAGCAGGATGCCATTGTCCAAGATCACTTCCTCCAGTCAGTTGTACATTAAATGAAAAAATGGTGAAAAGCATTCCTTAATCTCTGAAGCGGCTGATGAGCTGTTCCCATATCCAGCCATCAAGTAGTTTGTGATGAAAAGCTGGTCTCGTATTTGCTCAAGGTTGTGTAGCTGCTGGCGTTCCCAAGTCAGAATATCTTGGGGCTTAATGCCAAGTATGTAGTACGGAATCAGGAGTCAAGCCTGTTTCATCACCACAAAATTACTGCTGCTAGCAGATATGCACAATCAACTGATAGATGACAGGATTTAATTAGCCGCTGTGGTTAGTTCACATTCATAGACGCACTATTGTTTGGCTCAATATCTGGGAAATAGCTTTTGGAGTTTTGAAATAAAGGGGGTTTGTGGTGGTTTGAAGGTCATGGTGATCCTGGTGTTTCCACTCTATCATGTCTAACATTGAAGCGTTTTCCCCTCTTTGCACCGCACGCCCAGATCGAAATGTGGAATGGAAATTCCACTGTACCAATTGACTGTTGCCCGTGGACGTTTTCACAACAATCAATGAGTCATTCAGTGTACTTTCAGGCCAGTTAAAAAGACTGAGTGCTGCTGCATTTCCCTGATGACTGCTGAACAGATTCTTCATGTAACCTGGTAAGGGCAGCGATGGTGGGCTCCACAAGTAGACAACTGGGTGTGTTTGGTGTAATGGGCCATCACCAGCAGGGACAGGCAGGAATATCTCACTGTCCTGGTCTATTGGTTCCTTGATCAGGCGACAGCAGCCAAAGCAGCAGCGTGCTGTAGGTATTGACGAGTCAGAGAGGAAACGGTGACAAGAAAGATTTATTCAGTCCAGGGTGGCCAAGCATAAACTCGTTGTGCTTAAATATTGATGCCACCCTTAGTGTTGCTCTAGTATAGCAGCGCCATTTTCAGTGTCTGAAAAGGCTAGGACATAATGCATAGTTGTAGCATGGCATGTACTTTACTTTTATAGTAAAGATTAACTCCGTGTAGACTTAAACCTAGAATATTTGACATTTTTCTGTTGATCGTCTAATTGCTTATTTTACTAATCGTTTCAGCTCTACATTCAGGGGAAGGTAGGAACTGATTGATCACCATGTTCATCCCTCTGGGCCAGTCTTGCCTCTGCACACCAGCAATATTATCCCCGATACCTCTCACACACGCTCTTCATAAATTGTATATGTGTGAACTGAAGAGGTGCCACCAAGTGTTTTAGCAAAAGTATGATTGAGTAATATTTTGAATCCAAGATCATTAGCCTACGGTTTGTGTTTGTGTTTTTTTTTGGGGGGGGGGGGGGGGGATTTTTAATTAAAGCAAACCCCGCCCTTTTTCCACCCAAAACCTTTCCCCCTCCGGTTTTCACCCCCGTAAGGGTAAAAAC
>CM022482.1:2457777-2525326 GCA_011952105.1 Coreoperca whiteheadi | reverse complement strand
GGGGGGGGGGGGTGGGGGGGGTGGGGGGGGTCATGTGTACTAGATGCAAGCTCAGCCATCTTGCATCCAATACCATTCCTCCTGCAGTGTTCTCACACTGATAGGTCAGATATCACACACACTGCATGAATCTGAATAATTTCAGACGCCTCGTCTGTAACTTAACCAAGCCTCACATTATGTTCAAATTCCACAGCTGGACTTGATGCTGAAATTAAATATTTTCTTCATTTACCCACATTATTGTTCCGTGCACACAGTATTTATTCACTCTTCCAGCAGTTTAAATTTGTAGCATATGGGTTACCTTTTAAATTTGTGTGCTCCTCATTCACACATGGGCCTCATGAGTTATATGGTGGAAGATGGTGTTCAGGGTTATCTGATAGGTGAGATATGTTTTACTTTGTGTACCTTTTTTACCTTTGTGTAATTTGTAACATTTAACATATTTCTGCAACTTGATAAATTTTTCTCAGTCTCTGATGGGGCTTACAGTGTTAATAAATGAAGTCACTGAACCTTAAAAAACAAAACAAAAAAACATTCAATTGCTGTACTACTACAACAGCATGAATTGAATTTCTTATTGAATAGTAGACGGACTAAATGGAAGTTGGTTTAGTAAGTTCTCTGGCCCGATGACATCTTTTGGTATCCACTTGAAATGTGTCCGGACCACGGAGTATTGAAAATTGTCAAGTACCAAAAGATTCATTACTCCCTTTTTTGATCAGATAGTTCCTGACTAAAATCATACTATTTGCCAGTTTTAGATTCTTGGAAGGCTGCTTGAGTTTAGACAACATTTGAGAACTTTGGCTTCTTTTGTTTAATGGGTAAAAGGGATTTGTAGAAAATGTTAGGTTACTTGTGTAACCCTGGTTCTCAGACGATTTTGAAAGAAGTAATTTGATATTAGTACGAGAGACTGACCGATATGGAATTTTGAGGATTGATACTGATTTTAGAGGGGGGAAAAATGACCGATATGGTGGCAGATATAGTGAATTTTTGGAAGGAAAATAGACATTTTCTATGTGGATTTTGCACCGATAGGACTATGCAAAAGTCCTCAGAAGGCTGCTTTCTTTCTGACCAACTATAGTTGGATAACATAGCAAACAGATGTGACTGACAGCATGACATGGCGGTTGTCAGGGACAGGGTTAATGTTATATTAGTTATATTGAAAAGACAAAATTATGTTAATTAATTTTCCAAAATCTATTTCACTACCTAGTTAGCAACTGAACGTGAAAACACCGCATGATTTTATCTGCACCACCGTCTGTTCAGCCGTGAAGCACTCTGCTACATGTGCTGCAGACAGTGCTGACTGAGAGTATGGTAAACAATGGAGTCGGAGAAACTACGAACCAAACGTCACCCCAAACATCACAAGATTTCATATCGGTGACTATCGTACAACATATATGCCGATACCAATATATTTGTGATAGGCCCATATTGGCTGAAAAAATCGGTCTTAATACTTAAACTCTGGTATATTTTCTGCACTGGTATTGAAAAATTTAAAACAATACAAACTCCAGTGCTGTAACTCTTATTGATTAAATATGCCTTAGTAAGTAACTAATTATCAGGTTTTTTTTGTAAAAACATGGTTTTGATGCACCTCTAGTTTTAGCTACTATTACCTGGATGTTGTTGTAAAATCACGGCGAGGTTTGAGGCACGATATTCATTGTGTAAAGCATAACTTGCATTAGAGCCTATTCGGGATGTTCTCAGCTGCTCAGAGGCTTACTGCTGAGCAGCTGAACAACATGTCCTGACATTTGTCCAGTGTACTGATTCAATCAGATAATTACGTTCATGAACTTGGAGTTTAGGCTCATACCCTTGGCCCCCCAATAAATGTTTGTGAAATTCAAATTTTATTTGAAATATGAAAATGAGAAAAACAAGGTGCCAGCTGCGCTGCTTTGAATACATGTTGCTATCCCAACAGTGCTGTTACTACTCTTACAGGCGATTTGCACAATGGAACCTCTGTTTGAGTGTTAATGTTTTTTTTGCGCCAACCTCTCTCTCCCCCGGTTTTCTACCCTGCTCCCGCATCTCTTTGTTTGCTGCACAGATTGTACAAAGAAACAGGAAGTGAAGGACGCTCTGGGCTTCTGGTGTGGCCTTTGACAAGAGCAATTTTGTCTCTGCATCAGCCATGGCCGATGGCCTTACAGCTGTTGTTATACACACACACACACACGTTTACAAGCTGTTGCCAAACAACTTGTGTGTTGTGTGTGTGAGGGAGAGAGTGTGTGCTTTTGTCTGCCGAGGACCTGGCTTCCTTCTTATCCCAACATCCAAGTGCGTCACATGCAGCCTGATGTCAGAAATAGCACAACAACCCACCACCCTCCTGAGACAATTTGTACCGGCTTCCATGTACAGTAATTAAACTGGGAGTATATGGGAGTTTGGGATTTTTTTTAACCCATGACCTTTACAATAGGGTGAAGTATCAGCAGCAGTCACACATATTCAGTATAAAGCCAGCAGAATTATTCAAGAATGAAAGTTGTATCCATTAGAATATGTAGCTGGTGAGTCTTGAGTTCATCTGTAAAATCATTCATCAATCAGAATACTTTCAACCTGTTGATCATTTGACTGCTTGTTTCTTGACTCGTCTCACTTGTAATGCCAACATGTTTAACAGAACTTCGTTATTAACTTCGTGAATACAAGACAATATTACTGCAATATTAGGAGGAATTATGAAAATAAGACCCAGGAATTTTCCTTTGAGTTTACTTAACGTGTTTTAAATATGATTATGTAGAGCAGGAACTTAGTCTTATCGATCATGGAAGTGCACATTTGTGCTAGAGTTTGGTGATAGGATGAATATATAAGTTATTGACCACGGGCTCAATCTATGGCTAATAAGTGCCTCTTGTATTACCTTTTTGGTTCTTGCTGGGGGTTAAAGGTCCTTGCTCAAGGGCACCTTAGTAGTGGTAATAAGGGAGGGGCAAACACTGCTCTTTCACTTTCCCCATCCAGATGTATTGTCAACTGACCTGCTAACCATTTTTCATAATTTTTTTTAAATTTTACTTTCTAAACAAGTTATTATTGTAATCTAATAGAATTGTTAGTTGCAGCCCCAAAGTACTGCAAGTAAGTTTAGTCAAGCCTATTGATTAAAATAGAGGAGGTATTTGTTTTAATACTCTTTAGAGATGGGATTTTTAAATTGACTATTTATCTCCAAACTGCTATCAATTTTGTTGGAAATCGTCTTAACGTTTGGCCTGTAGGCACGTCGTGAATGGGTGTTTAAATAAGAGTCCAGAATATCCAGATAGCAAATGCTTTTGCTATGTTGGAACATGGAAAACCTTGCTGATGAAAGAATAGAATGCAACCTTATAGTGTCATGCTGCTGAGAACATGAGAATTTGAGAAATACCGTACACAGTTTAGTGTTAGCCCGAATGTGAACATGTCATCACTGAAGCTGGAAGTGACTGGTGTCCTGCTCAGCCAGTATGTCCGTCACTTTGTGGGCCAGTGGTGGTACAAAGATAACTGATGGCCTGATAGGCTGACAAATCATCAGTCAGTTCATTTTAGGACTGCAGCTACTGATTAATCCAGTAATTGGATAAGAATTACTTTTGCTTTATTAAAAAGCAATAGTAATATGAGAACGGGACAATAAGACCTGTCTCTTAAAATGATCAACTAATTGGTTTCCTTTTTACATACATACATTAATATCTGTCAAAACTTCCTTTTTAATATAGCAATAAACAGTAATTATATGAATTGCATTGTTCTCTCTCTCTGTCTCTCTGAGTTTTTTCTCGCCAAAAAGTGCTCGCTCATGGTGGGATTTGTTGGGTCTCTGTAAATAATATAAAGAGTACGGTCTAGAACTGCTCTATAGCGAAAGTGAAATGAGCTAACTTCTGTTATGAATTGGCCCTATGTAAATAAAAACTGAATTGAACTCTGTTACATGAATAATTATGGTAATGTACAGGGATGCCCCAATCACGTTTTTTGGCTGCGATACTGTTTGTCTATGAGCCATATCGGCCAATACGATTAGTTAAAAAAAAAAAAAAAAAAAAAAAAATGTTGTCTTATTTTGACCAAAGTTTCAATAATCGAGTCCATTATAATTCAATTGCTCAGAATCAAAAATCAGCTTTTTATTTATTTTTAAGTGTCTCTCCGTCTCCTTTTTTTCATTGCCTTGATGAGCCCATTGCTGAAAACTAAATATGCCAGGGAAGTGTAAATTGAATCCAGCATGGCTGATAATTGATCTTTATAGCAATTGGCTTTTGAATGCTCTGTTTTTATACCGACTGCTGACTCTTCACTTCTCCTAACCGGTAGCAAGCGATCAACAACTACTAGGCCAAAAACAGAGCTTACCTGTTATCCGCCACATTTTGGCCTTTTCTCATGGCTCAAACTGAAATCCATAGAAACGTTTGGTCTCAACTTGAACTGGAGCATCTGCAGATTAATTTTGTACCCGATATGTTATGTTATGATCCACTAACGTTAGACACTATACGAGATTAATAAATCCCCGTTTTCTCACAAATCACAATAGTAGAGAGCTCAGTGGTTCGAATGATTGCCCAACGCTAGTTCTAAATCCTAATTTTGCCAATTGAGGCAAAGCTCTTGTGTGGCTGCTTGTGTTTACCCAACACTAGGCCTGCACAATAAATCGTTATAAAATCGCGATCTCGATTCACCCTGTTCACGATTTTTAATTTTAAATGACCACTTTTGGTGTCTATATACCGTTACAGTTTTGTCCACCGCCCTTCTTCAGTCATCATTATATTTTACGGGGAAGCCGAAATGCTCCCATACGTCCGATTTTAAATGATGCGGGAGGCTTTTCAAGCTCTTCTGCTCCGCCGCTGGCCATTGTTGACTTATTAACATGCCCTGTTCACGTGAACACGTGACTGTTGTGTAAAGTTTCGCTGAAACTCAACATTGAATTTAAAATAACGCAATTACTTAAAAAGCAATATCAGCAGAAAAACTCTTTCACTCTCCGATCGCTAAACAATTTAGATGAATCCGCTTGTTAAAAAAAAAAAAAGAAGCGCAATTAATCCGCGTGTCGAACCGTGGGTTGTGATCTGGATCTACTGCAATCCCTTACACCCCTAATGGATATTGATGAAAACTTGTAGGCTTGTGGTGATGTGCAATTTTCTATGTGGTAAAACAAATATTTTGGTACTGCCAGTTTGTTTTGTCATGGTTCATGTGTGTACTAAACATCACACGTCATGAGAAAAAAATCGTTGCAGAGAATCGTGATATCAATTCTAAGTTTAAAAAATCATGATTGATATCTTTCCCAGAATCGTGCAGCCCTACCCAACACTTAACATTTTAGATCCTTGGTTTATTTTACAATGAAATAAGGTTTAACAAATAGGTTTATGTTCCTCATAGTTAGGTATGGGTGGGGGGGGTTTGTACATGTACCAAAACTTGGGAATTGTACTGGCACTAGTATAAAAAGATTTAATGATTCCAAGCCCTCGGTATAGCTAACACTAAATAATCAAAGCGCACAGTGAAAGACAGTATACATTTATATGAGCATTCTTCCCTTTTGCTCAAGTTTTCCTTGTCTCAGGAAATGAGTGCTGTCTCTTGTTCCCTTCAATAACCTGCTAAAAAGAAAGTCAAGGTTCCCAGCTCTTAAATATTCACCTTGAACTGAGGACAGCGCGACAATGAGAGCTTTTGTCTGTGTACATCGGTTAACATACCACATGTCAGCAGAGCCGACGTGCATTTTGTTCAGAACGAAACTTTGATGAATGAGTGAAAGATGTTTGGAGGTCAGTTTGATGTGACAGCAGTAGCCTCTCCTGCTTATTTATGCAGCCTGTTTCACGAGGAGGGGGCTAACATCAACATCCTGTGTCGCTCGGGGTTAGCATCATGGAAAATCCTTTTTTATATACATTTGTACGAGCTGCCACATGTGTGCTTGTGTGTACACATGCAAGCCATATGGCCGGATGTGCCCACAATGCGGCCAGTTCGCATTCAATTGCAAAATTAAGTCGGTCTTGGTGGCCCACTTCTATAAACACATGTACGCAAAGCACATGTGGTGACAAATTAGATGCTAACAGTGCATAGGAGCAAAAATGCCATGGGAATGTCACAGAACACCGCATTCACTTAGCTGAGAATTGTTTATTTTTGGCAAGTGCCTGTTTGTGACACAATATTCTGCTTTTAGTCATGAATGTGTATTCAACAAATACACAAAACTAAGAACATTAGGAGGAGTGAGGTGAGGCACAGCGTGTACACTAATCGGGACAAAAACGGGTCACACTTACTGATGAAAAGTAAATCAAAAGGTCAATAGGTCAAAATGTTCACCTGGCTAAAAGGAACTGAATAAGGGAAGGATATCAAGTTGAAAGCTCTTGGGTTATTTTTAGCTTTTATTTGTTCATTTTTAAAACATGAAATGACATTTGAGCTGAAAGAGCAAAGACACTACATGAGATTTGAACATTTCTGACTTTGGAGTGGTAGTTTCAAAAAAGGCAAAGAGGCCAAACGGATTTAAATGAATGATTTAAAACAAATGATTTAAAGCGAATATAATCTATTTATTTTTTATAATAAGAATGTATCACATGACTGTGAAAATTCTGAATCTACAGCATTCCTTGTCTTGACAGACTTTTTTACAGCAAGTTTAGGCTTGTTGTTTTGCTTTACTGTACACTACCTGCCCAGCACCAACAGCAGCAACTTTGTTTTAATAACTGCTATATAATTAAAGATATATTATTATCAAGTGCCCAGAAACACGACTGCTAAATCGCCATATCAACTAAAAAGGTGCTGAAATGTCAATGTTGCGTTCACAACTTGTTTCTGCTGACCCCCAAGTGGCTGAAAACAATCTGGAGGAACACAATTCTCCAAGTTCAACAGAAATCGTTTCAAACACTTGTCATTGAGCCCGGCCGCAAGTGCACACATAAAGTAGTCCCCTGGAAATCCCTGTAGCTGTTGGGTGAATTATATAATATAGCAGCAGGTTCACTTCCTGGTAAACTTTCCCGCTTCCCTGCAGTTGTGGATCTGCTGGGCTCCGCAACTTCCTGCAGGAATGTCCAAGTGACCACTTTGTGTCTATTTCGGTCTGACACAAAGACAAGTGTTTTAAGATTATTTCTGTTTTAATTTGAGTTCTAGCTCTAGCCATCATGGCAATGCTAATATTAGGTATTCGACATACTGAAGTTCAGACAGTTTGTGGTGGATTCATTTTACATGCCTGGCAAAGAGTGAACTTTCTGCCTCAAAATCAAGCACTTCACGCTGTTCTTCACTGGTCAGGTTTAGCACGGCCTGTGGCGAAGGTTTCCTTTCACCTTTCTCCAGCGAGATGACAGCGCAGGGGGGTAAACAGTGCTAGTGGTTTTTAAGAGCCCAATGTAACTGTTCCAAGGTCCATTACTCTATTATTTCAACCATCAACACTCAAATGTAACCAGAGCTTGTATGAAAACATTAATGGAAGCGTAAAATTAAGTAAGTGCTGAATTTAAAGTCATTTCCAGTCAACAGCCCTAAACCTGTTGGTGCAGTGGTTGGCACTTGGTAGGCCTGCCGTCGGGCTTGGGCCCTTGTGTGTGGAGTTTACATGTTCTCCTCGTTTGATACAATGTCACAATATTACTGTTTAAAGTCATACTTTTGGCCACAATAATCGTAGCATGAAAATGTTATACCGTCACTTCTCTACAGTTATTATAGGTGAAAGTCTCCACTTCAGATTCATCTGCTTAAGTCAGATACAGTAGAAAACTGAAACCAATAATGGGCCCATCCCTGCTTTACTAGACTCCCTTCCACCTCCAACTAAAGCTTATCAGTGTTCCCAAAACTGCCTCCTCTCCATCAGAGCCCACTCACAGATGCCACTACCTTGCTGAGCAACAAAGCTCCTCACTGTTTGCAGGTGCCTCATTCGTCACCTCTTTCACGCTCATGCCAGAGTCAAATAGTAATTCGACACAATTCCAAAACAAAACTCTCTGCAGTGTGAGGCCAGGCCATTTTTGTTCCGTCAACAGGCCTCAGTGGGCAGCCGGGAATCAAACGCTGGGAGAGTTTTCGTGCAGTAAAAGAATAATGAACTGAGTGGTGGGAGGTTTTTCCAAACAATGGTGAGATGTCTGAGACCGTGGACACCTGATCGTTCCTCTCAGTGACTGATAGAGTCATGCAGGGGGGGCGGGGGTCAGCCTGAAATAGGTATCGGAAAGTCCATCAGCATCAGCCTGGCTCAAAAGAGGCTTACCACTGCGATATCAACTAATACATAAATCGGTCACAATGTACCAATGGACAGCGCTATTGAGATATTATTAACAAATGATGAAAGTGTACAAGCCATGGTAACAGCCCACAGGGGCCAGTCCAAACCCCCAAAATATTAAAGTACAAATCCTCACATTGGAGAAGCTGCAATGTTTAGTATTTTCGCTTAATAAATTACTCTACATTAATAATAATAATCAGATCTGTTTTTGGAGCAAAATAATGAGCAGCCTCCCAAGTCCTTGCTTTAAATGATGGCGTGATGTAAGTTAACCTTCAACATGTGGCTTTTAATTCAGAAGTACTCTACTCTTACGCAATGCAACACAATTCTCTTTTTTAGTAAAACTAAGTGCCTGCAGTGAGGTCTGTGTTTCCGTGATGTAGTTCAGAGAGTAACTGGCAGTTCCAGCCGCACTGACACAAACAGGAGCCTTATTTGTTTTTTGATTAGGTGTGTTGCGTCAGTCCTGATAATTTATAGGGGATGAATTATTCATTAATATGTACTCAGCAGATCATGCCAGTGTTTCCTGGAAATTAAGCGCTGTCCTTCCTGGCTATCTTTTTGTCAAGTTGCACAGATGTATTAAGTCTTGACTTTTAGACTGTCTTATCGTCAAGATGAACTTTCCTGAAATCTAATTGCATCATTAGGTTTGCTTTTTTGTAACGATGCCCTTCATGGCGAGTCATGGTACAGTTTGCACTGCCGTGCTAAGCTCTCAATGCTTTGTCATTGTTGTGCAAAGCCAGCCTTTGTGTTGCTTCAGCCATGTAGATAATGTTCACTAACTCATTCTGTGTTGTCTGCACTGTTCTTTGTGCCGTGCATTCAGCAGTGAGACCTCTCAGCCACACCAGATGCAGTTCTGGAGTTGAAGGTAGAATGTCTGCTTGATACCTGCTAGGTGGCACATAGAGCAGGTGTTGCACAAGAAGAATGCCAAACTGTGGAAGAATGTTAGGGCTGACTTTAAAATCTGATGGCTTAAACTGTTCCTAACATAGAGCAAGCAAGGACAAATTGTCCTTTTATGTACGGTATCTGACGTAGCTCTCCTGCTTTTCCTCAAGCTGTCAGTGACATTACTGAAAGTGTTTCAGTCCTCCCCAGTGGGTTTGTGGCTCCCACCTGCTTCCCAATAAGATGGTGTATAGTATATAGGTGTTTGCATAGTGTGCTGTAGTCATTTGGATCCATTTAGTGGGGAACTGCTGTCGCAGGAAGATTTGGACATTCTCTTGAGCCCCGACACAAACAAAAGGCTGTAAATCAAATGCAGATTTCAACCAACATCAGGACTTCATAACTGTTTCTGCCTGAATATGTCCCTGAAGCAGAAGCAAGGCGACCTTATTCAGTGTTTCGTGTCAGTCTCGTAAACAGGGGGTTGCTTTTTATTTCATCCTGTTGCTCTGCGGTGTTCTCACTGGCTCTAAGGTGTGGGGAAAACGAATGAATTATTAGATGTACATCTGCAAAACTAGAGGATTGTGTCTTGAATTATTCAGCATTGATTTGTAAATCAGAGGGTTCCATGAGCTGGCTTTTTTTGAAGTAAAAATGGTGCCTACCTAAGCCTTGATGTGTACGTGTCTTTTAATTAAAAACACTCTTTTACAGTTCTTTTTGCGCAAAGAAGTCATTCGGAAATGGCTGCAGACGTACACCATACTGATCTTAGAATGGGGTTTCCAATGCAGTTTTGGATTTTGTACTGCTAGCTGTAGTCTGATTTATAATGTTTCTGAAACACTGTGATGAGCAAAACCATTTTGGCATCTCTGTTTTATCTTTGCTGTGTTCCTGCTCCACCTGCTGTGTTTCTGTTGCTACTAAACCCAATGGACAAAATTTGCTTTTAGAATGTGTGCTGATCATGAACATAATGCTGAAAAGCCAGCGTTTCCACATTCCTGAGCTTCAGCATTATTAGTGCCGTATCAGTCAACACAAACACGCCTCATAAATGTGGAAGATAAAAAAAGAGCCACATTGCTCATGATACTCTGAGTGAGGAACGCGATTGGTCTCCATATGACACGAAGAGACAGAGGCAGCCTGGAGTTGGCATCCAGTCCAACCCCCTTCTACAAATCCCTGGCAGACAGTGTCCCTTATGTCATGTGGGGGCAGCAGACCTTGATTTCCATGTTGCATAATGACATCAGCACCATGACCTGACATCACTCTTAGCTAAGAATGTAATGTCCCGTTGCCCAGCTGTTTCAATAATTCGTGCCAGAAGCAGATTTAATTATTGTAAAAACAGTCACTTCAAAGGGGGAAGCTGTTCAAAGACCTGAGAACAGCAGGAGAAACTAATTGTACCGTAATGTGTGTTGAATTTTCTTTTTCTTAAAATGGAATATTCATATTGAATATATATTTATAAAATTGATATAGAAAAAAGTATCGTTCAGGAACAGGTATCGAAGTTAAGGTATCGGTATTGAAAATGTTGGAATGATGCCCAGCCCTAGGTAGTCCCTGATTGAAATCACAATTTTGCCAATTTTATTTTATGTTTGTATCAGCTGTAACTCTGCTTCATTTAGTTTGCCTAATGAAATGCTTGATTCTCAGATCAGTTTTTAAAAAGACATTCTAGTTTTCATTATCTTGGGTGTATTACTAAAATCATTGGGAGATTGGGGTAGGTTAGTTAGGGAGTAACACTCAGCATGTAAGAACTACAGTTGCATGCCCTAAGATTTTTTTGTTCAAAGCATTATAATTAAATTGCTGAGAATCAGCGAACTCCGAATCTTTTTATTTTTTGAAATTCAGATTTTTCACCTCTTCCTCTCTGACTCCTCACCGACCTCTCTTTTATTTCTCACTTTGATGAGCCAGGGAAGTGTAAATTTTATCCAGCATGGCTGGAAATAGATCTTTTATAGCGATTGGCTTTTGACTGCTCTGTGGACTCCTCACTCCTCCTAACCGGCTGGTAGGGGCCGCACGCGATAAACTACTGCTAAGCTAAAAACAAGGCTTACCTAGTCTTTTGCATGTCACATTTTGGCCTTTGTCGTGGATCAAAAACTGACATCCATAGAAACGTTTGGTCTCAACTTGGATCACAGCCTGAGGGAAGAAGTTGCTCTGAAGTCTGGTGAAAGTTCATTTGTTGCCCCTTCAGCTGATCAGAATACCCTACCATTACCTTTTGACTTTTAAAGAAGATTGATGAAGAAAATCCTAAATGAGGAAAGCGATCTTTTTAAGTGTAAAAATGCTTTTGGTATAGAAGTTACCCCGACGCAGAGGGGGATTTTGGCTCACGGCAGCCTGTCTAGCTGCCACGGCCGCTGAGTAGATCGCTGAGTCATTCCAGGGACACAGGCAGTGTGTTTATGTCAACAGATGGCCCAGGTGAAGTGATGCTGAGTGATGCTCAAACCTCCCTCCCTCCCACAGCTCAGCGCTGTACAAAGGCCCGACACTGTTGGATAATTTATAACACCTGTTTATGCGCCCATTGTAACAGAGCCTCTCAGCTGAGAGATGTTAATTCACAATAATGGTTCCTCTCTTTCTTACCATAGACCGTGCTCCATTTTCTCAAATTCCTCTGGATGCAGCCATGTTAGTTTAGATACAGTAAATTCTCAAATGAATGCTGGCACAAAGAAATAAAGGCTATTGGCTAATAATTGAGGGAGGATAATGGCTGACATTGTAAATTTATCTGAATTTACCACATAATTTCCGCAGCATTAATTCTAGGACAACAAGAGTCCTGTCCTAGTCTGTACTCTGATGCCCTTAGTTTTAGAAAAAACAAAACCTAAATATGGTTTTCATACACTAAATACTTGCAGTTCGTTCTACTTTTCAGTTTTTTGTTCACTGTTAAGATAATGTAAATACAACAGAAAAAGGAGTGAGTCCAAAAGAGTATTGTTTTGGCATCTGTACAAAAATGAAAAATTCCCAAATGATACACAGTCCTATGCACAATCTCTTCCTATAGTGCAAAATCACCATCTTTGTATAATGGCTGTGTTTCCATTAAAGGTTCTCTGTGGCGTTTTAGACGTCTAGTAGCACTTTGAGGCTGTTTTTTAATGAGTAGGTTCCCGTTGTGTTTGTGTTGAACATTACATTGAGCAGTCTTCATTCTGTTTGGTCAGATTTGAACCTTGAAAATACGAATCTTCCCCTTAGTATGTACAATGAAACCCAATACACTAAACCAGCCCTAATCTCATTTAGTATTGATGTAAGTAAGTATTTACAAAGAAAACTCCCAACTTTTCTTTAGAAACAGAAAGCAATTTTGACAATTCTATTAATTTTTGATTTAGTCTTACTTCTACTTGATTTTGAAAATGATTGTTCTATCAAGGAGATATTAAAGCTGAAATATGTTTTGGGGTGTTTTTGCATAATTGACATTTTTTTTCAGCAATGTCGATTGCTTCCTCACCCCACCCAGGAGTCATCCCCTTTGACCAAATTTGAATGTTCTGGCTCAAAGGCTACCATGAGTAGTAATGCTAAAATCCAGGATTCGAAATGTCTGTTCAGCAGGCTATGGGTGACAACATCAATGTTTCTCCACAGTTAATGTTGGTCATATAAACATGATTTTATTTTTTGTGCTTTTTTTTTAGGAGCCATTTGAGGATGGGTTTGCCAACGGCGACGAGCTGACCCCAGCCGAGGAGGCTGCTGCTAAAGAAGCAGCCGAGCCCAAAGGAGTGGTCAAATTTGGCTGGATTAAGGGGGTGCTGGTAAGTCACTTTCAAAATGCAATTATTTTCGTTTTCTTTTTTTTTTTTTTTTAAACCCTGCTTTATTTTGTATCATTAAATCTTCTCTGGTCTTGTTGTTTTTCAAGAGAGTTCTTATTCTTCAAGTCAAGTCACCCACAAGTCACTACACCCTTAACAGCCCACTGTTAAGGGTGTAGTGAATTGTACTCTGAGCCAAAACTACTAACACGTATTGAAAGTGATATACAATACATCCAAAAATATCTTCTTCTTTTTTTTAATCAGAAGTTTGGATGTTAGATGAGACCATCATTACATATTTGATCGAGTATCAAGACTTTGTAATAGTCAAAAGGTCTTCTGTGTTACTCTGAGGTAACATTTGTTAATCTAAAATAAAAGTTTGAGTCTGAGTTTTTAACCCAGTCAATAGCCAGTGTAAGATAGCTAAACTGAGAGTTAGAAAATATTAGCACATTTTCAAGCTTTACTATAATTAGGTCCATATTCTAGCTTGTGTCCATATGTCCAAGTGGTCCGTTAATCTCAATCAAGTGGATCCCAGGTGATAAGTGTGCCACTATATAATTTGAACTGTTTGCAAGTAGATGAGGATTTTTGATCATGAGTGTGAGTCACCGATGATGCAGATAGTGGTTGGTTGGTTGGTAGGTAGTGGTTAAACCACTGAGGAAGAAATCCCTCACAATAACTGAGAGATGTGGTTCATGCTGAGCTCTGTTTGAGACCTGTTTAGTTTTATTGAAAGTACAGTCAGGAGAGGATGAATTTTCCATGTTAAGACATGTCTGGATATTATCATTCTGCTTTTATTTTGACATGAAATGTCCTTCCTTCCTCCGTATTCTAAACATTGCACTAATTCTCATGTTTCTTAGTTTCAAATGGCTTTTATCAAGTGGTGTAGGATATTTTCTTAATATAATCTTCTTAACGCATGATACTTTGGTAACCTGCAGGGAGAGGGGGTCCTAGATCAGGGTCAGCTGAAGACCTATACCCCTGGAGCTGGGAGGGATTCTTTATTTCCTCACTCTGTTAAAGAGTCTTGGCGCAACATAAAGTGTTTTAGTTTAAGTGCGTTGATGTCTGTGTTTGTAGCAAGGCAACCAAGCAGTAATATTCTGCATCTGGGTTTGAAGCATTTTAACCTACACAGAGCAAACACTATATATTTAGGATGTGTTGCCACACTTATGTCCACTAAATGTATGTCTATTTCTATGTATGTACATAGAGAGCAACCTAAAACCGATAAATCTGATTCTGATGTTGTTTTGTGTCATTTGTTCCTTGTTAACATGTTCCTTGCAATAAAAAAACGTTATTTTGCCAAATCTATCTTGTTTTATGTTTCTTCCCTTTCCCCTAGAGAGCTTGGTTGCGACATAAGTGGGGGTTTGTCCAGGATGTGTCCTAAATGATTCCCATCGCCATAGTTATTGATCGCTTGGAAGTTGGATCATTTTTGAAAATTTGTAGCCAGCTGAACTAATTAGTTGAACAATTGGATATGCTGTGGCTTAATTGCGTGGATTTTTTTGGCCAATCCCTCCCTTAATGAAATTGACAGCTGCCTCAAAGATGATTTAGCACAGATGGCAAACTACTTCAGTATCACATACTCTAAACAGTTAGTTGAAAAGGAGCTTAAAGGGAGGGTTCATCCACGGCTTGGACATGTTCAGAGGAGAGACTGTGAATATATTGGTAGAAGGATGCTGAGGTTTGAGCTGCCAGGCAAGAGGTCTAGAGGAAGACCAAAGAGGAGATTTATGGATGTAGTGAGAGAGGACATGAAGTTAATTGGTGTGAGTGAAGAGGATGCAGAGGACAGGGTTAGATGGAGGCACATGATTCGCTGTGGCGACCCCTGAAAGGGAACAGCCAAAAGGAAAAGATTCCAAAATACAATAAATACGTTTTTCCTCTGACCTGTAGTGCTATATATACATCTAGATTGTTTTGGTGTGAGTTGCCGAGTTTTGGAGATATTGGCTGTAAAGATGTCTGCATTATTATTTCTCTTATATAATAGGACTATATGGCACTCGGCTTGTGGTGCTCAAAGTAGGGCTGCGACGATTAATCGTGGAAATACGTCGACTTGCGTATCGTGAATCGCAATGAAGTGGCTGCACCCGGTATACGCATGGAATCCCCCAGAGAACAAGCTGCAGAATTCAAACCTCGCCCTTAGGCCGTGCGGTCTGCAAATAATTGCATACGCTCTGCAGAGAAACACACAGAGAGTCTCCTGTTTATGTAGGCCTACTTATGTCGTTCTTTTGTAAAAGCTTGTAAGTGCACCTGTTGGTGCCGATGTCATTCAGACGTCATTAACAAGCCTCCCCCACACGTGGCTCATCGGCTGCTGTGAAAACGAAATCACGGGTGAAAAAGTCCAAAATACCAATTTATAACATCATTTCTAACAATTTTTAACTATAATAACACAAGAAATAACCTACTAGAAATAGGGTAATGTATTAATTTATTCTATCAAATATGATATTTTTAAAAGACAAATATGTTTTGTTGCAGAATGATGCCCTGCAGTGCATACTTTGTTTCTTGTTACATTTGTTTTGTTTTTAAGAGAAAACTATTATAAAATATTGAAATATTAATGAGACAAGTTTTTGATATTGACTTTTGATAAATTGTTATATTGATCAAGTAATAATAAAAAAGATCTCTAGAATAATCGATAAACGAATTGTTAGATTAACCGAAGAAATAATTGTTAGGGACAGCCCTAGCTCAAATGTAAGGACAATTCTTTAGTACCCACGTTCCATGAAAATAAAGTACATTCCTATTTTAGTGCATATATTTGAACGCCTCGCTTCAGCTCTGCAGTGACAGCCTGAAGTCTGGCCTCTTTTTATTACAGTGCATAATGAATGTGGAAAGCCCAAGAAGTTGGAGGACAACCTAAAATATGATTCGGTTAAAGCTGTTCTACGCGCTTATGAATTGGTCCCTGAAAATTCCGAACCCATTACAAAAACCCCAAATCAGACTTATGTTTTTGCTTTAGTTCTGAGTTAATTCTGTTGGAGGAATTTAAGAAATTCATGAAACTTTGCCCCATAAGAAGTGCACATTTTTCAAAAGAAATATGACCCCAATTGTCCTGATGGTGGCGCCAAATTAACGGCCGAAAGCGAAAACTTTGAAAGGCAGACAGACCCACACCGCGAGTTTGATTGACTTGAAGTTTAACACACTCTGCTTTTTCTACAAAAAAGCCTCTTGGACTTCGCCATGTTCGCCATGATGGATTTTTCTTTGCTTATTTGCATAATCCGAAAAACAGTAATATGACATCTACTTTTTGGATTTCGACTGTATTAACACCAGATGTGGTATAAAGCCCTGCAGGACTGAGATCCGAAAACATGACCACCATCAA
Source organism: Coreoperca whiteheadi (assembly GCA_011952105.1). NCBI lineage: Eukaryota > Metazoa > Chordata > Actinopteri > Centrarchiformes > Sinipercidae > Coreoperca > Coreoperca whiteheadi. The sequence continues at coordinate 2,508,771 of CM022482.1, read as the reverse complement.
TCAAAAAACTTCGCAAAGGACTGCTTAGCAGCAAATTGGCCATAACTCATTGACCATTTGTCCAATCATCATACATCTTGGTAGATATCTTCATTTATTGTTTGGAAAGAGGCATGCCAAAGCATTTTAAGTCCAACCCATAGGGGGGGTAGCAAATGCCAAAAACATGTATCTCTAAACCCAATAATATATTTAGAAAAAAGAGGGGCTTGGTTGCTTGGATAAAGTTTCAGCGAGGACTATTCTTCTTTGGGTTCTTCCATCGTTGAGTGTTGAGGTCCTGAGACTGCAGCCTCCTCTACTGCAACAATAGGCTTCTCACAGAAAGCTGAAACTGAAAACCAGTGACCCTGGGGAAAAAAACTGACATTGTTTAAAAAAAAAACTGTCACTAATAAAGTGACAGGAAGAAAAAATCCGAACATTGTCATTGAAAAACACAGCAGAATGCAAACAATATCACAAATAAAATATACCAATTTTTAATGCCGGTTTTATTTTTCAGTTCTGGTTTTGTTTTTAATGCCATATTTTAAAGTCAGTTGCTCCATACTATACACCAATGACTGCGGTCTTGGAGAGAACTCTGTTGTGAAGTTTGCAGACGACACCACCATCATCGGCCGGATCACAACAAAGATCTTGCATCAGTGGTGCACAGAGAACAACCTACTGCTCAATGTCAGCAAAACCAAGGAGCTGATCGATTTCAGGAAAACAGAGGCAAAGACAAACACCCCAGTCCATCAGTGGAGCTGAGATGAAGCAGGTGAACAGTTTTAGGTTCCTGGGAATCAGCATCACAGAGACATCACATATGTCCCCATGGTAAAGAGAGCTCAGAAGAGACTGTATTTCTTAGGGAATCTTAAGAAGGCACAATTTTTGTGGCAGGTTCTTGTTAACTCTTACAGAGTAGCAATTGAAAGCATCCAGAACGTCATTGGTACCAACCTACCGAGCATCCGTGATATTGGAGAGGTGAGGTGCCTGCGCAGAGCTCAAAGGATATTTAAAGACAATACCCAACCCAACAACAGCCTGTTCACCCAGCTGCCATCTGCCAGACTACAGAGCAGCTTCTTTCCTCAGGCTGCGAGACTCCTCAACTCCACCTCACCCTCCCCACTCCACCATAAATAAATGACATGGAACTTTGTTGTGCTGGTTTTGCACATTACCATATCACTACTTTTGTATAATGTATGTATATAAGTAACTATATATTTTATTTTTATTCATATTTTAAATATTTGTATATATGTTCTGTGTGTGTGTGTGTGTGTGTGTGCACTTGTACAGCCATCTTTGTGAGGACCAATTTGCGTTTTAGATCTTGGGAGTGAGTGAAGGTCATTTTCGGAAAGTGAGGACATTTTGGGCGGTCCTCACTTTTCAAGACCCCTTCAAGGGTTGTTAGGGTGAGGGTTAGGACTTGGTTTTAGGGTCAGGTTAGAATGAAGTTTAGATTAGGGTTAGGGTAAAGGTTAGGGTTAGGCACGTAGTTGTGACGGTTAAGGTAGTGTAAGGGGCTGCGGAATGCATTATGTCAATAAAAGTCCAAGTATAGATGTACCAGCTTGTGTGTGTAGTATGAAGGTGGCGTAGAATCTAAAGTAAATGTACCTTGAACCTACCTCTTGCTCGCATGAGCCACATGCAACTGTTAATTTGGTTCTCAATCTTTCCCAAAATATATATCTTAAAATATTGCTATGTGTTGCAGTGAAGTATTAAAAGTTCATCCAAATATTATTAATATGAAATAATGGTATCATCCTTAATTAGTAAAACCCAGCAGTATCCATCACTAGACAATTTGAAAACCTAGTTTTCTGGTTGAATTGAACCCGTCCCCGTCAAGCACCCACAGTAACAGTCCTTCCTCTCTACAGGTCCGCTGCATGTTGAACATTTGGGGTGTTATGCTCTTCATCCGCATGTCATGGATCGTGGGTGAGGCTGGAATTGGTAAGCAGAGATCATCTATGAAGAGCTGACAATTTGAAAAACAAGTACCTATTTAGAATCATCTCTCAGTATATTTACAGTATCCTGCCTTCAAAAGGAAATTGTGAGTTTGTGTTTTGGACATAGGAAGTTGTGTGGGCAATCTACCCGTGGTTAAAATATATTTGAAAAGGAACAAGGTGTCTTACACCATCTACTTTTTCTTGTGAAGCAACGGTGTTCTCATACCATGGAACATTCTAGTTTTCTACATTGCAATGCAAGGAGGAACAGTGCTGTGTAGACAGAGCCAATCTTACATTGGATCTGTCATGTTAAAAACATCACTTTTGGACTCAGAATTACCACTTTACCACAAACTTTGTAAACCACAGATTTTTATGGCAACATTAATATATTGTACATCTGTTGTTTAAAAGAAAGTTTCCCCCCTTACAGTGTCGATTCTCGGTCTTATCAGCTGTCACATCACACCATTAAAACCCCATTCTGTGATCAGTGTACTGTCCCCTGCTGCCCTGATCCAAAGCATACCTTAAGTCTTTGAGAGTTGAGTATCCAGAGATAAATTCCTTTCGAAATGCACAAAGTGCTTCACACAAGGCAGCAAATTAAAATCAACAAATGATGAAATCAAATCTAAAATCGAATCAAAAGGGAGGCTGTAGATAACAAAAGACCCGAAAAAAAAACCCCCGAAATAAATATCAGAATATGCTCTCCAAAAGAGAAGTATATTTTAAGAAGAGATTTAAAGTATAATACTGACTCATCCAGCCATTGTGTTGGGGTGGAAGCAGAAATCTCAGAGACACCTATAACTGTCGCCATGGAGAGAATTCACTGGAGAGAAGTGAGAAAATATTTGTTATTTGGGTCAACCGACTCTTGAATGCCCCTTTTTTCCTTTTGTTACTCATTTTGATACTCACCTTTTGACTAACGTTAGATAATCCAGGCTTCAGAGAAACAAAGCAGTCAGCCGGTCAGTCAGGAGCCCGTTTGATACACAGCCAATGTTTGACATTGACGTGACAAAGACCGTTACATAATTGCCAAATTCATATATCACTGACCAGAAATGTTGGTGTTTGCTGGGTGGTCATTTCAGACCCTGTGTTCAACACTCTGTTTCAATTACTTTCTATGTCACACACAACACAACTCCCCACTGTCCTTGACCCCAGCACTTGTTGATAACTTGCCACTTTGATGTGAAATATCACTACAAAGTGACGCATGTGGCAGACTTTGTTGCAGTGGCTCATCTTCTGTGCCGTTGCTTTTCACAGAGCTCTCAGAGTGATTGGAAGGCCTGCTAGAAAACTGTTAACAGTGTTGCACATTCTTTTCATTTAAGAGGTTTGTAAAGTGTTTTCTTTTGCAGCCCTCTCCTGTTTGATCATTGCCATGGCGACCATAGTGACAACCATCACCGGCCTCTCAACCTCTGCCATTGCCACCAACGGATTTGTACGAGGAGGTATACATCACTTTCTTTTCTAGAATAATAGGTCACAAGAGAAAGCCACAAAAGCAGAAAACACCATTGGCCACTTTAATCCTCCTTTAGAGCAGCAGAGTTCAACTGTAACATTTGGTCTCTTCCTGCTGTTATGTGTCAAATGAGGTAATAAACGTGTGATTCGACCAGCATGACCAGCTATCAGTCGTCCATAACAGTGTAAAATTATATGTGCAGCCTTATTTGGAGATGAAGGAAGCGTTAAACACACATCTCTCAAAGTTATCTCAGTGAGAGAAGAAATTCATTAAGTTTCTAGATTGCAACACTTTGTGTTAGCTTAGATAGCTTTGGCTGGGTGGTCTGATATGGATATTAATACATTTGTCAGTCACCGGATCAGGCAAAATAGGCTTTTAACTAGTTCAGTATTTCAAATTGAGATGAAAATAAATCAGCTATTTTAAACTTCGTACCATGACTTTTGAACTCTGATGAAGGCACACAATCTGTTAAAAAGTTATGATCAACTAAGTATAACAGTTCACTGTTGACCCTGGAAACAAAACAACCCTAACTCAAGGTCCACTTATTAGCTTTATCTGGAGCTTTCAACCATATCACATGGCCCTCATCAGCAGATACTTGACAGAGCAAATTTTGCTTGTTTAATGTGGTTGAAAGCTCACGACAACTTATTTGCTTGACTGCTGCGTTTTGTTGATGCGGTGTTTTTTGGTTTTTTTTTACGCTAATTTCAGTCTGAACACAACTAGTTAGTAAAGTGCAGCTAGTTATCTGTATATTATACTGCCTACTTTCAGCCGCACAATACCATCTTAGCAGCTTTTTTAGCCCCTACTTTCAACTGTCTTTCCTTCTATTATCATAACATTTCAGGGAAGGCTTGCACAGTGGCCTAATTTAGATGTTAGGTTTGTCACTGGCATTCCTGCTACAGAGCGATAATTGAAATGTAAGACATTAGTGAAATGTCAAAGCATAGTCATTGAGGGTTATTCATGCAGACAATGACATTAGCTGCACACGCTAAAGCTAAGCAATACTATGTACATCAAATAATTTATTTTGTCATAAATGTTGCCTTCCACAAGTAAGGAATAAGTCTGTAATCATTGTAAATCAATATTTTATTGTTAAACCTGTCTTCTTAACCATTTAAAGAAGAAACCTTTATTTAATATAAACCAAAACAAATGTCATCGACCAACTGAGATTTACTTGTTGCAGGTTGCACCAACATTCTAGGACTCACAAGTTAAACCCTAATCAAGGATAAAGTCTAAACTGTCATTTATACCCTGTCTCCACAGGACAAATTGTAGCCATTTGTTTTAGTCCTAGCAGTGTGATATGTGATCCTGGAACTAAAATAACCTTGATGTGGAGGACGGGCTGCTCTGGAGACCTCTCCCGATTGTTGGTTTTGTGTGGCTGTGGTGTTAACGGGTCACACCCTGAGAGGATAGTGCATAATTGGCCATTGGTAATTTTGCTAATGGAATCCTCATTTGGCCCAAGCAACTGATATTTATGAGGAGGGTATGTAAGTAGAATCAGGCTCAAAACTCTGGTCATTACACTGATGACAACTCGCTGGGCCTTGAGCTCACCTCTGGGTTGGACTGACCGCTTGGACCATATTTACGCTTCGCAGGGATAGGCTGCTGACAGTTATACCCCAGTGCAATACTTTCAGATGCAAAACATTGCAATATCATCCTACTATGCATAAACCTGGTCAGTAAGAGGAGTAAATCCATACTATGAATTTAATAAAAACAGTAAACCTTTACTAATGTCATTACCTTTTTATTTCCAGGTGGAGCATATTACTTGATTTCGAGGAGTCTGGGCCCAGAGTTTGGAGGCTCTATTGGTCTGATCTTTGCCTTCGCCAATGCAGTGGCTGTAGCTATGTATGTGGTGGGCTTTGCTGAAACCGTTGTGGAACTTCTTGCTGTAAGTCTCTCTGTGTCTTATGGTGCTTTTAGGCAGTTAGTAATTACTGTTGCGTCTCTTGTCTTGTTGGTGCAACTCCACCACCACCGCTCTCTGGTCTACATCTGAGTATGACCTTTCCCAAGCCCTACAGACAGCTTACTGCTAAGGACCAAGAGAGAGAATGTTTAGCCAAGTTATCTACTACCAACATTGTTTATTGGCCTTTCATCCATCCTTCCATTAGCTATACTTGCTTATCCTTTAGAGGGTCGTTCGTGCCCAGCTGACACTGGGCAAGAGGCGTGATACACCTTGGGCAGGCTGCCATTCAATCACGGGACTGACAAATAGAGGCAGGCAACCATTCACACTCACTTTCAGACCTACAGGCAATTTATAGTTGCCAGTTAACCTAACCTGCATGTTTTTAGACTGTGGGAGGAAACTGGAGCACCCGGAAGACACCCACGCAGGCACGGGGAGAACATGCAAACTGCACAACGACAGGCCCCAGCCGGCTGGCAGGTTCAAACCCAGGGTCTTCTTGTTACAAGATGGGAGTGCTAGCCACAGCTCCACGGTGCTACGCATACTGGATAATTCAACTTGGAGGCTAATGTCAGACCGAATTTAGTTTGTACTTGAGCACTAGTTGATTAGGTCCTTCATAGTTTTCCTCTGTTCTGTTAATGTGCGGTTGCCATTGTCACATGCGGAGCTTCAATAGTGAGCCAAAAACCTTAATCACAATTTCTCAAGTCTATCAACAATAATCAGGTGCCCATATGAACATTTAAAAGAGGTTTTTCTTGTTGTAATAATTCATCCTGTTCATACTGGCTACTAAAAGATCCCTTCTTATGCACTTCTAACATAATGTTGTTGGTGCAAAAGTCATTCAATTTCCATTTAACCTTCTCCGTTGAGCGGCTGTGACTTGGTGGAAGAGTGGACCATCCACCAATCGGAACGTCAGTGGTTCAATCCCAGCTTCCCCCAGCCATGTGCCGAAGTGTCCTTGAGCAAGATGCTGAACCCCAAATTGCTCCCGAAGCTGTGCCTTCGGTGTGTGTGTGTGTGTGTGTGAATGATTAGTTTAATTTGTACTGATGGGCAGTTAGCTCCTGCCGTCAGTGTGTGAATGGGGTGAATGTGATATATAGTGTAAAAGCGCTTTGAGTAGTCGGAAGACTGGAAAGGCGCTATACAAGTACAGTCCATTTACATTTTGGGCATCATCTCAGCTGGAATTTAATCTGCATCTCTCTCCTTAGGTCTGACCTCTTTAAGGCCTTTTCAAACCTGGGACGAATTGAAACAAAAAAGCAGAATATTCGTTGACGATTTTTCAAGGTCAAACCTTTCATACCAAGTCCGACATGAATATTCACATTTCATGCATTAAAGCTGCTCATCACACAGTCATCAATCAATCATTGTCATGACTGACAGTAAGCGAAATAGCGTAGAGATGAAATAATAAAAACATTTGGATTTTTAGTGGTATATAAAAAAACATTTTTACTATACTGGAGATGGTCTTGTTATTCCAAGTGTCCAATACTGTTTAGAAAATGTAGTTATTCCTGTGTTGTTTTTTTCAATTTTGTTTATAGTGTAGACCTATTTTAATATCAATGATCAATAACTATATACTTCCTTATTTTTGTGGCTTCACTGTGGTTATAACAGAAATCACAAAACAACTATGTTCCCACAATTTAACTCTAAATGTTTTAACTAAAGAGAAAAATGATAATATCAACAAAAATAAAAGGGTCACACCAAAATAAATAACAGTAAACCAAGAAAATAACAGTCTACTGACCTTTCACAAAAATAAACAAGTTTGTAATCACACAAATTAACTTATGTCCTTTTAACCTTACTATATTTTAGCTTTTGAAAGTAGTCTACTTTTTATTTAGCCGTAAATACCTTTTATTCAGCTCCATTTTATCTTCAGATAAACTTTGGAATGTATTTTTGCATCAAACGATATACATTTAGGCATTTAGCAGACTATATAGATTTGTCCATCGCTTACATTGGAAGTGCATTAGGAAGGGATCTCTTAAAGGCCAGTATGAACAGGAGGAATAACTATAGCGAGCAAAATGTTTTAATGTTCATATGGGCATCTGACTGTTGTTTTAAAACAGACTCCAAAAAATGTGAACTTAAACTTTTAATAAAATAGCCAAGCACCAGCTGCTGTGTTTACAGTGGAAATTGTGAAGGTGGCGATGAGCTATTCTCCTCAAGATGTTTTGATGTGCGTCATTTTGTCTGGTTTTCTCTGTAAATTCACTTAGCTTCCTTGATGCTGTGGATATAAAATCTTGAGCTGTGTTATTATGATGGATAGCTTATGCCGTACTCACTAAGATGTTTTCGCACGAACTCGGAGAGAGGTTGGTGTACCTCAACAATACCTGGAACTCTTTCACCAGAGAAGCGCTCATGAACATCAGGGGAACAACACCAGTGGATTTATTTCCGTCTTTTCTGCTGTCATCAGTGGAATTATTGGACATTCTGGTCAAAGGTGTGTCTACCTTTGCTCATGAAGTAAAACGCCGGAGGAGAGGGAAACATGCCAGTGCACTTGTGTGTCTGCGGACGTCGCAGACAGTTACAGTGAATATTTCTCTCCAAGATGCGCTCATCTACTGGTGAGGAAAAACAGACTTTTATTCATCTTCCATTTTATGCTTAATGGAGACGTGAATATTTGGATCGATACGTAACTCTGCGCCGCAGCTGGCAGGCTTCACACTCTTCAGAACAAATCGCAACACAGAACTATCTGGCAAACTGAAAGGTCGAGGTATCTGTTTTTATATCAACACTGGCTGGTGTAACGATGTGACAGTGATTCAACAGTTAATTTCAATTTAATTGTATTTATATAGCCCAATATCACAAATCACATTTGCCTCAAAGGGCTTTACAATCTGTATAACATACGACACCCTCTGTCCTTAGACCCTCGATTCAAATAAGGAAAAACTACCCAAAAAAGACCTTTTAACGGGGGAAAAATGATAGAAACCTCAGGAAGAGCAACAGAGGTGGGATCCCTCTCCCAAGATGGACAGATATGCAATAGATGTCGTATGTACAGAATAGATTCATAGCAGTAAATCATAACATATACAATTATGATGACAATGGCAAAATTGTAGTGTGTATATATAATTATGATACAAAGTGTGGGATGTAAAACATAAGGGAAGATGATGGGTCCAGGTGAAGCCCAACGAGCAGGACCCGAGCCACTCGTCCCCTCCACCGTAGACACAGCAGCACGGCCCCAGCCGATCGCCATAGTCACAGAGCCAAATACATCTCCGGAGGCTGAAATACCTGCTGAAAGTGACAGTAAGAGAGAAGAGAGGGACGAGAAAGCACAAAACTACGGGAAAGAGAACAAGTCGAGTTAGTAACATGTATTTATGAGATGAGAATGTATACGGATTGAGAGGAGGAGAGAGGTGAAGAGAGGCTCTGGCTCACAATCTACTTTTGGAGACTCTAGTAACCCTGGTTACCCACGTTCAGATTTTCATATTACCATCTTACGACGAGTATGCTCAAAGGAACTTTTTTTTTCCTTACTCAGGTTTGTTTGTGACATCTTCCATTGAGCAACTCTTTGTATTGTCTCTCAGGATGCAGATGCCATCATGATGGATAAAATGAACGATATCCGAATTATCGGCACCATAACAGTAATCCTTCTCCTGGGCATCTCTGTGGCAGGAATGGAATGGGAGTCCAAGGTATGAACAGGTTCTCATCTCTGATACATTGTCAGCTAACATAAACTGTGTAGAACCTAGAAGTGCTTAAGTCAAAATCCTAATGAAAATTCCCACAACAGGACACACAATATCAGAATCAGAAATACTTTATTAATCCCCAAGGGGAAACTCTTTGGTTTTTTTTGTTGTTTTTTTCAGAATCAGATATCAATATATGATGCATATATTGGTTTAAGAGATCAGATTGGACTAATGAATCGGTTAATTTTCCTCTCTGTAGGCCCAGATCTTCTTGCTCGTTGTCCTCATCACTGCCATCGTGAACTACTTCATCGGAACCTTTATTCCCGACAAGGCAAAGGAATCTAAGGGTTTCTTTGGTTATGATGGTATGACCACCTCATAACCCTGAAAGCTATTACCTTTAGCAGTGTCGGCAAAGAGGGCTTGGTCAGCTACCCTATTTGTGTTTAAAACTCTATTTTTCTGTCAGGTTCGATTATGTGGGAAAACATGGGTCCGGACTTTCGAAAAGGCGAGACGTTCTTCTCCGTCTTCTCCATCTTTTTCCCTGCAGCCACTGGTATTCTGGCCGGAGCCAATATCTCTGGAGACCTTGCTGTAAGTCACCTCTATTTATTAACAAAACACCCTTAAATAAGAGACAGTAATCTCAAGGGATTTATCCGGATGTAATACATTTGACTTAAGCTTCAAGCTTAAGAAAGTGACAGGAGGAGAGAGACTAGAATGCACAAAACTACGGGAGAGAGAAGATGTCAAGTTAGTAACATGCACACAGATAGAGAGGAGGAGGAGAGAGGTGCATCCTGAGAAGTCCCCCGGCAGTCTAGGCCTATAGCAGCATAACTAAGGGATGGTTCAGGACTCACCTGAGCCAGCCCTAACTATAAGCTTTATCAAAGATAAAAAGTCTTAAGCCTACTCTTAAATGTGGAGATGGTGTCTGCCTTCTGAACCCAAACTGGGATCTGATTCCACAAGAGAGGAGCTTGATAGCTGAACGCTCTGGCTCCCATTCCACTTTTGGAGACTCTAGGAACCACAAGTAACCCTGCATTCTGGGCGCATAGTGTTCTAGTCGGGTAATAAGGTACTATGAGCTCTTTAAGATACAATGGTGCCAGACCATTAAGAGCTTTGTAGGTGAGGAGAAGGATTTTAAATTGTATTCTAGATTTTACAGGGAGCAAGTGCAGAGAAGCTAATATTGGAGAAATATGATCTCTTGTCTTAGTTCTTGTTAGTACACGTGCCACAGTATTCTGAATCAACTGGAGAGTCTTAAGGGACTTATTTGGGCAACCTGATAATAAGGAATTGCAATAATCCAGCCTAGAAGTAACAAATGCGTGGACTAGTTTTTCTGCATCATTTTGAGACAGGATGTTCCTGATTTTTGCAATGTTACGTAGGTGAAAGAAGGCAGTCCTTGAAGTGTGATTCATCTGGGAGTTAAAGGAAAAATCCTGTTTAAAAAATAATTCTGAGGTCCCTGACCTGGCTGGTGGCCAGGGCAATTAGTTTCATCTAGCTAAATCGATAGATATAATTTGGTATCATCCACATATCAGTTAAGGTTTATGGAGCGTTTCCTAATAATATTGCCTAAAGGAACCATATATAAGGTAAATAGAATTGGTCCAAGTGTAGAACCTGTGTAACAGTGAAACCGTGATTGACCTGATGACCTTCAGTGTGGCAGTCAGAGGATTGATGACATATTCTAAAAGCCCTTTAATTGATAAGGTTTGTGCAGTTATAGATTGGTTGTTTTCTTAAACCTGTGTTGTGGTTGTTTGTTGCAGGACCCACAGCTAGCCATTCCCAGAGGAACCCTTCTGGCCATATTGATCACAGGAGTAGTCTACCTGGGTGTTGCTGTATCAACAGGTGCAGTAGTACCTACAAATATGATATTCTCTGTAGCTTTAATAATCTGTACTTTTTCAAGTTTATCACAATTCTTAACATAATTTTTATATGTGTGCGTAATACTTTTTTCACACCAGGCTCCTGTATTGTGAGAGATGCCAGTGGAAATGTGAATGACACAATCAGTTCTCAGTTCATGGTGAACTGCACTGATGCTGCCTGCAAATTTGGCTATGACTTCTCTACCTGTAAGAGCGAAAAAGAAGGGTGCCTCTATGGACTGCATAATGACTTCCAAGTATGAAGCAGCACTATCAGAAGATTAGGTTTGAAGTATATAAGGAACATTTCAGAGAGAGAGGTTAACATAACTGTGTTGGTTGTTAGGTGCAAAGGTCAAACAGTTAATTTACCTTTTGATCTTCCGTTAGGTGATGAGCGAGGTTTCTGGTTTTGGGCCCATCATCACAGCTGGAATTTTCTCTGCCACTCTGTCCTCAGCTCTGGCCTCTTTAGTCAGTGCACCTAAAGTTTTTCAGGTAACACCTAACCTAAACTGCATCAAGGTATCTTACGAATTACACTTATAACCAGGGACAAATGTTTTGATTATGAACAACTAAAACATTAGAAGATGTTTTCCATTTCCACAGGCTTTATGTAAGGACAACATCTACCCCGGCCTGGGCATGTTTGCCAAAGGCTATGGCAAAAACAACGAGCCCCTCCGAGGCTACATCTTGACCTTCGGTATCGCTCTGGCCTTCATCCTCATTGGTACAGCAGCACACACTGCTCATTTGTACTCTGACAGCTAGGCATCGTTATTGTATGAGAAATAAACACTACCTTAACAAGACTAAAAGCCTAGAGGCTGCAGTATTCATTGCACTCCGCAATATGAAAATCTTAAACTTAACATAGTTTAGTTAGTTTTTTTTAGTTAACATAATTATGATTTTGTGGTAGCTCTTTGTTTTACAGGTCTGTAATTTCAGAATAATTTCTTAATTTATGTTTCCTGGAAAGAACAATGGGAATAGGTACAAATGATAGGTTAAATAAAGAAAATTAATTTCAACTATTATTTAACATAAATTAACTATAAAGTTTCCAATAATAAATTAATTACTTTGGTTTCAATGGAGCAATTCTTTCAAGGATTTTCCTAATTTGCCTCTAATTAGTATCACATTACATAGCTATTTCCTAAAAACTTCCTAGAAAAATATTTGTAAATTATTAAGAAATTACAGATTTTGCTGTTCAGAGACCTTGTCATTTAGCAGGCTGAAAATATATGGCAAAACCGAACATGATCTGATTGTAGGGTTTCTTCTAATGCCACTTAGATCATCAAGGGATGTTAGGAGTAATCTAATTGACCATTAGTTCTGACTGAAGTTTTGGGCAAGAAGAAATTTTGACCTGACAGTGGCACTTTCCTCAGATCTCTACCAAATTTGACACCAATGTGTCTAGCTGCTTTTGGGATATTTTTCTCTGGCCTCAAATATTTGATGTTCCAACAAATAGACTGACTGACATTGCTATACTGAGTACATTGAGGGAAAATTATATCTTTTTCCAGTCTGAATTGAAGTGACTGAATTAGTTCAAGTTTGAAGCCTGTTTTTTTTTTTCTTTTTTCCTTTTTACATGAAATTGCAGGTGGGAGAATTGGCCCACTCTGAGTTGACTGTTTGATGTTTTCTTCTTGCAGCTGAGTTGAACATAATAGCCCCCATCATCTCCAACTTTTTCTTGGCATCATATGCCTTGATCAACTTTTCCGTGTTCCACGCCTCACTGGCTAACTCACCAGGTAAGCTCAATGCCAAAATTAAGCAAATAAGAAGTAAAACATGCTAGATCCAGAGGTTAAGACAACAGAGGAACTTATCATAACAGACATCCCTTGTCTAATTCTAAAAACGAGCAGCTCATCAGCCATGATAACGGAGTCACGAGTCATATGGTGCTTAACAATGAATTTGATGGAAAATGATGGAGTTTCAACAGGAATTACTTCAGGCACTTAGACATGTCCTGAGCTGTAGAGTGCCTCAAAGAGCTTTGAGACTGTGTTTTACAGCTCACAAGATGGGTCCTATGCCCATTAAAAAGCTAACAGAAAATCTGAGGTAGAATTAATGTGTATTTTTTGTGATAATTTACACGACTTGTCTTTTTTTTTTATTTTTTATTATTTTTTTTTTTTTTACAGGGACATTGATCAACATGGCAGTAAATGCGCCAGTGTAAGCCAAGCACAAAAGTCCCTCGAACCTATTGTTTTCGTAGGGATTATTATTATTATTATTATTATTATTATTGTTAGGGCCTGAGCACTGAAAGTGCAAGGAACCTATTGGTTTTGTAGATATTATTCTGCTCTTAACATGCATTTTTGATGGGCGTAGGACACTCGACACTCTTGACATTTTGCACACAGTTCACAACTGGTGAAAATCTCAAAGTTCTGCAGTGATTGGGCTGAGCGTGACCCGGGAACTCTTTAGTGCCCCCAAACGTGGAGTGCGTTTGGGGAAACCTTGCTCTGATCTTCATGAGATTTGGGTGGATCATTGCCCTCATCATAAAGAACATATTTCAGTTCATATTCTTTTGAGAGAGCTGTCCCAACCGGAAGTCAGCCATTTTGGATTTCCTGCATCAACTGAAATGTTTGAAACACATATTTGAGGCCTTTAGGATGCTGAAAAAATTACGAAACGTTGAAGTTTTGTTATTTTTAAACAATTCAATTTGAGTTCTCTTTTGGGCAGGAAGTGATATTTAACTCCTTCACTTGAACAATCGGAGCGGTATCAGCTGGCCTAAACTGGGAACATGGTAGTGCTAGTCAGTGCCAATAGCTCTACAGGCTAGTTGGTTTGCTAACTGTTAGTGAGCTAATTAGCTCAACTGCTAATTGGATAATTAGTTTTAACACAGTTTATTAAATAGACTAATCATTTTAGGTTCAATTAAAGTTCTTGAAAAGCTCACGAAACAATCTTGACTCAAAGTCCACTTGCTCACTATTTCCTGAACTTTCAACAGTGTCACACAGTCTTCATAAACAGATGGAAATTGCTCAGGCGTCACAGAACTGTAGAATTTAAAATAAAAATGATTCTGCGGACTTTTAGGGGGGAAAACATTTTCAAGTGGTTTTAAAATGTTTTCAAAAATCAAAGCTAATTTGGAAAAAATACGCTACAACCTTCTTCCCTTTACCTATTTTAAATGTAGAGTGCATCATTTCAGTGTTGTTGTTTTGTTTGGCCCTTCTGTTTCATGACAGATGAATCAAAACAGTTTGCCAGGAGCTGTAATGTTGGACAACACACTAGCATGAATTTTCTCTTGGCTGACAAACTGGGTATTGTCAATTTACATTGAGGTGTGGAACTGACCTCGGCTCACGTTGAACTGCATAGAAATATCTCAATATATCATTGACTTTTTCTCAGAGGTGATGTTGTACAGCGTACAAAACATGCTTGGTTTTATTTATATAGTGCCAATTCATAATATAATTTATCTCATTGCACTTGTCCTATAGAGCAGGTCTAGACCATGCTTTTTATAGTATTATTTACGGAAACCCAACCCAACATGAGCAAGCACCTGGCGAAAGTGGCAAGGAAGAACTTCCTATTATTTGCTTGTAATTTGTTTGTAAAGTGTCAGTTCACCCAAATTATGAAAAAGCATTTGCAGTTATCTTCAGTGGGATGCATATCGTTTTGGTTTTATTTGTCCAGGTTTTGGGATATCCGTCTCAGCCTACAATCCAATACAGTGGGCTTTAGTATGTGATGTGTACAAAATTGAAAAAATGAAATGAAATATAAATACTTCAACAGCCACATTTTTTCCCGGAAGCAAGGGTTACTCTGTCTTTTTATTAGCAAAGACATATGTACAAAAGTTTCAGGTAACATTAGCAGGCTTTTCATTTTCAGCCGGCACTGACCGTCACTTGACTGGTTGATAGGATTCGCTTTGATTACATAAGTTACTTGACAAAAGGCCAAAATCATGTTTTCTGTTTGAGTGACAAGAAGCATGACTCTGTAACGGCAATCTACGATCATTAATGGACTTTGTGTTATTGCAGTCCAACAAAACAAAGTGATGAGTCTTCTCAACTAAAACAGTCTAGCTGATTGCTTCACAAACTGCAGGAATCAAAATCTCCCATGTTCAACTTTTATGTACATCATAGCTGCTGTAAAAGGTAGTAGGCTACAGCTGTTACAGTATTTCAGTGTGTCACATTTAGTCAGCACCTTACATCTTCTGCTGCTCATGTCATTTTAGGGTGTACCTACAGGTTGTCAACATTAATGAGACTACCACTCAAAACCATTTCTGGCTTCTCAGCTAACAAAAGATTATACATTTAGCTAATTACATATATTGAAAACTAGATTCAACAAGGGATTAGAAAGGATTAGGTTCGATAAGGGGATTCTAGAAACATTGTTTCTTGAAAGAGATGAGATTCCATTCACATCCATTGTATTGGGGATGAAAGCCAAAATCTCAGACACTGATAGATTGGTGTTCGACAGGTGATGCTGAGACAGATATATACTTCCTCCTACAATGCAAAACATTAAATGAAATAAGGAGCATTTACATAATTTCAGATTCCAAAGAGCTTAAAATCCATGTAAAGCAATAAGAAATGTGTTCTGAGTTTGTCACACCACAGAAAAATGTGTTATTAAACACACAGCCAAATTTGAATGATTAAAGAAAATCGCCCAGTAAATAAAATAAGCCGTATTCTCTGCTCTCAAACGCTGGGGGTGTCTCCGCTGATGGCAAGGCCAATATAACATTACATGCAGTAATGTTCGCTAGCTTACATGAAAATTATGCTAGGCTAACGTAACGTGATGTAAAATCACGTTAGGAGGTTGCAAAATTTAAGTTACTGTGGACCACCTACTATAATTTTAACATAAGCACACAAGGCAACTTACACTCCCTGGTGGGCACGTAACATACTGCCGACGATGGCACCAGATGTTGGTGGGAGGGGAGGATGGCGGCCGGTGCGGGAGGATGCCAGCCGGGGCAGGAGATAGTTAGTTCGGCCCCAGTTACCTGTAACAGCGGAATATCAGTGAATCCCAGTTGTCGCCGATGAAAGTTTGTAAAACTACGCGGTGTAAAATGTTCACTGCAGAGGCAGGTGTTGGTGGTGATCCTCAGCTCTCCATCAAAGTTGCTCTTCACAAAATGAATCAACCTCTTCTTGATCTCATCGTTCTTCGGAAATTGAAATAAGGAGCTGTTATTATAAAAACTGGCATCCAAGGAATATGCATTTTCAGAACGAATGCATAGCTAGCTAGCAAACTGTAGGCTGTAGTAACTAACAGGAATGACAGTAACTCGGGCGAACTACTGATGCTAATGTGCTCTAGTTACTATAGTGTTAGGCGAGGGGCCATGCTCAGTGGCTCCGGTGTGTCATCGAGCCGTGATTTTAGGCCCACCCATGAAATCCTGAACACAAAAATGGCGTAAAACTGTTGAACGGTCTAACTCCACAATTCAGTATTACGTAGTTCAGTCTTTGTAACATGTTTTCAGCAATACATTTATAACATTTCTAATGTGTTTAGAAACAAGTCGCTGAATTCCCTTTAGAGACTTTAATGACCTCTTAAAATTAAATTACTCCTAGGAGACGGAGACGAGGCATATATTGCTGACCAATGTGCAACAACATGCCACAACCCGAGGGACAATGAATGGCCTAGACAGACACACACACACACACACACACAGTGTGATATGATCTGTTGAAACGTAATTAGGAATATGGTTACGGGTGAATTGCTCTGTTCTTACATACGATCCATAACATTACAGTTAACTAGGAATTCATTTTAATATAGCCACTTAATCCTTCCCTAAACATAAACCATTCATCCACACACACACAAATACAGTACATGCATAGGATATATATATATAATTAATTAAAATATATCAATCTTAATGTTGTGTTAATGTTCATATTACTGTTATTGTGTGCTGTCCAAATATTTTGACAAATTATATATTGACAATTTTGAGGGACTGTTCTTGAAACGTTCATGGCAATAAAGCTCTTTTGGTACTTTAAACCTACTATATACTGTAAGTAAGTGAGATCATATTCAATTTGTTTGGCTGAAGTGACCCTTTAAGAGTGTACTGGATAGCTGAATGAAATGCATATAGTCTATGTTTTTTATTTTTTATATTGAGTTCTCTGCTTTTTTTCCCCTCCCTCAATACCAAAGCTCTAGCAAATCTCCAGGTACAGATTCTCTATCTGCTTCTAATTCCTCCAAGCAGGTCATATAATTACATGGACTTAAATGGTACATGATTCCCTTAGAGGTGAGCAGTAATACAGACATTGACTAATGGATTTAAGTGCCTTTGCAACCACAAACTATAAACCCCATTTGGTGTTCTGGCCCCTTCATGGCCAATCTCTCCCCAGTTACGTAGGGTCCCCAGGGACACATAAAATCCTTGCATGGGGCTGAACGGAACAGCACCATAAATGTACCATTTATGTCCTGTGGTTTGTTTTAGACTCTCTCATATTGTAACTATTGTAACGCAGTCCGACTGTATCCCATCACTAAAATCTCACTAGTCTAGTTTCTGTGGTGCCCAGTAAATAAATGTGGTCCCTAATAGCTGGTATAACCTTCTGGTCTCCAGTCTAACAGGCAGCTAACTCCCATTCTTTAACCCAAGCACATATCCAACTTCAACTTATCCATGCTCTTTAACAGCAGCATTTACTATTTCAAAACCATTTTTAGTCTCATGAATTGCAGGCTGACTTAATTTGGCCTAAATTAAAGAGTCTCGGACTTCTACTCAACCTTAACATGAAATGCATTTCCTCAGTTTCGCATAATTATAAATGTTTCAAACATTATGATACCTATACAGTATGTGACTAGCACTGAGTTTGTTTGATGTTTTTAAATGTCCTTTGCCTTTTTGTTGCAATGTTGTGACTTATTTTCATTGGTGCTGTAGGGTGGCGTCCCAGCTTCAAATACTACAATATGTGGGTTTCTCTTGCTGGAGCTATTCTGTGCTGTGGGGTGATGTTTGTCATCAACTGGTGGGCTGCTCTCCTGACCAACATCATTGTTTTGGGTCTTTTTATCTACGTCAGCTACAAGAAGCCAGGTGAGTTACTAAGTAATAAATTCGCACAATTTGGCGACAGAGTTCATAATAACATTTCTTGTTTCTAGCCACAGTTTACAGAATTAAGGAATTTTAAACATTGCAAACAAACATTTATACCCTCAGAATAACTTTCAAAAATGCTTTTATTATGAAAACATGATACACATAGTGACTTAAATCTGACAGTTGATACCATTCATTTAGTTAATTAACTTCCCACTTAAAATCCCGTTTCAGTTATTTGTTTCAATGTAACCTGTACTCATTTTGAAACTGTTAGCCTAACTTCACCAAAAGTGGGAAAAACATACACTGTCCAACAACTCCAAAGCTTGTCACTATCAGACATTATCATGTGTTATTTATGTAACTCGTGTCTACAAATCTAAAAATAGGTTTTTGTGGTTTTGGTAAGTGAACATTTATGAATTGGTTCAGCACCTCTGTGGAGTATGTCCATCTGCAGCAGGTGTTGCCAGGTATGGTCATCAGCATAGCAGAGGAGCATTTTAGTTTTCAGAACAAAGATTTTATTCCAATATTGCAATGGTTAGCAACTGGAGATAAACCACAATGTTAACATCATAGGCTGAAGATGTGCTATGAAATATTTTGATAATGAGCCAAATGTCCCACAAATCTGTGTCGCTTTATACACAAGATGTTAAGCCAGGTCCAGGAAGTATTTAGCCTAGCTTGAATTATGTGTATATATCCCACTACATGATACTGGGCTGTCAAGTTATTCCACCCCCCCATCCCCCCCAACACGCATCCTTGCAGCACTTCAAACATGGCCTTGCAGCTCTGAAAACACACCTGTGTGCACCCGGAGTTTGACCTGCACACACTTCCTAACTGTACTATGTGTTTCTGCCTGCGTCCATCCTCCCTCCAGATGTGAACTGGGGCTCATCGACCCAGGCTCTGACCTACCACGAGGCCCTGACCCACACTCTGCACCTCAGCGGAGTGGAGGACCACATCAAGAACTTCAGGTACCAAACACAAAGAAAGCCCCCTTACTAACTAACTAACAAAACACACCTGTGGTTGCAGTCATTAACGCTGAACCAGGCAGTATTTTCCTGAAAAAATCCAGCAATCTTATTAGACTTGAAGTGTAGAGGGTCGATAACTTATGGCCATACCTATATTTTACCATATGTATTACCATGCTAATGAGATCATTTGTTAGCATGCTAAAACATTACACATAGACTAATGTGGCGTAAGACTGCAACTAATTCAATTCAATTGAATTAATGCCTTCTTACCATATTTGGTGATATATGAGACTAATGGACATTTATGGAAGAATAGCTCTTAAGTCACAGCTACGTCCAGAAACTTCACCTAAACTTCAATGAACATATATTCATGTGGACTAATACAGGGAGTGGGGCCATGTGTCATTCCCTGAAATTGTACGGAGCGGTTTTATGTGTTTTATGGCACCCCTGTGGACAGTATAGATATACCTGTAGGCCTGCTGGGTATCGTTTGAAAACGTTCCATATTGGTGCCAATACAATACCCGAGTTTCAGTACGAGTACCATGTTGTAACCCTTTCAATGTAACAGAATATGTCAACTGCTAAATGCATCCGTATTAAATAAAGAACTTGATTTTAATAAAATAGTTAGAAAGGTTTTTTGATGGTTAGATCAGGAACTAGCTGATCAAAGAATAAGTGAACAAGCTGACAACTTTCTGTACTTGACAGTTTCCACCACTTGATGCTACGGAAACATTTCAGTCAGTACTCAATAGTTATTTAGTTTTGATACTCAGCCCTACAAATATTTGTGGTAAGGTCTGTCAAAATTTATTGAAACATTATCAAGTTATGGCCCTAAGGGAAATGAGGCCTACTGTCAAATGAATTGGGCTGCCTGTCCAACACAGTTTACAGTTGTGTACAAAGTTTGCTGTAAGTTTCCAGAAAATCAAAAAGCCACAGCAAAAGAGTAGTTTAGTATTTTGTGCTCTGGGGTGAAATTCTGAACTTTATTTGTTTCTAGGGCTGGGCCTTATGGTTGAAGTCACTATAACAATATTAGTAGGATATTTTCCAATATGGATATAAGGTATATCATGATATGGCAAATGTACACCAAATCACAAATGTAATCAGACTGATTGTCAAAGGACATATTAGTGAAAATGTGCCTTTGGACTGTTCACATGGCAGCAGACCAAGCAGGAGATTAAAAGCCATCAGATTGTGTCTTCAGAATGTCTCATGTGTTCCTCTGAGCTCCCTCTTGTCTCCTCTCCCCTCCCCTCCATTAAATCCCATGGTGCTTAACATATTTGCTTTGATGTGCGCTACTCTACTCCTGTTTGTTTTGTTTTGTCCTGTGCTAAGAGGACTAGAGGCCACTGTGACGGTCAGAAGAAAGGGTGGCTGCAGATTTAAAACCTAGTAATGTACATGTCGCAGCAAAAGTTGAAAACTATTAAATTGTTTTTACATACAGTAAAAATGTACACTTGTGTTGCTGTTTCCTCTTGGATGTGTCTGACTGTAGACCCCAGTGTTTGGTGATGACTGGTTACCCCAACTCTCGTCCAGCCCTTCTGGACCTGGTCCACAGCTTCACCAAGAACGTCGGCCTAATGATCTGCGGTCATATTCGCACGGTGAGCAGATACTCTGTTGTTGTAGTTCTTTTGCCTTTTGTGGTTTTTAAGATGCTCTAAAAACCCACAAATTGTCCTAAATTGCTTCAGAGACCCATGATGTTCCCAACTCAGACAAATATGATATTATTGAAAGCATCTAAATAAATACTGCAGATCTTTTTGAAAAGAAGCTTTCAGACAAACTGTATGATGTCAAAATGTTGACTCCATGTCATACAGTCAACACTAATTAAGCTTATCAGTAGGTATGTTGGTATGAATTGGAACAAATGAAACTATAATAAAAATTCCTCTCTGTATTTTAGCCCTGTGCACTCCTGATACACCAGCTATTATATAGCTATTATAAAAAGTCAAGTTTACAAGCCTACTACAACTACATCCATCGCTTCCAGAGCTTCAGCAAACTGTTTCTCCCAGGCTGATGTCATTTATTAGCAACTGAATTGAAAGAGAAGTACACTATACGGGCCCCTGGATTGGGTTACACCAACTATGTGTAAGTCATTTACTTAGTGAGTCTGTAAAGTCCTCACCAAGTTCTTAGTAACTACTGTTGGTCTCAAACTAGTGATTTAATAAGTTGCACCATCAAAACATATGGACTGTTTTAACCTGTACAGAGCTTAGTAATATGTACATCATTTGCTGGGACCCATTTGTAGCACCACCCAATTACAGAACAATCAATGATGTAAACATGAAACTACTACAGTGTCACAAGCTGTAACAACACTACCAAAATTTACAGTTTAAAGCAGCCAAATGATACATTAAACTTACCTGCCAGTCCTCTGTAAAGGTAGCTGTTGCTTTGTTTCATTTCATCATGCATAAATGAGGTAATGTATGTTTCTGAATAGTTGCGCAGTATTCATGCACTTTAGGGTGAATGTGAGTATTGTTATAACATACTAAATAATATACATACACCACATGCATTAAATCTACATTATTGGGTCACTTAGTTATTGTCATAACATTAACTCTTAATTTAAACCATGTTGTAGGTTTCTTGCAATTTCAAGAAACTGAATATTTAATCTGAGCTAGTTTAGAATCTGTGATATTGTTTCAGTATCATTGTTGTCGCTCATTGTCATCGTTTTGACACTGCATGGAGCCTGCACAGCATAATATGAGATTATACCAATGGACAGTTTTTAGGTCTGATGGTCAGATCAAATATCGTGTCCATTTTCTATCACCTATTCTACCAACTCTAATTAAGTCATTGGGTTTTTTTGCTGCAAGCTAATTTTGTCAGTTGGCAGTCATTCAACAATTGCACCTAGTCCTCATTAGGTGTACCCATTTGGAAACAACAAACAATATATTTTCTAATATTCATTTTTAATGCAAGCACATAACTTAACTACAGAAGCAATTTCTGAAAAAATTGCGGGTGTGAATTCTGGCTGTTGAATGATACATGTTGAATAACACCAATAATGTATGAAAATGTGGAATATATTAAGGTTTGTTTAAAAGCTGATGCCAAACTGCATTGCAGGCTTAAAAAGTTGAATAGTACCAATAATGTATGAAGGAAGCAAACTGCATTGCTTGATTAATGGCTGGGAGCTGAACGAAGAAGCACCTGAAGGAGTATGAATAATTTTAATAATAATAGTAATAATAATTAGGGAGTTTTATTTTGAAAAACAGCACCATCCTGAGTTCCCTGTTAAGGTACAGTTACTTTCTGGGTCTTTTATTTTGAAAAACCAAGTCGATACCTAGTTTCCTGTTAACATACAGTGACTGGCTGGGAAACATCACCCCGTCTTTCCTGTTATAAGGATACCATAAGTTCAATTCAATTCAATTTTATTTATATAGCCCAGTATCACAAATCACATTTGCCTCAAAGGGCTTCACAATCTGTAACATACGACACCCTCTGTCCTTAGACCCTCGATTTGATTAAGGAAAAACTACCCAAAAAAAACCCTTTTAACAGGGGAAAAAATGATAGAAACCTCAGGAAGAGCAACAGAGGAGGGATCCCTCTCCCAGGACGGACAGACATGCAATAGATGTCGTATGTACAGAATAGATTCAGCCATGATGGCAGAATTGTTGTGTGTGTGTATATATATATATATATATATAATTATGTTGAAAAGTTAGGGATGTAAAACATAAGGGAAGATGATGGGTCCAGACGGACAACCGAGCAGCTCCAGGTGAAGGCCAACGAGCAGGACCTGAGCCACTCGTCCCCTGCACCATAGACACAGTAGCACTGCTCCAGCAGGTCGCCATAGTCACCGATCCAGATACATCTCCGGACACTGAAATACCTGCTGAAAGTGACACTAAGAAAGAAGAGACGGACGACAAAGCACAAAACTCCGGGAGAGGGAAAAAGTCAAGTTAGTAACATGCATTTATGGGATGAGAATGCATACGGATGGAGAGGAGGACAGAGGTGAAGAGAGAGAGGTGCATCATGGGAAGTCCCCCGGCAGTCTAGGCCTATAGCAGCATAACTAAGGGATGGTTCAGGGATGGTTCAGGTTCACCTGAGCCAGCCCTAACTATAAGCTTTATCAAAGAGGAAAGTCTTTATTCTACTCTTAAATGTGGAGATGGTGTCTGCCTCCCGAAACCCGAACTGGGATCTGATTCCACAGGAGAGGAGCTTGATAGCTAAAGGCTCTGGCTCCCATTCTACTTTTGGAGACTCTAGGAACCACAAGAAACCCTGCATTCTGAGAGCGCAGTGTTCTAGTGGGGTAATAAGGTACTATGAGCTCTGTAAGATACGATGGTGCCTGACCATTAAGAGCTTTATAGGTGAGGAGAAGGATTTTAACTTCTATTCTGGATTTCACAGGGAGCCAGTGCAGAGAAGATAATATTGGAGAAATATGATCTCTTTTCCTAGTTCCTGTCAGTACACGTGCTGCAGCGTTCTGAATCAACTGGAGAATCTTAAGGGACTTTTTCGGGCTGCCTGATAATATGGAATTGCAGTAATCCAGCCTTGAAGTAACAAGGCTGGATTACTGGCTTTTATTTTGAAAATAACACGGTTTCTGTGTGTGAGACAGAGGTAGATTTATTGCTTCTGTCCAGGTTTAATAAAGTGTGTTTTACAATTTTCTGGGAGGTTAAATGACTATTTTTCTCAATAGAGTCTGGTGGGCTGTAGCAGCCATTTGTTTTGGTCTGAGATGCTGGTGCTCTAGTGGGACATTAGTGGCAGTGAATGTCGCTTACAACCCTTTTTGTCAGACATAGCCCCTGTCAGATGGGCCTTTGCACCCCTTTGATAGATGGGATGGATTATGATGTTGTTCAATGTTTTTTTTCAGTAGTTTTGGCCAACTTTGCACCTGTACTACTGCCATATGGAGTGACAGAAACTGTTTCAACCATTTACAGTATCTTTACTTTTAGCTTTTTGTTGTCTTTTAAACTAGTCTTTCAAACTAGTCTTTCTGTCTTAATCAACTTTCAATGGATTCAGGTTGAAGATCACCATCACACAAATTTTTAGTCTTACTGTGTGTTGATTTTTCTCCTAAACAAAAATATATTTATATATATCATCAACTCAAAATGTATATATTTTGAAATTAGCTGAGCTGCACAATTTTTCCAGTCCTCTTGGGGGAATCACTGGCTTACAGGACTAAAGGTAGAAAATAGATGAATCATACCATAAATGTCATTAAAGAGCAGAACATTTTGATATTGAATGTAGCTAAATGCATGTTGAAGTAGCAGAAATGGAGTTTATGGAAGAGTGAGAGACAGACACAGACAGGAAGTGTGAGTGATGGGCAGAGAGACAGAAAGAGGTGTGTGTGTGTGTGTGTGTGTGTGTCTCAAACTGCACTAATTAGCTCATGTCCATCAGCTGTGACCGTGAGATCCAAGGTTGCAACGGTAATGCTAACGGGTGTGTGTGACTTGTGGCTGAGTTAGTTAATTTCATAGACGTTTTTGCTGAGTCGCACCTCTCAAATTCCTGCTTCTACCTCAAAGACCGTAACTCCTAGCACCAAAGTTAAAATACCGTAAGAGAGAGGAGAACCTGCTCCAGAGGCTGTGTGAGATTTGAGTGTGTAGTGTCAAAAATGTGGGAATGAGAAGTTCGAAATGTCCCTATTTCTGCCTCCCTCCTGAAAATTCTGACTTCAGTTAATATGTAAGTCTATACAGCAGTTGGCTGTCACTGCTGTCATTTTGAGGCTGGCTGTGGCCACTGTGTGAGGTTTTTTGACTCCATAGTTACATTTCTGCGACCGGCACACATTTTGATGTATGAATTATGCCTGAATAGTGATTATTGTGGGAATGACTGTGCGTTGAAGAGTTTTGTTTTTTTTTTATAAATGTACAGATCTTCTGCCCCCGACAGTTGCGTCCCTCACTCTAGCTCTCATTGTAAACTCAGAAAATTTCATGAACTTTGAACTGTGATTGTGTAAAAAGTTGAATTAATGTGTAATTGTGAAAGTTTTTAAAAGTTTGAATGGAGTTTCTACATGAATATATGAATTACTGGGAAGAGGTTGGAGATGAGTGGGTTTGAAGGTTTTTTTAATTGACTCCCATTACAACTTCACTTCAAACAAAGTTGAATATTTTGAAAGGTTTTAATGGGATTTGAAAAGTGAATGAATAATACCTAGAATATATGAAAGATGTGGAACATTTTGATGTCTGAATTGAGTTTCTAGCTGAAAGGATGAATGAATAGACATGAGTTGAACAAGCATGAAAATCTGCATATTTTGGACATTCCGTCCATTCATTTTAATAGGGAAAATGTTCCTGGATAACCTTAAATATTTTGGAAATTATGAATGAGAAAAGTAATAGCTGGAATAGTAGGAGGGTTCTACCGCTTTGTGGTTTGAGCACTAATAAACCGGCACAAACACAGTAGGGTTTAAACCCCCTAGTAAAGATTTGTTTTGTAGAAGAACATAGGTCATCCAATAAAGATTTTCTTCTAAAAAATGAATATTTTTGATATGAATTCCTTTGTTTAATTAGTTTTTAAGGAATGTTGACCAAGACATGTAGTGAGCTGGACATTTTACAGTTCACTTGAAAAACATTGTTTGGGGGACAAACGATGTAATGGAGACACTGTCTTTAAATAATCTCAACATATCTTTGACATTTCTGTTCTGACATTAGTCAGCAGCTGACGTATGCAGTATACACATAATGTATATGTGTGAGCTAAAATTAGCTCATACATTGATTCTGCTGTCCAGGGTCCGTTTTGGAGTATATCAGGCACCAACTTTAAACTCATGAACAGCTGTTGCAACCAGCTACTGATCAATATTTTCTCTTCTTGCTCTAAGTAAATTCATTGTTTATTCATTTGAAGCTAATTTCCCTTTATAGCATCATCACAGTTGGGTGATTTCTTACCTGTCTTTGCTCAGTCACAGTATAACACTCTTTGAATCAGCTTAGAGCTAAAAAAATGAGCACATCACTGAGCCACAGTGGTGGCTTATGTGTTTGTTCCAGTCTCGTATACTTATGTAAAAAACCCTTTAACAAATCCCCTGGCAGGAGTAACTGCTTCACAATGGAAAGGCAATTTGGATTGTATGAATGCAGGCTCTATGCAGTGCAGCAGCTCTCTGGCTCTGTGGAACATGGTGTACTTCACAAGTGGCCTCTGATCTGCCCTCCAGCCTGCTTCTATTGCTTCCATTAGGACTGAGAGAGCTCAGCACAAGTTAAATGGTGTAAACATTCCCAACTAATGGCATTACAGTTTCCTGGCTGAAGAGTAGCTTTGTGAGGAAATGACAGGTTGAATTATTCAGTCTGTGATCAAAATCAGATTAAATTAAGCATCCTGTGATCTCTGACCTTTAGAAATGTGAATGTACAGAATTGTCCGTATAGTCATTTTATTTTGTTCCAAACTTTCAATCCTTCTTGAATGCAAGGCTGTGGGATTAGTTATATTTCCTGTGTGTGTCTCCCCACAGGGCTATAGAAGGCCAAACTTCAAAGATCTGGCCACAGACCAGGCCCGGTACCAGCGCTGGCTGCTCAAGAATGAGACCAAGGCCTTCTACACACCAGTGTTCGCTGAGGACATGAGGCAGGGCACCCAGTACCTGCTCCAGGTAGGAAAACGGCACTGCTACAATGGTGCTAGCAATCAGAGCTCAAGTGGCTTCAGCCTCTGTTGCGCTGGAGGACATCAGAGTGTAAACAGCGAACAACTGTACTGAGATAAGTTAACAGTCTACTGTTCGTGCAGAGATTAATTTCCAGGAAGCATTGTTTAAGACTCTCACAGCAAGTGCCAACAGCTAGCAGTGTTGGCTCAGAGTGCTCTGTTTGTCTTTGTTGGTGTTGATAAGCACGTGCTTCTAATGGCACATTTTTCACAATTGTTTAAAAGTGTTGCCGACGACAAATGCTTGAAATGTTTCCTGGTTGAGGCTATAAAGTGTATTTAATTTTGGCCCTGCATGTCCTTAAATGTTCTCAAATAATCTCAATTCATGTCAAATCAAAGTTAAGCTTTGATACATATTCAATACTTGTTCAGTAGGATACATTCATTGTTGGTTTGAGTCCGTGCATGGGATTTGTTGACATTAAGAAAAATATTATGTCACAGAAGTTATCCATAACCTTAAATAAGGTGTTTAACATCTTAAAATTTAAACTAGTTTTAGATCACTTCAGTGTTTTGTGATGTCCTGGTGTGCTGTTCTTCCGGTAAGAAATTGCTCACACAAGTGAGTCATACTCAGTCCTGCCCGAGTTTCCATCTCAGGTGTTGAAACGATTAGTGATAACTAGCCTAAGAGTAAATAAAGTGAATCTAGTAAGAATTGGCACCATAACAGGCTTGACAGTCCACCCAGAATGTCTTCATTTTGAATTTCTTGCTCCAGATATGACCGTGTCAATGATTCTTAGGAAAGTAGCCAGATTGGAAGAAATTAGTGAAGGTGTGAATTCATTTGATTGTGATTTCAATTCTTCTCCCCTCTCAAGGCTGCTGGCTTGGGGCGCCTGAAGCCGAACACCCTGGTGATGGGCTTCAAGAACGACTGGAGGGACGGCGATATGATGAACGTGGAGACTTACATCAGTATGATCCAGTAGGTGCTTCAAAGAAACAGATTCAAACCTGAGTGGAAAGAAGTAGGCCAAATATAGGCAATGTTTTTTTTTTTTCAGGACATTAGTCTTGAAAAGGTCGAGTCATCTCTGGACTAGACATACAGTAAATGCCATTCCATGCTCAAGCAGAATAATGGTGGTTGTGAGGAGAAATACCATATTGTTACTTATGTTGCTTTCAGGAGCGCTGTGCTCATGATGGTTGGTTAATCCACTTGTTAATACCGAGGCTACTACGAAAATGTATCATTTTTAAAGATGTCAGATATACAGTATATTCCTGCCTACCATGTTCTATTGAAAGAGCTTATTTCATTCAATCATTCACACATCGAATGCACAGCCCTCGGCAGCAATTTGGGGTTCAGTATCTTGCCCAAGGACACTTCGCTCTACCTCTAAACCACGTGCCCATTTTTCATGAATTATTAACGAACATATTTTAATCAACAACTCTAGAAGTCTCGAACTAAACTCAGTCACAACTCAAAGTATTTCTCA
Organism: Coreoperca whiteheadi; assembly: GCA_011952105.1. NCBI lineage: Eukaryota > Metazoa > Chordata > Actinopteri > Centrarchiformes > Sinipercidae > Coreoperca > Coreoperca whiteheadi. The sequence goes on along the minus strand of CM022482.1, from coordinate 2,480,183 downwards.
CAGATATATTCAGTATAGTAAGACCCCAATACACACACTGCGTATGTACTTGTATTTAGAGCCTGACCGATATGGGATTTTTTGATACTGATATCAATTTTAGAGTGGAAAAATTCACCAATTACCGATATGACCGCTGATAAAGTGAATTTGTAAACTGGAATGAAATAGACGTTTTCTATGTGGATTGTGCACCGCTATGCCATGCGAAGGTACTCAGAATGCTGCTTTCTTAAACAAATAACTTTCTTTAACATGTTAAGTAATTTAACATATACATTGTCAACCAATTCTAGAAATGAACACTGAGAAAATAAATAAAAAATAAATAAATAGCTAAATAAACATCAGTACCGTATGTTCAGTATCGGCCAATTGCTGACCATTTGACTAAAGACTAAATAAAATAAAATATAATAGCTAAATAAACTTCAGCACTGTTCATTATCAGTCAATTTCTGAAGTAGCAGTAATTACCATGGAAATACTCAAGTAAAGTACAAGTACCTGAATTGTACTAAATTTACTTACAGTAGATACATTCTACCACCGCTCTCCTTTAAATCACATATTCTTTACTCTATCAAGCTACGAGATTCATGTCATTCTTGTTTATCAAAACATGTCATCTGTAGCAGTATTTCGCTGTTAATGTGAAAGGTCACAAACATTAACTCATGGTTTGCTGCTCCCGAGGCCAGAAATAAACAGTGCCTCTGCTATAAACGTTCAGAGGAAAAGTTCAACGTTCTGAAGCAAGTTTTTGAGAGTGCCGTCTTTCTTAAGTTACACTACTTGCCACTTTTGTGACAGTGAGCTCTGTTGGATAATCTTTGTAGTGGCACGAATATATTAACACAAACCTTTCGTTTTGCCTTCTTTTCCTGAAAAGAAAACAGTTTTATAATGGCTCATATCAGATAACATATATGTTGATACTGATATATCTGCGCTAGGTCCGTATCGGCCAACTGATAAATCAGTAGGGTTCTATTTGCATTAAAACTGGAGTACAGTGTTGGTCTGTGTGAAATCCTGGTCCCCTGTTGAAACCTAAATCAGTCATGTGAGACTGTGACTGACTGAATTAAGCTGAAAGAGTTCCTGAATGTAAAGTGTGGGGATTATGGCATTAGAGCTGAAGGTCAGAGATGGTTCAGTTCCACAATATTAAAATCACAGCTAATACACTCAGCAATGTTCCCTTACTTTTCATGCAATGAGTAGCCGTGGCAGTGTACACACTACAAGGTTCAACCTGCAGAACTGAGAAAGTTGTTTGAACCTGGCATTTGTTATTTGCAGTTCTCTCAGCAGTGCTTAATATCCATGTCTTTGTGACTTGAGTGTCTGTTTAGTTGAGCATGTCATGCTTCATTGTGTCCACTGCTGATGGAAACTTCTTTATTTGTGTGTTTTTCCTCTCTCAGTGATGCCTTTGACTTTCAGTTTGGTGCTGTTATTCTGCGACTGAAAGAGGGACTGGATGTGTCCCATATTCAAGGACAAGGTATGAAACACATGCATACACACACAACATGGTTCCAGAGAAGCGATTAGCAATATGGTTGCAATCAATATGATTTTTCCAATATTCATATGTAACACAATATGACAAATGTATTCAAATCTTTAGTTGATTTTATCAGGGTTATCTCAGCTTGGGCTTTACCTCTATAGTGCAGAATTTCGCATATGAGAGTGAAAATTGGTGCGTGAATGTGACAAATTCAGACACTGACGTCCAAATATGGTAAATGGACTGTACTTGTAAAGCGCCTTTCTAGTCTTCCGACTACTCCAAGCGCTTCACACATTCACCCCATTCACACACTGATGGCAGGTGCTAACTGCCCATCAGTCCAAGGATGGAGCTAAAACATTCTCACACACTCACACACCGAAGGCAATTTGGGGTTCAGTATCTTGCTCAAGGACACTCAAACCGCCGACTTCAGTGTAGAAAACATTAATTTCGGCTAGCAGATGCTGTTTGTCACTTTTACCGGTGAAAATGACAAAATGTCAGCTGTCTACAATTAATGGTATATCTGTGATTAACTTGATAACAAAATTACATTTTTGGTTGTTTGGTGTGTGTGCTCTCTACAGCCGGTGTCTGTACTCAGCCACAGATTGTTTGTGAGGGAAGACGCTGCACTCTGTTACACCACTGTACAATCGTGATTAGACTGAGTGGTTCTGTATTTCTGGCAAATCGAACAGAGTGATACATCTCTCGCATGTCATTTCCAGTAGTCCCATCGTCCCAGTTAAACTTTCATTCATATCCATATAAATAATCTAAGCTTATCGATTTTAAAAGTTTTGAATGCAAGTAGCTTGTGAAAAATAATGCGTGGCAAATTTAGTAGCTACAGCTGTTATTTCGATTTGCCAGATACATATTCAACATTTAAGTAAACATAAGTATCGTATCAAACTCGGTATCAGGAGGTACAGGTATTAAAGGACTCGGCTCGAGATCGGGGGGGAAAAACTTGATCGGGACATCCCTAATTGAGTTGCATTTTGGGAAATGTAGGATACGGCATCTCCAGCGAGACCTGACTTAGAGTAGAGACTAAAGGTCAGGATATCTCTGCCTCTGCTTCTTTGACTTTTGTGATACTTTTTTTTATCTGTCTCTTGTGAGTCCCCCAACTTTATGGAAGTGAAATGCTAAATCACTGCAGTAAAAAGAGATGCTGTTTTCACTTTCGTGTTTCTCTGTGAAGCATGCTTAGCTCTATAGTTATGTGTGATGTCCTTATTTTCCCTCTCCTTGCCTTATTTTCTCTTCTTCCTGCACCTCCCCCTCCATTTCCTCCCAGATGACTTGCTGTCCTCCCAGGAAAAGTCCTCAGGGATGAAAGATGTGATCGTGTCCATAGACACCAGCAAAGACTCTGACGCCGATTCATCCAAGCCATCCTCCAGGGCCACCAGCCTCCAGAACAGTCCGGCTATACAGAAAGGTCAGCGAGCCTCAATGTGAATGTCTCTACATTCATCTCAGTTACTTTTTATATTTGTACTTAATCTACCAAGCAGACTTTAGAAGAAAGTTGTTGTTTACAGTATTTCCCATGCGAGACAGTGTTGGGATGGCAGTAGGGAAATGGAAAACAATTATAATTAATGAAGTTAGATGTATATCTTTGTATATTCAAGCCAATAAGGTACGTGTATACCATAACATCTTATGTATGTATTATTCACAGCCTGTTCTTTAGGATCTGTGTGTGTGTGTGTTAATGTTGCTCAAACACCAGTTCAGCTTATGACAGAGGAAGGCTTTTCATCCAGGAAATCAGTTTTAAACCATTCTCAGAGATCCCTCTTAATCCATCAATGGCATCCCTTATTGTGCCTCTACACACACAAACACACCCCCACACACTACCCTGACAGGAAGTCACCCCAGTGACCCATGACCCCAGTCGTCCCACGCTGCCCAGTTTGTTAGTCCATAGACTTCTTGGGCCACACTGTGTGTGTGTGTGTGTGTGTGTGTGTGTGTGTGTTTGGTGATGTTGGGGGCTGCTGAGACCGGCTTCCTTATCATATTCTACTAAGACCTTATTTTCTGTTTAGCTCCTGTTTTACTTTGCTGTTGATGTAGTTTGTCAATGTAAACTCAACAATTCGTCCGTGTTTAACTGTTGTCTTACTAAATTTCCAAACATACATTTCCACAGCACTCATCCTATCAACATTGTTGTCATTTTAACAGAAATGTTCTAATTTTGTTCCAATTCACGCTTTAATTCTAATTGCTTAAAAAAAAAATGTTTTTGCTCTCTCTGACATTCAACAGTTCATGCAGACGTTTCACATTAAAAGCCTTCTGACGGCTCAAAGGGCACAGTCCCTTGCTTTCCTGGTAGGCTTTCAACTTGAAACACCTACAGGAAGTGTTGAGTTTCGTTGGAACAACGTTACAACCCCTCACTTTCTACCTGCTGTGGCTTTATTGACAAGCCTCCTGCAGAGTTGGCAGATTGGGAGGGTTCCTCAGGTAATAGGCTAACACCTGTGTGGGCCTTGATTGGGTTGTATATACTAGCCTCTTCTCATTGTTTCTCTCTTTTAATTTCAACCTAATAGTGCTCTGCAATCTTCAATAACTGATCTTCTGTGCATTGCTCCAGCAAGGATCCTGAATGAATCTTTCTACTAGGGAAGCTATTTTCACCAACCAAACAACTCAATACAAACTTTGACTGGGACACATAGGAAAAACCAAACCCAGAGTAACTAATGAACAAGGGACTCACCCCAATCCTAACTAACTAATATCATTAAAGCTAGCTAACTAACTCACCCTTAGTCTTTGTGCAGTAAAAGTTGGGGGGTACTTATGCACGCTAAACCAGTGGTGTGAAGAAAGGAACCCAAAAACAGGCGCCCCTCTCACAACTACCGAGATGCTCCCGAGCTAACAGCTCCACCCACCTTCACTGCCACCTAAAATGACGCCACGCGTACCCTATGGGAACTCCCTACCAAGCCTAACTGGGAAAAAGTACTCCTGTTCAAAAAACACCAAAATACTCCAAGTAGGCCATGAAGCCCTAATCAGGTACACAACAAATACAAACAAAGAAAATAGCCTAACTCCTAACACGATCCCGGACGACCCACCATTTGTCACACACCGACCCAAAGCAGGTGACAAAATCCCATCAATGTTTAATGACTAAACTAAGTACAAAACATGAAGTGTATAAGTACTGGCATCAGTGGTGAGTAAAGTGTATGAATGCACAAAGAATGTGTGAATCCATGTTGACTGCAACAGAAATGAAGGGGGGAAACCAAACCAGAACCAGGAGAGATGTGGATCCTAGGAAAAAGAGACAAACAATGAGAAGAGGCTAGTATATATAGTCCAATCAAGGCCCACACAGGTGTCAGCCTGTTGCCTGACGAACCCTCCCAATCTGCCAGCTCCTGCAGGAGGCTTGTCAATACAGCTGCAGCAGGCAGAAAGTGAGGGGTCCTAACAACAGCTTTAGAAAAACAGCCAAGTAGCAAATGGAACTACTGTGGTTAGTGAATGAAAACGGTGTTTGTGTCAAAAGGAGAAAGTCGGAGTTGTGAGTATGACATTACACTGTTGTTGAACTGATGGAATTAGTGTTGAGATGCTGCGTTTACTATGTGAGCGACCCTGACCGTGTTTTTTTTTTTTTAACCATACCTTTCTTAGGGACTTCATTTGTTTTGTACCAGCTGATTACTCGATTTTTGAGAAGTATGTTACATTTACATTTAGTCATTTAGCAGACCCTTTTATCCAAAGCGATACTCACAGACCGAAGCCACAGCTTCGGTAGCAATTTTGGGGTTCAGTATCTAGCTCAAGGATACCGGGATCGAACGGCCGACCTTCCGATTGGTGGACGACCTGTCTTCCACCAAGCCACAGCCGCCCTTGTTAATGAGTTACCACATTGTATTATAGAAAAAGGCATGTAGTTATGAAGGTCCTTTCAGCATGTGTTGCTAGTGGTAATTAATGTGTACCTCAATGGAGGAAGTCACACACATTGTGAACAAGTTAGTCTGGTGAGGTTACAAGAAGTTGCAAAGTGAAGACGAATGCCTCTGTTTGGGTAATCCTCTTAGTCCCAGCCAAAACTACTACCTGAGCCGTCATTAAGACAGAATCTTTGCCCAGTTCCCCTCCACTTTGCGGAGGTGATTTCCATTCTGAATCACCCTCCTCACTGCGTGAGATATTTATTTTAATCCAAGAACAGTCTCAGTGGAGTAGTGGAGCTTTGAGAATTAGAACTGATTCATGCGTGTTTAATACTCTCACATGTTCAAGAATGTTGCTTAACAAATTGGCAGTGAAAGCCAGATTGATTTAACTAGAGAGTCCCGGCTCAGAGCTGCTGGGTTTATTGTTCAGGTCAGGCCTGAGAAATTTCCAGAAATCGGGGAGGAAAAAGGTGAACTCTCTGCCAGTGGAAAAGCTTGAGCAAAGGTTCTTGTTTTTCCATGAACCTGAGGCTAACGGTTGTCCTCAGGACCATATGTGTATGTCTCCTTTGTCGCGCTTTTGACATTTGATACTCTACATTTTCTCTTGTACTTAACTTCATCTGGAGTCATGAGCAAGAAACCTCGGTTGTAAATTGATGGCACATCAAATCAACATTTCCCCTCAATTACGATTTTCTTTTTCTCTCCTTTTTGTCTCGCATTTCCCAGATGACGACGATGATGGCAAAGCTACAACTCAGCCCCTGTTGAAAAAAGGCAGGAGCTCCACTTTATTGGGTTGCCTTCAAACCTACCTTTCTTTCTTTCTTTCTCCATCTCTTTTTGCTCTCTTTTGTGTGCTCCTTTCAAATTAAGTCATATTTCCCTTTCCTCTCTCCTTTCTCCTTTCAGCACCTCATTTTTCACACAAACGTTGAATTCCTCTTGTAGTAACACACGGTCCTGCTGTCTCTGTCTTGCGTCTGTCCCCGTCTGTCGCGTGTTTCTGGCCCGCTAGCTACTTGGCGCGGTGGGAAAACATTTGGTCTTTTCCTCTCTTTCTCCTGCTCTCCTGTTAACAGTCTCCAGCTTGTAGCTAAAGCCCAATCCCTGAAGCTGTACTGTACGTGATAACGCCTTTTAACTCAATCCAAGTCTTGAGTATTTAATGTTGTGAACGTGTGCCAACATTTCAATTTCCTCCAAAGTGTCTTCAGTCTCTCTCGCCTGCTGCTTCTTGTCTCTCTGGGGGTGACAGTTTGTCTGTGGCTTTCTTTTCCAGGATGAAAACTGCTCGCCTGTTTCCATGTTTCCAGCCCTGTACAGCTAACTCCTAAACCTCTCACAGCTTCTCTCCCTGTTTCTTTGCTCTTCAGTATTGATGGTGTTTTTCCCCCCCATGTTCATTATGCCAAATATAAAGAAATCGTCCAGACATTGGAAAAATAGTACCTATATCAAAAACTGTCTAACTTTTAAAAGAAGAAAGCTCAACTTAGTACACTTAAGGATTTTACTGTTACAGCCTCACTTGGTCTGTTATGACCAGTAGCGTATGGGGGTTAATGTTAGCAAACCTTTCATAGCGGGGTTCGTTCACTGACTTTATTTTTTAGACACATAAAGACGAATAATAATTCATTTCAACCCTAAAATCTACTTGCAGACTTGACAGCGCTCCAGATAGATTCCAGCCGATTAGTTTTTCATACTATAATAACCATCGATAAGCCCTGCGCTATAAAATGCTCTTGAAAATGAGGAGCTCAAGGAAAAGGCACACCTGTTCTAGTGAGGCAGGAGCTCAGGTGCTACTGTCATTCCAACTTAAGGCAGCATTATCCGACAGTTAGGTCTGTCCATAACGACACACAGTTAGTCCCCTTGGGATGTTTGGTTACTGTCCAACCGGAGTTCCACTCTAAGGACTCCTAATAGGCCAACAAATGATAGTAATTACAGTTTAATGTTGCCGTCTAAATTATCTTTTGCTGTGTGTGCGTGTGCGTGGGTGTGTGTTTGGCAACCACCCTTGCAGACAAGAAGAGTCCGACTGTACCGCTGAATATTTCTGACCAGAGGCTGCTGGAGGCGAGCCAGCAGTTCCAGAAGAAACAAGGGAAGGGCACAGTGGATGTCTGGTGGCTGTTTGATGATGGAGGTGAGTCTCGGAGAAAGGAAAAATGTCCGTTTTTGGGAGATTAATGGTATATTTCACCAAGTTATCCACTATACCCAGTAGATCGCACTACTGTCACTGCATGAGGACTGCTAAAACTAAATAACACCAAGTATTCTTACTACAGTGACACCACAGCTTGTATGTTTTAGAAATGTTTGCCAGGCGTGCAACCAGACATCGCTTTTTGTTGCCAAAGTAAAGTGTTTTTGTTGGTAGGTAATGCATTTTAATTCTTTGCACATGTTTTAATTTGTTCACAGTCAGAACATAACTGTACTGCACTGTCTATGAAAAGTATGAAGGCAGTATGAAAAAAAGCATTGTGACTTAGCACCTCCATAACGATGAGATCTGTATCCATAAAAGTCTACATAAAAAATACAAACTGAAAGTTGTTGTGGAAAAACTCAAGTCTATTGTCTAAAAAAACACTTAAACTTAAATAATTATCTTAAATGCACAGGGTGCTTGCATGCAAACAGTTTTGCACATAAACATTAAAAAGTTCTGGACACCGTGCACAGAACAATAAAAGTAATATAAAGCAAATTTATTTGAGCAATCTGCTGTCAGCAGGACAGCACAGAGGCATGGGCCCCTGACTTGATACTCAAAATTACAGAGAAATGACAATTGCAAATCAATCCACAGCTGTTTGAAAGACCCACTCCGCCATGTGTCGTGGTGATCAGTGGTGCAGACAGAGCCAATATGTTAAGATGACTTATTCTGTAGTGGGCGGATTCTTTTTTGGGTCTCCGTCGTCCCAGCAGGGTGTAAAGGCGTGAACAAGGCCAGAGGCACGACTCGTGTCCAAGACACAGTGACATGTGACACTTCAAATCGGACTCCTCATCACAATGTCAGCCTCTTCAGTACTGACAGCAGAGACACTGACACTCTTTGGTGCAGGCAAAACTGTTTGTCGACTACAATGATCTCACTTCTGAGCTGCTACTGTTCTAGTCAAGTCAATTTTATTTATACAGCCAAATATCACAAATCACAATTTGCCTCAAAGGGCTTTACAATAAGTACAACATATGACACCCTCTGTCCTTAGACCCTCGATTCAAATAATAAAAATAACCCCCCCCCCCACCCAAAAAAAAAAAACTTTTTAAATGGAAGAAACAGAGGGGCCTACTTCTATCATGTACCCAACAAGTTGGCCTTGTTTGAAAAATAGAATAAAACATTGAGCATCCCTTAGTGCACTTAGGTAAAAGCGATTCTGAAGCGCTGATGTTTTGACTTTTAACTTCCACCAAGTGAGACACAGGAGATGTTCAATATTTACATGACAGAAGCTCTATGTTGAGTACCTGTTTGATGTCTCTCGTCCAGGTCTGACCCTGCTGATTCCCTACCTACTGACCAACAAAAAGAGGTGGAAGGACTGCAAGATCCGTGTCTTCATCGGAGGCAAGATCAACAGGATCGATCATGACCGCAGAGCGTGAGTAGTGCACGTTCTTCCCGTCCGGTATGTCGAGTTCAAAGGTTAACACAAGTGAATAATGTGAGGTTTCACCAAAAGCATTTCACTTTTCCCCCGTGTATATCACACCCGCTGGCAGATGTTAACTCTTTTGAGTCTTTTGAAATGACCTGTTATTAACAAAACCATACATGAACCCTTCGATTGTTGTAAAATTTAAAAAAAAAGAAGTAAAAACTACTACTACAACAGCTGCTGCTGCTTTTAATAATAACAACATAAAAGCTTTTTTTCTGGTTCATGGTATTGGATGAGAACAGGGTGAAGCCCTGTGACAGCCACGGTGCTCTTGTATTAGTTTGCATTATGTTTATAGATTACTGCTATTACTCAGACAGGAAAAAGCCTTGTCACATAAAAGCAGGCGTGCAGCCTGTTAGCAGCCATCTGCTTTCCTTTCAGCCCCACACTCGTCTGCTCAGCTGCTGCTGACAACATGACACGTTTTTTGTTTGTTTTTTTTAGTGCAGCTACAGACACTATGTTCTGTCGAAGTGTTTTTTCACATGTCAGCCATAAGACCTGGATATATTCATATACAGCAAGTCTGAAATCCAAATTTACTTTCCGTCTGTCAAGTTTTCAAATTTGAAATTGGCCGTTCCAAAGTAACAGTTTGGTTGATGTCTTTGGTGCGACACGGTGCAGGACATAACACTGCATAAAATGACTGATTTATCTCTGTATGACAAATGGTCAAACTGTGGCTTTTTTTTTTTTATGAGTTTTTAGCGACTATAAATGCAAGAGTCGTAACTGACTGAGTCATAAAGTCATCTTTTGCAGGCATCACAATGTAACACTTACAGCCACTGAGTCTGACTTAAAAGCTGACTTACCGCCTAATTAGGGCTGAAGAAGTAAACTAAAGGCTCATTACTGATGACCAATTCACCAAACAATTTCAGACTCTTTGAGCTTGAAGTTTAAAGCTTGAAATTAAACCAAAAAAGTGATCTGATGTAGGCCACGAGATGCAGCTGAAAGCTCCACTAAACGTTTGTTGCCTTCATTTTTGGATCAAATTTATATTATTGTCATGTAGTTTAGCGCAGGTCTGCTTTAAACTTTAAACACTCTACTGTGGCGCGTTCAAGGGCGCCCAAACTGCCAACTTTGCTTACACGAGACGTAAAGGCAACTCAATGTTTACTGTGAATGTTTAGTCGACGGCAAGTTTCAAGTATAAGCACACTGATTCTAATAGTGTAACGGAGACTGTTGTCTGCCTAGGAGGAATGAATCTAAACTATTACGACTAATTGTGCAAAGTGATCACTCTGTGGTTAATGAGTGAAAAAACATTTCTTTAAAATGGTGTTGACAAATAGACAGTCTCATTACCGGAGCCGCAGTTGTTTGGAACAACAACACGGCACGTAAGCCTTCTGCTCTGTGGTCGTATTCCTCCCGGATTATGTCTGCATCAGAACCATTAGTGCTTGGGTGGCCACAAGCATTTCCTTGTTATGGTGGGGAGAAGCGTTGCTCCTCAAATCTCATTACTCTCTGTTAATTATCGAACTTAGCTGATATAAAGGCACGTAGAGTGGACGAACACTCTTACTTCCATCATTCACATACACGTTAGCCCTCTTTCAGTGTCTTCAGGCGTTCGTTTTCTATGCTTGTTATGAATTTATATTAAAGGAAGGGTTAAACGCTTTTAGAAATGGTTTTCTTTCCTAGAGTGAAATGAGAATATGGATATCACTCTTATGTCTGTGTGTGTTACATACAGACCCGGGGTCAGGATGCAGTTAGCTTAGCTTTGTGTAAAGACTGGAAGTAGAGGGAAACCGCTAGCATCTGACTCCTGAAGAAAAGCAAATAAGCCTGTTTCCCAAAATGCCGAACTATTCTTTAGAGGATTATCTCCATCTGCATGAATCTCAACCTTAGGTTTAAGCACAAAGACATCTCTCACCCTCTGCTGCTCTTACTGTCGTTCTGGCCACACTCGCTCTCTCTCTCTCTCTCTCTCTCTCTCACTCACACACACACACACTCTTTTCCCCCAGCTTTCTCTGTCTCTCATTGTCCCCTACAGCTGCCTCCTACCTCCTTTTGTTGGATAAAATTAGCTTGGTGCTAGCAGCCGAGCCTTTCATCTCGGTGTGTGAGCACACAGCTCTATGTGCACTTTGAATTCCCCTTTGCTTTTGTTTACTGTAAATCTATAGAGTGGCCATTTCAACAGATATCTGACACTTCAATGTTTCCCTGTCCACATTGAAATTGGGGGGAGGGGGGCATTTTTATTTTTTCATCCTTCTGAGAGACCAACACCATTGGTGCCACCTGATGAATGTAAGTCCAATAGTCCACTCTCCTTTTTTAGCTGGTGCTGGGCTTGTAGTGTACAGTGGCTTTATCAGAGGGTCTGTCAGTAAAGTTATGGGCTGTTAAACCAAAACAATGAGCTGCAAGTCGCTTTACGGCTTCACAGAGCTGAGGGGGAACAGAGGAGGTGGAGATATGTAAAATATTGATGAGAGCAGCATAAGATTGCATTTGTATTGGGTTTCACATTTGAAACCAGGAACGTGACCGTAGTAGAAACGTAACATGAACATGCCGTGGCCTAAAGCTCTCCATATGTGACAGCTTTCATGCTCTCAGCTTCTTTTTGAAGTTGAATGCTGAAGGAAATGCCTCCCATGCACAGAATGCCACAGTGCTCCCAGTAAAGCCTGTCCTACCTGCCTCCACCCTCCCAGCAACTCTAAGTTCAAACAGAGCTATTTAAAGCAGCTTCCCCTGGCCTTCAGGATAACTCAGCAAGTTATCTCTGTCAACAGCTCCGTGGATTGAAAATGTCTTGCAGCTGGTTTTATTTATAGTATTTATCCCAAAGCCCTTTTGTTTTTTGCTTTTTTTTCTGTGCAGGATGGCCACTCTGCTGAGCAAGTTCAGAATAGACTTCTCGGACATCACCGTGCTGGGAGACATAAACACCAAGCCCAAGAAGGAGCAGTAAGTCTTCTTCAATCAACTTCAAAGAGTAAAGGTTTTTCTACCTGCTGAGTCACATTTTCAGCTTTGACCATCATTCCTATCTCACTTAAAGGTACTGTATGGGACGTTCACGGCCACTAAATGTTGCATTAGAGCACCAGCATCTCCGACCCCATGGCCCACCAGACTCGATTAAGGAAAAACTGTTTGGTGTTTTGGTTTTTTTTTTTACCTCGCAGGTGAAACAAACTTCATTCAAACTGGACATAAACAAAATAAAACTTCTCACATAAAAGCTGGTTAAATCACTAATAAAGGCTAGATAAAGAAATATTGAGGGGGGTGAAACCTGTGCTACACTGGCTTAGATAGTAATTCAGTATTATGTAACTAAAACAACAGTCACCACTCTGCTGAAAACACTCTTTTCAACACAAACTCTGTTTTCCTTCCCTAATTATTTCCCATTGCTGTTACTATGTTAGTTTTTCGACCACTGTTACACGCGTAATGAAATCATCACTTTCTGCAGATGTTTCACGTTAAAAACCTACCAAGAAAAGGGAGGGATTATGCCCATTGACCCACTGGAAGGCCAAACTGCAGGAAGGGGTGGGTGGGTTTCATTCATGGGGTGTGTGTGTGTGTGTGTGTGTGTATATATATATATATATATATATATGCTGCAAAGTTGAAGCGACTGGAAATAATTAGTGAATGAAAAAAGTAGTTCTTTAAGAGACGAGAAAGTGAAGGAGTAGAGTGGTGAGTGTGACGTGACTGTTGTCGTATTGATGGTATTAGTGCTGTGGAAGTGTGCATTATACTAAGTGTATCAGGAAGGAGGAAGTTTTGAGTTTGCATTAATCTCTAATAAAGGGCCTAGCTGGGTTTAGACAGCAAATCCCTAATTTAAACGAATTATACCACTATGCCAAACCAACAACATTAGCTACTTATTTGGAAGTGAAAACAAAAGTAAATGTCCATTATCATCTTCCATGACATTGTAAAATTGAGTGTATGCACATCTACTTAGGCCAAAGTTTAACCCGGAAGATTAAATGGATGTCTACAGGAGACAGTTGGTATTCACTTCCAAAAAACTAGATAAGTTTGAAACCTTCCTGCTCGCTGCTCCATGGACTCCTGCTGAAACGCCTGTGTCCTTTGTCACCATGTCTCTGGATCTCAGTATTGACGTGTGTAGGTAAAATGTTTCTGTAGCCAATAGGAATGATTGCTAAAACTACAAAAAATGTCCTTTACCGTAGTACTTACCACATTGAATGATATAGAAACCGCCTTGCTTTACAAAAGAATGTACTGTATGTATGGCTCAGTGTCATATAGAAAATTCTGCAGCAGCTAAAGGCAGAACAGAAGACCACCATCACCCATGTCTAAATCACTACCCTGATTTGGTATCCTAACACATGGTGGTGGAATGTTTCTGTAAACATAATTAACATGAAAAGCAACAGAAAACCATGGTTGATTTTAATGGAGAGACTTTTTTTTTATCTTTTATTATGTTAAAAGTAAGTACAATGTTTCACATCGGTCATCAACCAGTTTAAATTATTAATAGACGGATGAGTCTATGGCCAGAGAGCCAGTGGAAGAGTGAATCACTGCCACCCTCGTGTGGTCTGTTGTGGAAAGACATGACAGTGGAAGACTGGCTGCACAACCTGACACTCAGAGGCTAATGAGCTTAGATTATTTTCATTTTCATTTCGAATATTATTACTAGGGCTGTCAATCGATTAAAATATTTAATGGCATGATTTTCATGATGTAACTCGCTATTAATCGCACATTTTTATCAGTTCTAAATTAATATTTTTCAAGTTTTTAATACTCTTATCAGCATGGGTATGGACAAATATGCATGCTTTATGCAAATGTACGTTTATTATTAGTGAAATCATCAGAGCATGAAGACTAGACATGTATCAAATGTCATAGATGATTTTCAAAGAACTTGTTCACAGAGATGTTCATATCTCTTAAGCCAAAGCTTAAAAATTCCGAATAAGCAGTGATTTCTCTCATTTAAAGAATATTAATAAAGGCAGTTTTTACACTGGCAGTTTAGTTCAGAACGGGACACAGTTCGCATGAAAATTTAGTCATGTGAATGCTGTCATGTGGACCTGGGAGCGCACCAGGGGCCCGAACCCGAGACCACATGGAGGAGGCGCTCTGTGTTCGGTAGCATTCGAACTGTGCCGCGATTCACGTGAACAGTGTGAGAAACACGGACTCGGGAGCGTTGTTGTTCATAAAAGTAACCGTCACATTCGTTTTAGCCGATTGTAATGTATAGGTCAATAAAACACATAAGTGGTGATGGTGTTAATGATTTGCCTCGGATATGAGCGAGAGCGAGCTTTCAGTGTATTCGTGCATCCCTTTACAAGCATACAACACAAAAGCCCCCGTCATCGTTATATTGACTCGCGTTCTGTTTTCTATCATACCCTGTGGATGTTTGTGATTATGTAAGATGCACACAAATGCACCAGGGTTCAACAGCATCGAGCTGACCAGCGCTGCAGGGGAAACCGAGAACTATCGCGCTCAGACTTGGACTGCAACAAACGTGCTCAGTGTAAAATCGACCTTTTCTTTTTTTTCGACCTGGAGTCTAATAAAAGTTCAACAGAAACAATGGTAGCTTATGTATGCTACATAACATCACATGTTTCAGAATAGTAATGCTAATTTTAGCCCTTTTCTTTCCCCATTTCTGTTTGCTGCTGCATCCTTTACATCTGTGGCTGCTCTCGATTTCTCCAACTACGGGCTAGGCCACGGATCAAACAGAAAATGCGCACTGCGTTAATCGTGCGTTAATACAATTTGTGCCGTTAAAATGAATATGCCTTAACGCGTTATTAACGCGTTAATTTTGACAGCCCTAATTATTACCCAAACTGTCAGTTGTAAACATCCATCACAGTTTACAGATCAACTTCCTGCTTCGACTTTGGCCTACTGTACTTACTGTACACACTCCTGCAATAAGGAATTATTAGCAATATTTCAGGTGGGCTTTTCAGTTGGACCTCAAATAAACTGTTTCAGATAATGTGGATGATCTGTTGAGTTGTTTCCAACCTGTCTCATCATCTCAGCGCTCATATTCCTTGACCTGACGGATGTCTTTGTATTGTTATCGGCATCATAATTAATAGTAATGAAGGCCAAAACTACAAAAATAAGTTGCACTTTTAAGCTCTGCTTGATTGACAAGAGAAAATAACACCACATAAAACAACTCCGTCCGATTGTGTCCCTGTCTACAGTTGTCACACATTTAAGTGAACGCGATGTAAGTCTGAGTACTCTTTGAGGCTTCATGATGTTGTCAGGCTTGTATCAGGACATTAACCAGGAAGCTGTTGTTGTTGTGCAGCATGTCGGCCTTTGAGGAGCTCATCGAGCCGTATCGGCTGAAGGAAGACGACATGGAGCAGGAGGCTGCGGAGAGGCTGAAGAACAGCGAACCCTGGAGGATCACCGACAACGAGCTGGAGCTGTACCGCGCCAAAGTCAGCACACTGCTACTCCCTAGAATTCGCTGTGTCGTTTTGCGTTTTTTAATTTCAGAAGTGGAACCACTTGTTGAACAATGTTGATTATCCAACTTGATCCCTGAATGTTTGTACCTGAGTTTGTGTTTGTTTTGCTCTTCAGACTAATCGTCAGATCAGACTCAACGAGCTGCTGAAGGAGCACTCGAGCACAGCCAACCTCATCGTCATGTAAGCTTCTGTGTGTGTGTTTGTGTGTGTTCTTGAATAACCGTGTAATCTGAATCAGAATCAGCTTTATTGCCAAGTAGGTTAACGCATACAAGGGATTTGCTTTGGTATTTTGGTGCAAAACAAAAAACATTGTAGCAATTTCAAGCAAGTACTGCAGGTCAAGAATTGTAAATATAAAGTTGACAATAAGATATTAAAGGATCTAAAAAATATTATAAGAAAATAATAAACAAATACATGTACAATATGACTGTTATTTAAATTATAGTTTGCACATGTTTGTGCAGTGTGCAAAATATTTCCATGGGACATGTACAAAAGTTTACAGTATGAGTATACTGTACTATGAGTGGCGGGTTGGGTGGTTAGGAGGCTGTATCAACATTCCCGTTCCTTTAGTGGTAAAGACTCCGCAGTCTGGAGATTTATAGAGACATCTGAAAGGACTGATGAACTAAAAAACACATTGTGTAAGATGGAAATGGGACTATATGGGACAGACGGATTTCGAAGACTTGAGAAGTAACCCTAAAGGCGTCGTAAGCTTTGAAAAAAGTTTTAGTTGGATCGTCGATCGTCCAGTCTCATACTATTATAAACTCCTGTGCAGGGTTTTCATGTCTAATAACCCTTCAAAGTCATGAATCTATCATGCAAAGTGGAATTTCTTGATCTTATTCTGTCTTTTCACGGGTACCTGAACCCTATCTTCGTCTAGGAGGGCTGCAATGAGTCAATTTAAGTCAGTAAGCGATTCATATTGGTAATTCAATAAACTGTTTATTGTCCAGCCCTTAGAATCAAGGCTAGCCTCACAATCCATTTCACTCTGGTTACCTACGATGAGACTATAATGACTCCTCTGTAGACCTTGTTATTAGGAGAGGAGCTGCAGGTTCAGTCTTTTAGCCTTTAGTTGACACATCATTGTACGAAGTGATTTACTTTTTATTCATCTGAATGGAGCACAGTCAATTCAACATCACTGTCTCTCTTGGGTGATGAGCTAACGGGTGACTTCATACTTGTTGTCCTGGTAACATTACAAAGTTAGCAAACAGCGTTACTATTATGATGCCATATATCAGTGTGCATTTTACAGATATGTCCTGATTGAGACCACAATTTTGTCAATTTCAGACTTTTGTTGTTTTTTTTAAGGACATAACCTTTAATGAGGGGTAGACAAGGGTCACAAGCCAAAAGACCCACTGTTGTAGAGACAACTTGCTCTGAGATGGAGGACCTCGGAAACATACATTCAAAACTTGAAACTGCTTGAAATGCTTAAGGCAAAGTAGTGACGAGTCGTCCGAACATTTAGAAGAGGCACATAAAGTGGCAGTGGCAGTTAGAGGAAAAAAGTGAGCGTGGCTTAGCAAATACAGCGCTGAAGAGAGATACGGAGCTGTAGGACTGTTCACCTCCACCCACGACTCGCTCACCTGCATTATTAGATCGGGAGGAGGAGGATATGGGTTCAATGTTAAGTCAGACGTCCACAAAGTTTTTTTCCGAGTGAAATCTAAACACACGCCTCTTATTATGATACCGTTTCGCTCTGCTAGTTTCCCACTAGTTAATGGTTAAGTGTCGTTTTAAATGAAGGTCAGCTCATCACCCCAAACCCCATTTGATACATTAATGTAACCACCCCCGAGTTCAAAAAGATGAATCAAAAATATGTTGTTTCACAGGAAAAGAAAAGAGGCATTTTGATATAAACATACTCAAAACTGTCGCATGAACACAGGATTACAACTTTGAACATGTAGTCTGCATTTCATTGTGTCTGTAATGGTGGGCTGTAAAGCCTGCTGTCATTGAGAGCAGTGGGATCTGATGAATCCTACAAATGGGGATAATGGAGCACAGTTTCAGGCAGTCTTATCTGACAGTCTTGTTTTGTTATTATATTTTATTTCATTTATAATTTTTTTTATTCAGGCAAAGTTCTTGAACATCTGTTTATGTTGCGACAACAGTAAACACTTTAGAACTGAACAAAAAGGGTTTTGTTTTCTCAAAGTAAGGTATCAAAATATTTATTAGTTTGGTGTCAGTACTGGTATCGATGAATTTTAACAAAAGCAGACCCATTAATGATTGCCCTCACTGTTTCTCGCTTCCTCTTCCTCTGTGCAGGAGTCTGCCATTGGCCAGGAAGGGCGCAGTGTCCAGCGCTCTGTACATGGCCTGGCTGGAGGCGTTGTCCAAGGACCTGCCGCCCATCCTCCTGGTGCGCGGCAACCACCAGAGTGTCCTCACCTTCTACTCTTAAATACACACATGGAGTAGAAAATCCAGACCCACATACCAGTTCCAGTCCAAACCTAAAGGTGCACCACATACACTCCAGAGACAATAGAAAACACAGCCCCTGATGGAAACAGTGCTGGTAACGTGAATAAAGATAAAGGAAGTGATATTGGTTGAGATGTGTAAAAGTTCTGCGAGCGATGTAGGAATTTCAGGTTTGGCGTGGGGGGTAGTTGTAAGATTGTCCACTCTGCTCCTTTTTATTTCTATTGATTCAAAGATGTCTGGGTTTTCCCTCTTGTAGCTCTAGTTTCCTCTAAATTCCTCCATGAAAATGTCATGCTTGTCAAAGTTGTTTTCTCTCAGGCTCCAAAGCAGTCGTGCACAATGTTCACGTCGTTCTCATGATATGGAATACCTTGATGTCATACTTGTTAAGTTAATTGGACCAGTTGTTGTGTTTGTGATGCAGCAATAATCACCCTGTTGTTGCTTTCCTTAAATATTGGGAGAGAACCATGCAGAATGCTTTGCAACACCTTCTTAAGCCTTATGGATGTGCCTTCCAGTTGAATCAGATGAAATAATTATAATCTCTATCCAGATTGACAATATTACCTATTATATTGGTGGATAATAGTTAGTTTTATTGAGTTTTAAATGTGATTCCTTCTGAGCTGGAGCATTGTATTTATGCGAATGGATTGCATGAATTTAATGAAGGGTGTCCACTTGATTGCATGAAGACTTTGTCATTTCTCTTTCTCTCTCTCTTTTACCCTAATCAACATGTTTATTTTGGATTTTTATTTTGTATTCACTTTTGAGTCTTCCTTTTTAAAGCTGTTGAATATTTACGCTAGCTATTCGACACAAGACACAATTTATCTTTTAGGCTCAGTGCCTAAAAACGTTTATATGGGTCTTAAATTTAAGATCTTGTGTGTCAGAAAAGATGTGAACCTAGTTTTCCATTGGCCTTGTGAGGTGGAAAGACTATCTCTCTCATGTAGCTGCTGATCGATTAAATTGAGTCTTTCTTTTAACAAGTTCTGTGTTCCTGTGTCCACATGGACGGTTCTCCTGTAAAGAAACTGCTCTACCCAACAAGCTAGTTAAAAACTTGCCTTAATGCTAGAACTAACGATTGTCATGAGTTACCTTTCTCTAATAAAAGCCATACTGGCCGGACAGTTTGTGGGTAAATGCAGATAGCAATCTATTAGCAACATGTTAGGGGAAGTGTTTCAGCACAATTGTCTTATGTTCTGTATATGCATCTTAATTTGTATTAGTCTGTTACATTGCTTACTGTAGGCCTGTGAATTGCTGGTGAAGTGGTCAGTCAACAGATGGTTAAATAGTCCACTTTTACTGTTAGCGCCACAGTACACTTAAGTTTTCAGCTCATGCATGCCCCCCTAGCTGCTTGTTTGTCTGGGTTTATGATGGACTGCTGGTCTCCCACTCCCACGAAACCTAGATGGGTAGAGGGTATGAATGTCACGCAAGCTTCACACTGGAAGACTTGCTGGCAGGAAGAATGTAACATTAGATTGTATCACGGCTGAGTGAAGACATACCTCTATGCATATGAGCTTGTGTTGCGTACTTGTAATAAAATTCCATCGCTCCTTCATGTGACATGATCTACTCTCGTCAGCTCATTTAAGGGGCACTTTAGCCACGTCCCTTTCCTTCACAGTAATTTATTTCTTACCATGGCTCAAAGAAAAGCCATGCATAGACCATTTCACTGTTTTAAAGACTCATTTTCTGAATAGGTCAAATGTATTCCCAAATGTCAGAGAGAATGTTGACTTGGCCAGAGGGTGTCGATTATTTTCAAATAACCAAACAGCTCTGACATATAACAGTCCTAATTTACAACTGGTTTCTTTTCTTACTAAGCGACAACTGCAACTTTTTGGAGTGGTAAAGTTACATTTATCCTAAAGGTGTTTAGAAACGGCGCCATTGCTTATGAAATCATTGCACAGATATGAAGTGGATACAAATTCATCCTTGGTAGCCCAAATTGAGGCAAAAACCCATCCAGATGAGTTAAAATGTTTCAACAACCCGAGTTCCAGTCCATGTAAATAGGGCGACAAGATGAATCTTTAGAAAAATACAGAATGAGCTGGAAGTTACTGGTAAAGCTTTGAAATCGGAGTTGCTAGCTGGCTTACAGAGAACATATGTGCAGCCATTTAAGGCGAATAAACACAGACTATTGAAACACTTCAGCAGGGACATTTGCATGGATAACATGAGGCAAAAATGTGTGTACAGTCTGAACACGCCTTAAGGTTGGCTAAAGTGGTGCCCGCATCGAGTACCCTGAAAAATGAATAATTCCATTGGTATCATGGATAACATAAGAGGCCATGGTATAAGCACGACAATATTTTGCTAGCTGTGCAGTTCATCAGAAAAAAATTGCACAGCTCATTGTGGATTATCCCATACTTCCACTGTTTACTAATGTAAACAGGTACCAGGGAAGCGAACTTGGACCTAAACTACAATTCAGAAGAAAAGGTCTATTATGGCTACTTGGGATTATGGTTATAGATTAGAAATTGCAACAAAACTAATGGAATAAAACAGGGTTCTCTTTTTTTTTTTTTTTGGTAATGTACTTTTTCTCTGCATTTCACCCAGAAACAGGCAGTTTTAGCATTTAGGTTCTTTCTTTCATGTCCTTTACTGTATGCAAAAAAAGGAATGTGACACAATTGTTAGGTTAGTTGAATTACTGAACACTACCTGCTAGGAGTTTGCATACATAGTCTCCTTTTGTATTCAATTCTCATGTATGTGAATGGTTTCCTGCACATATTGCAATTAGCACATTGCATTGTACTGTGTGTCCGCTTCATTGTGCTGTCAGCATTCATACAGCTGCACCCCATCACTCATCATTCTGTGCTTCACCTGTAGAATGTGGAGGCCAGGACTTTGATATACAGTACATAAGTATGTGGGGAGAGGTGGTTATGAGTGTATATATGCTTTCAGTACATACACATTAACTGTATATACACAGTCATGCTCACCAGTGTATTAAATATGCACTTTCCAAGTACCGTTATGTGAAAAGTATGTACTGGGTGCGGAACTGTAAATCTTTTTAAAACATTGAAGGCACAGTCAAAGACAATCTCTGATTAAGTTATAGCATGCAATAGCACCCGCCAAATGCCAAAATATCTTCCCGACACACTGTTAGTGTTAGTAGAGGTCTTTGGTTTGGGTCGGAACCGTGGAAAACCTTCCCAAACACACTATGTGTGTGTGTATATATATATATATAATATATATACATTTTCAAACAAGAGAACCAGTCCATAAGGCCCGAAGCCACTGGGATAGGCTCCAGTCACCCGCGACCCCGAACGAGAACAAGCGGTAGAAAATGACTGACTGACTGAGAACCAGTCCAAACTAGACCAGAGGATAGAACAGATTCCAAGCCAATAAGCCCGTCAGATCCATTTGGCTATTAGACATGCTGACAAACAGACCGGGACCCTGCCTGATCCAATTAGACTGAATTTAGTTTTGACCTCGGTTTCAAGGAACCAAGAGGACCCCTTAATGATATACTGCGTGTTGTGTATAACTGTAAAAATGACCAAACTAAGTATACCTGACCCAAAAAAGGGGCTAAAAGTCCAGATATCTCTACCTGATTTTGACCTTTAAAAAAAAAAAAAAAAAATCTGTTTCTTGCAAGTCACACAACTTAATGAAAGTGCATCACTAAATCACTGCAGTGCCACTTTAATTGGCAGTGGTATTCCAAAGTTTGATGTGTAAGTGCAAGTTTTGCATCATTTCCTGTTAGTACAAATTGGTAAAGTACAAAGATTCTTTCCTTTTTTTAATAGTAACTGCTAAAACAATATACTATGACAATTCGTATATAGCACATAGTTTTTGTCAAAATTGTTAGTAGTATGCATTTTGGGACAGCAAAGGTTTCAAAATATCGGTGAGCTTGAAGGAGATTCTGACATTTGGGAGCACTATTGTGCACTACAACAAAATCAAGTAGTCTATCTTTCAACTTAATTCATTGTTCTGCTGTGAAGCACTCACTCTCCCTTATTGTTACAGAGCAACACCATTACAAACAAGAACACGGGTTACTCTATATTTGTATATTAACAATATATATATATATATATATATATATATATATATATATATGTATGCCTATATATAT
>CM022482.1:2437209-2455296 GCA_011952105.1 Coreoperca whiteheadi | reverse complement strand
ATTTTTGGTAATATCATAGCCAAAAATGAAGTTTGGGAAAGTCGTTAGTCAAATTAATTGTGATCAACTGTAATCTCGAACTATTTTTACTATGAGTAAATTGACTGAACCCCCAATCATGTCCATAGAATAAATAAAATGTAATGTAATGAATGACTTCAAAGGTCAACTGCAGTTAGCTACAACTAAAAACACAGTACATAATAAAAATACACAATGAATACACATTACTTAATAAAATAGATAATCATAAATAATGCTTTAACTTAATAAAGACCTTGGGGCACCACCTTTGAATAAAGGAAAGGATAGCCAATTAATTGATTGAGTCTCATAAAATACACTAAACTATCATGAATAACTAAAACCCAAAATTACCATTAATCGCTAGGTGAAGTTTAGGTTTAGTTGTCATGGTTAGGTTTAGGGTAAAGGGCTGGGGAAAAAAGCATTATGTCAACGACTGTCCTCTATGGGGATAGTGAAACAAATGTGTGTGTGTGTGTGTGCGCCCAAGATGGCTGCTTGGACTTAAAATTGGTCAAAGAAAGACAGGTGACAACAGTACTGCTGAAAGCTCGCATCAAGGAGGTAAAGCGGAGACATGAGGAGAGACTGGAGAGAGACTTCAACACCAAACCTATGTGGCAAGTGATTAAAATCATCACAAGCTACAAAAGCAGGAGCATCATGTGAGAGGCCATGTTGCCTGATAACATTCCAGGCAATGTACTAAGAACATGTGCCTACCAGCTAGTCAATGTTATTACTGACATTTTCAACATATCCCTGTCACAAGAGATTGTTCCCACCTGCTTCAAGGCACCCACCATTGTCCCTGTACTGAAAAAGTCTGAAGTGTCTAGTCTGAACAGCTATTGCCCTGTGGCACTCTCGTCCATTCTGGTGAAATGCTAGAAACTGGTTCTCCAGCACATCAAAGACAACATCCCAGCTAGCATGGATCACCAGTTTGCATTCAGAGCCAACAGATCCACAGAGGTCACAATCTCCCCCATGAAACTTAGCACTCTGGGACTTCCTCACAAACAGACCCCAGACAGTTCGGATTGGCGGTCACATCTCCTCCTCTCTAGTGCACAGGGCTGTGCACTAGTCCATTTCTGGGGCCATCTGATCATCCAGCAGCACTTTCACCTCAGCCTCGCTCTGTTTATATTGGCCGGAGCTACTGACCTGTTGGATGGCTACATAGCCAGAACGTGGCCCACTCAAAAGTCGGCGTTGGGAAGCGCTCTCGACCCACTGGCTGATAAGATTCTCATCAGTTTTTTATATGTCAGTCTCACTTATGCTGAACTTATACCAGCTCTGCTGACAGCTCTAGTGATTTCCAGAGACCTCCTGTTCATGCTGTACACCCAAGACTGCAATCCCCGATATGGAGAGAACTCTGATTTGAAGGAACTATAACAGAATATTCATCATCAAGCACATCATGTTAAATTAAGAAAGTAGTTAAAAAACACGCACATAAAGGGCAACAGCGTAAGTGTAACACTGCTTTACTGTTAGAAACTGAGTAGGTACAAGTAGCTGATAATTAGCCTAATACGTCTCCGTCAGTAATTAATACACAAATATACCAATACATCATTTAAACCATTAAAACAGCAGTCAATGTCAGACAATCTTATCATACTTTAGCAGTTACCTAGTTTCTATATTGGTGACTAAATGTTAAAAAAAAAGAACATATTAGCAGTTATTACACTAAAGCTCCCTGTGCTCTCGCCAAACTCTCTTTAAGAAATATAATAATATAATAATCCTTGCGTGTCCCTAAAAAAACTCTCTATTATGACCACGATTTTTCACTAAAATGAGTGCTGGTTGGTGGATCAGATACACGCTGAATTAAAGACTCATAACGCTGTTAATTCACCGTCTATCATATGTGACGGTATTTGGCAGATTAGCGCCGATTAAAATACATATATTTTCTAGACAAAAGAAAGACATGCCAATAATATTACATAACTTGCTAACACACAATATACTGTACGTACCTTGTGTTTAATGCATGGAGAAATTAAATCACCTGGGAACAGAGCATGAGTGCTTCTAGTGGGGAATATCGGGGACAATGTGACTGCAGTTTAGTCTCTTGTGGCCAAAATGGATATTACACTTCTCACTTGCCTTTCAGGGCATTCACGGATTAATTATTTTCTTTATTTTTTGTGCCTGTTTCAAAGAACATGAAATACTTATAGAAATTATCCCGGGAAAAAAATTTTTTCACTTGTTCTTCAGTCATTAACACAGAGAGAGAAAACTATTTCTGACTTCGAAAATGGATCACCAGAAAAAAAAATTCTCACCTGCCTTTCAGGGCTTCCGTATATTATACTATATAGTGTGAAGGAATTTTCCTTAGGGACTCAAGCTGCTGGCATAAACACTCTATGTGGTTGTTTAGGGCCACAACTGCTGGGGGTGGGTGGGGGGGGGCACCGATCAGTGTGACTTTCTGTGACAACATGATAAGATACAAACATTCACTTACAGAACAACAGCACATACAAATCAAATTTACATGACACAAATACATGTGAAGAACATAAAAAGAAAATATTAACTTTGTGTGTTGCTCCTCGCACTTTGTATGGAGTTGACTGACTCGTCGTGTAGCCATGTAACCTGCCTACCAATGTTTTCTTGCAACATTAAAGTCATGTTTTTGAACAAATTAAATTGAGCCACAATAATTTTAACCTGCCAAGCTAGCTTGAAAGTAATCAATGTGTTATTAATTTTAGCTGAAACTATTTTCATTAGAGCAAGCTTATTTCTTTCCATTTACATTTAGCAGACACTTTTATTCAAAGCGACTTACATATGAGAACATTCACAAACCAAAGGCGCAGCTTCAGGAGCATTTTGGGGTATCGAACCGCCGACCTTCCAATTGGGAGGCAACAGTTTTGCCACCAAGCCACGACCGCAGCCACATTTGCGTTCTAGTTGTGTTAAATAGTATTTTTGTAGGTCATATTCAACATATAAAAATATACAATTGCACTTATTGTTATTGTTTAAATATAGTCTGGATGAAATTACATAGGTATGTTATGTTATAACTAGGGCTGGGCAAAGATTAAAATATTTAATTATTGAATTTTGTGCATAATGCGATTCATTGCAGAAAATCATGCAATTAATCGCGATTAATCGCATTATGCACAAAAAGTAGTGCATAAGTAGTTCAAAAGTAGAGTATTGTGTACTTTTAAAATAAAAGTACTGCTATATGAACAAAAGTGAAATAAAATTGGGTTTGCAAACACTTTAAACAAACAGTTAATGAATAAAATAGCTGTAATTAAACCTCTCCTTAAAAAGCCCGCTCTTGATCCTAGGGTTTTCGCCAACTATAGACCTATATCTAACCTTCCCTTCATCCCTAAGATCCTTGAAAAAACTGTTGGTAATCAGTTATGTGACGTTCTAAATAGCAATAGTATATTTGAGGATTTTCAGTCAGGATCTAAGTGCATCATAGCACAGAAACAGCATTGGTGAAGATTACAAATGATCTTTAGATTGCTTCAGACAATGGACTTGTCTCTGTACTTGTCTTGTTAGATCTTAGTGCTGCATTCGACACCATTGTACATCACATCCTATTACAATGACTGGAACATTTAATTGTCATTAAAGGAACTGTACTAAGCTGGTTTAAATCCTATCTATCAAACCGACCTCAGTTTGTACATGTTAATGATGAATCATCCTAGCCCACCAAAGTTAGTCACGGAGTTCCGCAAGGTTCTGTGCTTGGACCAGTTCTATTTACATTATATATGCTTCCTTTGGGCAATATTATTAGGAAGCACTCCATAAAGTTTCATTCTTATGCGGATGATACCCAATTATATCTATTGATTAAGCCGGATGAAACTGATCAGTTAGTTAAACTTCAAGCGTGCCTTAACGACATAAAAACCTAGATGACCTACAATTTTATGATGTTAACTCTGACAAAACTGAAGTTATTGTCTCTGGCCCCGAAAACATCCGAGACACACTATCAGTGGATATAGTAACTCTAGATGGCCTTGCCCTGGCCTCCAGCACCTCTGTGAGGAACCTTGGAGTTATCTTTGATCAGGATCAGGCACTTCCTGTCTCGAAATGATGCAGAAAAATGTATCCATGCATTTGTTACTTCAAAGCTGGATTACTGCAATTCCATATTATTAGGCAGCCCGAAAAAAAGTCCCTTAAGATTCTCCAGTTGATCCAGAATGCTGCGCCTCTTAATGGTCAGGCACGATTGTATCTTAAAGAGCTCATAGTACCTTATTACCCCACTAGAACACTGCGCTCTCATAATGCAGGGTTACTTGTGGTTCCTAGAGTCTCCAAAAGTAGATTAAGAGCCAGAGCGTTCAGCTATCAAGCTCCTCTCCTGTGGAATCAGATCCCAGTTTGGGTTAAGGAGGCTGACACCATCTCCACATTTAAGAGTAGGCTAAAGACTTTCCTCTTTGATAAAGCTTATAGTTAGGGCTGACTCAGGTGAGTCCTGAACCATCCCTTAGTTATGCTGCTATAGGCCTAGACTGCCAGAGGACTTCCCAGGATGCACCTCTGTCTTTACTTCTCTCCACCTGTCCATCCATTTGCATTCTCATCCCATAAATGCCTGTTACTAACTCGACTTCTTCTCTCTCCCGGAGTTTTGTGCTTTCTCGTCCCTCTCTTCTTTCTTACTGTCACTTTCAGCAGGTATTTCAGCCTCCGGAGATGTATTTGGCTCTGTGACTATGGCGACCTGCTGGGGCAGTACTGCTGTGTCTTCGGTGCAGGGGACGAGTGGCTCGGGTCCTGCTCGTTGGGCTCCACCTGGAGCTGCTCGGTTGTCCGTCTGGACCCATCATCTTCCCTTATGTTTTACATCCCACACTTTTCATCATAATTATATACACTACAATTTTGCTATTGTCATCATAATTGTATGTACTATGGTTTTCTGCTATGAATCTATTCTGTACATATGACATCTATTGCATCACTGTCCGTCCTGGGAGAGGGATCCCTCCTTTGTTGCTCTTCCTAGGTTTCTATAATTTTTTTCCCTGTTAAAAGGGGTTTTTCTTTGGTAGTTTTCCCTTTGTCGAATCGAGGGTCTAAGGCCAGAGGGTGTCGTATGTTGTACAGATTGTAAATCCCTTTGAGGCAAAAT
Organism: Coreoperca whiteheadi; assembly: GCA_011952105.1. NCBI lineage: Eukaryota > Metazoa > Chordata > Actinopteri > Centrarchiformes > Sinipercidae > Coreoperca > Coreoperca whiteheadi. Next base: position 2,450,084 of record CM022482.1, on the reverse strand, counting down.
GTGATTTGAGATATTGAGCTATATAAATAAAATTGAATTGAATTAAAATACGGTGCTCTTTTCCAGCAGTTAAAGTTAGTAGCATTTTTTGTTCTAATCCTGCAGCACTTGCTAGACTGTGTTTAAAATGGCCCACAACGTTTCTACATTTGGCCAGGACATTGTTAAATGCACTGTTGTGCAGAGATACTGTGACAGAACGCAGTCTCCAGACTGTGTGCGACGCAGGGGATGTGTTCAAAAGGCAGATTTCTCGCAGCAGCGATCGTATTTCTTGCACTATCTGTGCTAAGTGTGCTGACTTTATTTGAAACGTTCCACTGCTATGCAACATGATTAGAATGTTCAGCGCACACTTCAGCAAAATGTCTTTCTTGTGTTTTCATTACAGTCAGTGCATGTGAATGCAGTTCCCACTGTTCATAAATATAATGCACTGTAACTTCGAGGTAATTATGGTTGCCCAGTGATATTCATAAGTCTCCGGTGAAGGCAACAGTTGGTGCACCTTGTATCGCCATCACCTTTGTAGTCCTCTCCTTCATCCAACTCGTGTATTCTTCTTGTGATGGTGCATCTTGAGGGAGGCTCATACGTGCAGTTATTCGTTACGATCCTAAGAATGTTCAGACCGACATCTTCCACAATACTAAAAGGCCTGCAGTTTGTAGCTACCCACTTCGCTATGGCATTTGTTAGCTTGTCTTTTGTTTATCTATACTTCTTCCACACGCTGCATCAAACATAGTCTGCTGAAGCCTCCCTCCACTGTTTGTTTGGGTGGGTGATTTGCTGGCATCAACGGTGTGTGTTGCATTTAAGTGATACTTCAGACTCAAAGTACTCTGGTGATAAGAAAATTCAACTTTGCAATGGTTACAAATAACTTTGGTTCTATCAACTCTGCCGTGTGGAAGAGATTTAAAATGAAAATGTCAATTTAAGAGTTCGGTACCTTTCTCCCTTTTTCTGTCCGCGCCAGATCTTTTCTGTTCTGTGCTGCAGCAGTCTTAGGGCTGACCCCAAATGCTCTCATTGGTTGAGATGCGTGATGATGCCCATCCCAAGCCAGTACTACTCAACATCCCACCCCTCCTGTGACCCATGGTTTGTCTGTATGAGTATTCAGAGCTGGTGAGCAACTGACTTTCAAAATAATAATAATAATAACTATAAAAAATAACATTAATGCACAATAAAATAATTGTTGGCATTAATTAATGTGTTAAAGCGATAATGCGTTTACTTGACCAGATTATATTTAAAAAACAATAATAATCTTTTCAGTTACGGAAATATTTTGGAGCAACCTCTGCTGCACAAGGACCACCGACCTCGTCAGCTGACATGAGACCTCTGTGTCTCTCAGGCAGAAGTTTATTCTCCCACGTGACTGACTGTTTACGTCTCATACACACACATCCCCGGATCCCCCCTCTTCCACTGCTGCTGCACAACATAAGCTGTTAACTGTTTTAATGGCACAACATTTTCTTCAAGTCAATAACTCTAAATCAGAAATCATATTGTTCAATCAAGGCTTAAATCTAAAGGATTGCAGAATCAGTCAGTCAGTCATTTTCTACCGCTTGTTCCCGTTGGGGGTCGCGGGTGACTGGAGCCTATCCCAGTGGCTTCGGGCCTTAGGCGGGGTACACCCTGGACAGGGGCCAACTCGTCGCAGGGCTGACACAGAGACAGACAACCATTCACGCACACATTCATCCACTAGGGACAATTTTAGAGTCACCAATTAACCTAATGCATGTCTTTGGATGGTGGGAGGAAACCGGAGAACCCGGAGAAAACCCACGGTAACACGGGGAGGACATGCAGACTCCACCCAGGGAGGCCGTGGTCTGGTCTGGGATTCGAACCCACGATCTTATTGGGAGGCGGGGGCGCTAACCGCTCTGCCACCGTGCACCCCAAAGATTTACATTTAGCAGACGCTTTTATCCAGAGCGACTTACATATACATACTCACAAACTGAAGGTGCAGCTCAGGAGCATTTTGGGGTTCAGTATCTTGCTCGAAGATGCTTCGACGCATGGGTGAGGAACTGAACCGCTCACCTCTCGATTGGCAGGCAACCGTTCTACCACCAAGCCACGGCCGCCCCATTGCAGAATCAATGACAGTGAATTATGAAATCAAATTATCCCAAAAATCCGTTAATCTATATTTTTTCTCTTTGCATCAATCCATCCCCCAAATACCCATTCATCCTCAATTATCCACAGCCTCTTCCTCTCCACAAATTACCTTTAAATTATCGGCAAGGTTGCTGTGCATTGTTTGTGTGTCGTACTCCTTGACAGTCCAGGAAGGCTTGGACTTCTTTTTGTCTCCCACTTCCATCAATCTTATGTCAATGAACAGAGGGTTCTTTTTAATGTTGGACTTCAGAGTGACTGGAGTGATGTGCTTCTCGAGGTATCTGTCCACAAACACCACAGGAGTGCCCTCTGGGGATGGAGGAGACCTGCTTTCAGTCTTCACCCTTTCCTTCCCCTGTCGAGAACGAGGCAGGGATTTGAATTCTCACCACATCCATCTTTAGGCTATCAACACTTTCTATAAACAGAAAGGAGACACTGGAGACACATATACAAGGTTGCCTAAATCAGAATTATTTTGCATTAACTACATAATGATGATCATATCTGCATTTTATGTGCATTGTTTCTTTCATTTCGACAGTATTCCTGACAGTGGTGATGCTTTTATACTTATTCCATTAATGCACCTCAGAGTAGCATGAGAAGACTTTGTGATAATACCGTAATTGGAAATAAAAAGTATACCCATTGTTGCCGTGTAGTAGAAAAAACATCCACACACTGTTAATTAGCTCCAGTGATTATAAATGCAACATTATGGTCAAATAAACCTTATCAGTGTGCAATGCCTTCTGGTTGGATTTTCCCATTTAGCACAATAGGAAAGCCTGCAGCATTTTTTCTCAGTTTTCTTTGGTCATAAGGCATGATCTTCCAAAATTATTGCACATTTCTACTACATTTAAGAAAAAGCCCTCTTTCCAGCATTGAGATTCCTCTTTAACTTATTTTCACATCTCTCCTCTCAGTCTTACATTAATTGTAACTTTTTAAGTGTATATACGAGTACTATATTGCTGAACATTTTAGCCTTACTTTGAATATTTGGAAATTATTTCTAGTCTCTACAGCTTCTGATTTTACTCTAGCTGTGTGATTACATTGTTTAAATTTCACCTTGTTGAATATTGTTGTTTCAATTAATGAATTTCCCAGCGGTTATCACTGTTTGATCTCATATCGTGTTAAGTACTTCATCCATTCCGTTTTGATGATGTTGCTGTATTTAAGAATTCTGTCTTAAGCACATGAATACCTTGGTAGCTGGATTGATAAACCCAGAGTTAGCAGTAAGTTGATAACCAACTTGATGGTACTGGTTATCCAGGATCACTGATGTTCTGCCGTTGTGGAGCCAGGTAACCCAAAGAAAGTCTACATTGAACTTGTATTGTGATACTGGCCCCTGGTGTGAAAATGACCTTAGTTAATATTGTACTTCTCATCTCATCTCATCTCATTTTCTACCGCTTGTTCCCGTTTAGGGGTCGCGGGTGACTGGAGCCTATCCCAGTGTCTTTGGGCCTTAGGCGGGGTACACCCGGGACAGTGGCCAACTCGTCGCAGGGCTGACACATAGACAGACAACCATTTAATATTGTACTTTAGTTGTGCAAAATTACCAGGGTCTAAGGATAGATGGTTTGGTATGTTGTACAAATTGTAAAGCTCCATAAGAAAAACCTTTTTATTTTGGACTATATAAACTTTATTTCACTTTACTTCACTTAATTTTACTTGACAGTTTTTACTTACCTGTCCAGAAAATGTCTGGATTCTCAAACAAATATCATACAATACTCCTGTCCCCTGGTGACTGATAAATACTGAATGCTACACTGTCCTGTTCTCCTGTTTCAAGTCACTATCTCCACACAGCTCTCGATTGTGATGAGGATCACTGCTAGATGATCATCCATGCAGACTAAATGCACATCATAAATAATATATTTGGGTTTATCTGTAATGTGGAATAACATTTAAGAAACCAAATACAGCTATCCATGTCAAAGGGGAGAAACAATACACAAAATCACACACAGAAATTAACATACAGTAAGAGTGGCCGTAAAATTTTCCATACCTGGGAGTACACCCTGTTCTGCCAGTGTCTCTGACTGGACAAGACTGCCCCGACCTGGAACATATTGCATGTGGCCGGCAGCATCCCAATGTCCAACTGGAGGAATTTCTCTGGGTGGTTATTGTTCGGCAGAACAGAGATGTCCATCCTGACTCTGTTGCTCCATCCACATTGACTGCTTTACCTGCCGGAAGTCTGGCTGGGTACACATGCTCACTACAACTTGCAAGCTCTGTAATAATTCATGAAGAGCAATATATATGAGCCTGTATCACTTACGGGTGTGTGTAACCCAACCTGAGCTTTACGAGAACCAACAGTGTCAATGGAGAGAGAGAAAGACGTGGAGCCTAGTACCTTAGTTTACGTCAGCTACATCCATGCCAAAGTCATCTGAGTATTGAGTTACGTAAAACCAGCCAGTGGTGGAAAGTAACTAGGTACATAAGTACTGTACTCTCACATTCATCCACTAGGGGCAATTTTACAGTTATCAATTAACCTACACATGGATGTCTTTATAAACCCTCTCTTTTTATGACTGCATCCAGCATTCTAACTCATAACATTTACTATCAGTACCTTATCAGTGCTACATTCCTTTACTGTGCTTCAGTTTGTTAGGCATTTTTAGTCTTAGCTCTACCAAATAGATACCAAATAACCTTTCTTACGATTAATGTTGATTATCTTCACTTCTCGTTTAACAGCTTACCATTTTAACATAACTCATGATTAGATGTAATTTACTCTTGATTGCTCCCAGTTAAACCAAAACAGAGGTACAATGATCTCAACACATTTGACAACTGTCACAATATGACATTTTCACTACACCTTTATCATGGACAAAAGAATTCACGATAACGATATTATTATCAGTTAAATTCATCTTTAATTTTGTTTATTGTGTGTTTTATCTTTACCGCCACCTAGTATGACAGAGCAAGAACAGAAAGAAATGGAAATTATTTAAGAGGCACTGGATTACTTACACAATATTATCATATGTGTATTAATAACATGATATCAATATTTTGTTTTATAATATCTTGGTTATCGTCAATACCAGTATATCATGGCACCCCTAATTCCTAGTGAGAGCAACCCGTGAGAACTGGGTCAAAAGACATGAAATAAAGGATACTTGTCTTTTACTTGTACTGTGGCTTTGTGGAAGGTCGGTGGTTCGATCGCGGCTTTCCCCAGCCCACGTATCAAAGTGTCTTTAAACTCCTGAAATCTGTGCCTTTGGTGTGGGATGTTTAGTTTCTGGTTGCCTACCTTGCTATTCACTGATGGGCAGTTAGCTCCTGCCATCAGTGTCTTCTTCTTTTCCTTTCGGCTGCTCCCTTTCAGGGGTCGCCACAGCGAATCATGCGCCTCCATCTAACCCTGTCCTCTGCATCCTCTTCACTCACACCAATTAACTTCATGTCCTCTCTCACTACATCCATAAATCTCCTCTTTGGTCTTCCTCTAGACCTCCTGCCTGGCAGCTCCAACCTCAGCATCCTTCTACCAATATATTCACAGTCTCTCCTCTGAACGTGTCCAAACCACCTCAATCTGGCCTCTCTGGCTTTATCTCCGAAACATCTAACATGAGCTGTCCCTCTGATGTAATCGTTCCTGATCCTGTCCGTCCTCGTCACTCCCAAAGAGAACCTCAACATCTTAAGCTCTGCCACCTCCAGCTCTGCCTCTTGTCTTTTCTTCAGTGCCACTGTCTCTAAGCTGTACAACATATGTATTGTGAAAGCGCTTTGAGTAGTCAGAAGACTAGAAAGGCGCTGTACAAGTACAGTCCATTTACCATTTATTTACAGTTTGTGCTCCTATAACTATACAATAGGTAGCATCTCAAGCTAACACATTTATAGCATGTAACTGTAACATTATACTCGTATACTTGTTACAAGCTAATTCACTTGAGGCTGGGCAATTTGCATTCTTTTACCATAAAGAAATTAACTTGATCTCACATACCTTGTAGGCTGCTTACTATTTAAGAGGGGCTAAATCTTGATTATTTCGTCCTTATCTTCTTTCTTCTCAGTTATAGGATATGTTTATATGCTTAATATTTAAACTTAGCTGGAGAGCTCATCTTATGCCATGTTTCGTTGACGCTTTGCTTGCAAGGTGAGGATTAATTATTACGTACAGAACATTAGATAGGTGGTCATTAGTTCCCTCTCTAGGATTATTATAATTATTACAAGCAGGAACCAAAAATAGCAAGGTGGACAAACAGAAACTAAACTGACAATGTGAGGCAGTTACACTCCCACCACATCACAAGTGATTTTAGAACAACTTAGAAAGGAAACATACTTCAAATAAACATTCATTTAAAAATACTAACTATCCAACCATCGGCCAGCTCATACACTGTTGGAAGCACACTGAAAACATACCAGGTTACGTATGTAACCATGGTTCCCTGATAGGGAACTTCAACGCTGTGTCACCTGACGCTATGGGGAACGCCTTCAGTGTGACTGCCTCTGAATCTCTGTATCAACTTAGACCAATCCTGATTGGGTTTAACGTCAACACGTGACATACGCCGGCGGAACCGGAAGTATAAAGGGAGCCGGCTTCACTGTTGTCGTCAGCCTTCGCTCACGTGGGCAGTGACAGTGATAGCTGGAGGGGCGTGATTGGGAGGAATGGCTCCCCGACCTGAACCCGAGTGGTGTTCTGTTATTGGACTTCTGTGCTAGTCATGGTTTGTCCATAACGAACAGCATGTTCAAACATAAGGGTGTCCATCAGTGCACGTGGCACCAGGACACCCTAGGTCGGAGGTCGATGATCGACTTTGTGGTTGTTTCATCTGACCTCCGGCCGTATGTCTTGGACACTCGGGGGAAGAGAGGGGCGGAGCTGTCAACTGATCACCACCTGGTGGTGAGTTGGATCCGATGGCGGGGGAGGAAGTTGGACAGACATGGTAAACCCAAACGTACTGTGAGGGTCTGCTGGGAATGTTTGGCAGAGTCTCCAGTCAGAGAGATCTTCAACTCCCACCTCCGGCAGAGCTTTAACCAGATCCAGAGGGAGGCTGGAGACATTGAGTCTGAGTGGACCATGTTCTCCACCTCTATTGTCTCAGAGCTATGGCCGCAGGGTCCCCGGTGCCTGTCATGGTGGTAATCCCCGAACCCGGTGGTGGACCCCGGAAGTAAGGGATGCCGTCAAGCTGAAGAAGGAGTCCTATCGAGCCTGGTTGGCTCGGGGGACTCCGGGAGGCAGCTGAGGGCCAAGCGAGGTTCAGCCCGGGTGGTTGCAGAGGCAAAAACCCGGGTTCGGTGAGGCCATGGAGAAGGACTATCGGTCGGCCTCGAAGAAATTCTGGCAAACCGTCCGGCGCCTCAGGAAGGGGAAGCAGTGCTCTGCACACAATGTTTACAGTGGGGGTGGGAATCTGCTGACTTCGACTGGGGACATCCTCGGATGGTGGAAGGAGTACTTCGAGGATCTCCTCAACCCCACTGGCATGTCTTCCATTGCGGAAGCAGAGGCTGAGGGCTCGGTTGTGGACTCGTCGATCTCCCAGGCTGAGGTCACTGAGGTAGTTGAGAAGCTCCTCCTGAGTACCTCAAGTCTCTGGATGTTGTGGGGCTGTCTTGGTTGACACGCCTCTGCAACATTGCGTGGGGGATGGGGACAGTGCCTCTGGACTGGCAGACTGAGGTGGTGGCCCTCTGTTTAAAAAGGGGGACCGGAGGGTGTGTTCCAACTATAGGGGGATCACACTCCTCAGCCTCCCCGGAAAAGTCTATGCCAGGGTACTGGAGAGGAGAATTCGGCCCATAGTTGAACCTCGGATTCAGGAGGAACAATGCGGTTTTCGTCCCGGTCGTGGAACACTGGACCATCTCTATACCCTCGCCAGGTTGCTTGAGGGTTCATGGGAGTTTGCCCAACCAGTCCAAATGTGCTTTGTGGATCTGGAGAAGGCATTCGACTGTGTCCCTCGCGGCAACCTGTGGGGGGTGCTCTGGGAGTATGGGGTCTGGGGCCCTCTGCTAAGGGCTGTCCTATATGACCGGAGCAGGAGTTTGGTTCGCATTGCCCGCAGTAAGTCAGATCTGTTCCCGGTGCATGTTGGACTCCACCAGTGCTGCCCTTTGTCACCGGTCCTGTTCATTGTTTATATGGACAGGATTTCTAGGCACAGTCGGGGGCCGGAGGGAGTCCAGTTTGGGGACCACAGGATTTCGTCTCTGCTTTTTGCAGACGATGAGAAGCGGCGGGGATGAGAATCAGCACCTCCAACTCCAAGGCCATGGTTCTCAGCCGGAAAAGGGTGGCTTGTCCCCTTCAGGTTGGTGGGGAGCTCCTGCCTCAAGTGGAGGAGTTTAAGTACCTCGGGGTCTTCTTCTCGAGTGAGGGTAGGATGGAGTTGGAGATCGACATGCGGATTGGTGCATCCTCTGCAGTGATGCGGTCGATGTACCGGTCTGTTGTGGTAAAGAAAGATCTGAGCTACAAGGCAAAGCTCTCTATTTACCAGTCGATCTACGTTCCTACTCTCACCTATGGTCATGAGCTTTGAGTCATGACCGAAAGGACAAGAACCCGGATACAGGCGGCAGAAATGAGTTTCCTCCGCAGGGTGGCTGGGCGCTCCCTTAGAGATAGGGTGAGGAGCTCGGTCACTCTGGAGGAGCTCAGAGTAGAGCCGCTGCTACTTCACATCAAGAGGAGTCAGCTGAGGTCGCTCGGGCATCTGTCCCGGATGCCTCCTGGACGCCTCCCTGTGGAAGTGTTCTGGGCATGTCCAACCGGGAGGAGGCCCCGGGGAAGACCTAGGACCCGCTGGAGGGACTATGTGTCTCGGCTGGCCTGGGAACGCCTCGGTATTCCCCCGGAAGAGCTGGAGGAAGTGTCTGGGAAGAGGGAAGTCTGGGTGTCTCTGCTTAGACTGCTGCCCCCGTGACCCGGCCCTGGATAAGCGGTAGGAAATGGATGGATGGATGGAATATTATTGTCATTTTAAGACCATTTTATGCCACTGATAAGTTCAACATTTTAATTAACTTAAAATTCTTATGAATATTCAGACAGTGGAATTGGAATGTGAAAAAAATATTATACAACAAGTTGTTCCGATCAAGCAATCTGGTTGGTCAACTAGACATAGAACATGATCAAATCAGGATAACAGCACACCGTGCTCATCACAAAATATATAACTTTAATTAATATAATTGATGGTGCTGGATTTCTTCTATACCTTCTCGTTAATACAGGTGTGTGCCGTCCTTGTGTGCGGAAAGCGAGAAAGCCAACAAATATGCAGAATCCATAGAATATTTCATAGAAACATGTTGTGAATTTTAGAAATTATTAAATTCATGAATACATTTGGACTTTTGGACTTTACAATGCTCTGGAATTATTGGAAATGTCTGGATCATATGGGGGGTGTACGGTGGCAGAGCGCCTAGAGCCCCTGCCTCCTAGCAAGAAGATCGTGGGTTCGAATCCCGGACGAGAACAACGTCACACGATCTCTCTGGGTGGAGTCTGCATGTCCTCCCCGTGTTACCGTGGGTTCTTTCTGGGTTCTCCGGCTTCCTCCCACCATCCAAAGACATGCAAGTGTAGGCTAATTGATAACTCTAAATTGAATGGTTGTCTGTCTATGTGTCAGCCCTGCGACGAGTTGGCCACTGTCCAGGGTGTACCCCGCCTAAGGCCCAAAGTCACTGGGATAGGCTCCAGTCACCCGCGACCCCCAACGGGAACAAGTGGTAGAAAATGACTGACTGACTGACTGGATCATATGGAAAATATTCAGCCTTGATGTTATACTCTGGCATCCTCCATCAGCTGAGACTGTGACATGTCGCTATAGCTTAAAAATACATATACACAACCACCCAACCACCCAAGCTGAAGCCTGCTTGGCCTGCTGGTACCCATAAGCTGCCTCAGGAGTCCAATGAGCCGACCAGGCTTCATAGGACTCCTTCTTGATGGCATCCCTTACTTCTGGTGTCCACGTCTGGGGTTTCTGCCACGACAGGCCATACAGCCACAGCTCCAAGCGGCTGCATCGACAATGGAGGCGGAGAACATGGTTCCACTTGGACTTAATGTCTCCAGCCTCCCTCGGGATCTGGTTGATCTGGTTCCTGCCAGATCCCTGCGCTCTGCAAACGAACGTCTGGTGGTACCATGCCAAAAAGGAAAAAAAATCACTCTCGCGCACCTTCTCCGGATCCGTTCCACATTGGTGGAATGATCTGCCTGCTCCTACAAGATCAGCAGATTCTGTAGCCACCTTTAAAAAGCACCTGAAAATATTCTGAAACTGATCAGTTAGCTAAACTTCAGACACTTCAGAGGCAGACACCATCTCTACATTTAAGAGTAGGCTAAAGACTTTCCTCTTTGATAAAGCTTATAGTTAGGGCTGGCTCAGGTGAACCTGAACCATCCCTTAGTTATGCTGCTATAGGCCTAGACTGCTGGGGGACTTCACATGATGCACCTCTCTCTTCATCTCTGTCCTCCTCTCCATCCGTATGCATTCTCATCCCATAAATGCATGCTACTAACTTGACTTCTTCCCTCTCCCGTAGTTTTGTGCTTTCTTGTCCCTCTCTTCTTTCTTACTGTCACTTTCAGCAGGTATTTCAGCGTCCGGAGATGTATCCGGATCTGTGAGTATGGCGACCTGCTGGGGCAGTGCTGCTGTGTCTATGGTCAGGGGACGAGTGGCTCAGGTCCTGCTCGTTGGCCTCCACCTGGAGCTGCTCAGTTGTCCGTCTGGACCCATCATTCAATTCAATTTTTAATTCAATTTTATTTATATAGCCCAGTATCACAAATCACATTTGCCTCAAAGGGCTTCACAATCTGTAACATACGACACCCTCTGTCCTTAGACCCTCAATTCGATTAAGGAAAAACTACCCAAAAAAACCCTTTTAACAGGGGAAAAAATGATAGAAACCTCAGGAAGAGCAACAGAGGAGGGATCCCTCTCCCAGGACGGACAGACATGCAATAGATGTCGTAAGTACGGAATAGATTTATAGCATCATAACTATAACATATACAGCCATGATGGCAAAATTGTTGTATATATATATATATTATTATGTTAGAAATGTTTAGGTGGTAAAACATAAGGGAAGATGATGGGTCCAGACGGACAACCGAGCAGTTCCAGGTGGAGCCCAATGAGCAGGACCTGAGCCACTCGTCCCCTGCACCGTAGACACAGCAACACTGCCCCAGCAGGTTGCCATAGTCACAGATCCAGATACATCTAATTTTGCCATCATGGCTGTATATGTTATAGTTTTGATGCTATAAATCTTTTCTGTACTGATAGATCCTGATCAAAGATAACTCCTAGGTTCCTCACAGAGGTGATGGAGGCCAGGGCAGTGCCCTCTAGAGCAATTATATCTGCCGACAGCGAGTCTAGGAGGCGTTCGGGGCCAAGTACAATAACTTCAGTTTTGTCCGAGTTTAACATCAGAAAACTTCTGGTCATCCAGGTTTTTATGTCCTTAAGGCATGATTGAAGTTTAACTAACTGATCAGTTTCATCTGGCTTAATCGATAAATATAACATATAAGCATATATAAAGTAAATAGAAGTGGTCCAAGCACAGAACATTGCGGAACTCCGTGACTAACTTTGGTGTGCTCGGATGATTCATCGTTAACATAAACAAACTGAGATCGGTCTGATAGATAGGATTTAAACCAGCTTAACGCGGTTGCTTTAATTCCAATTAAATGTTCCAGTCTCTGTAATAGAATTTGATGGTCAATGGTATCGAATGCAGCACTAAGATCTAGCAAGACAAGTACAGAGACAAGTCCATTGTCTGATGCAATTAAAAGGTCATTTGTAATTTTCACCAGTGCTGTTTCTGTGCTATGATGCACTCTAAAACCTGACTGGAAATCCTCAAATATACTATTGTTATTTAGAAAGTCACATAACTGATTAGCAACAGTTTTTTCAAGGATCTTAGAGATAAAGGGAAGGTTAGATATAGGTCTATAGTTGGCTAAAACCCCTGGATCGAGTGTGGGCTTTTAAAGGAGAGGTTTAATAACAGCTACTTTAAAAGACTGTGGTACATAACCTGTCAGTAAAGACAGATTGATCATATCTACAAAAGTCGTACTAACTAATGGTAGAACATCTTTAAGCAGCCTAGTTGGAATTGGGTCTAAGAGACAGATCGAAGGCTTAGATGAAGAAATTGTCGACGTTAGTTGAATAAGGTCGACAGGAGAGAAGCAGTCCAAGTACACATCAGGTTTCACAGCTCCATCCAACGCCTCTATGCTTGAAAATCGGTTGGCACCGGCTGAAGGCAGGACGTGATTAATTTTCTCTCTAATAGTCAAAATGTTATCATTAAAAAGAGCTCATGAAGTCGTTACTGCTGAGGGCTACAGGAATACATGGCTCAATGGAGCTGTGGCTCTCTGTCAGCCTGGCTACAGTGCTGAAAAGAAACCTGGGGTTGTTCTTATTTTCCTCTATTAGTGATGAGTAGTAGGCTGCTCTGGCATTACGGAGGGCCTTCTTATATATTTTAAGACTATCTTGCCAGGCTAAACAAGATTCTCCTAGATAGTCTTTCAAGTTTTCGTGATGTTTGCTTTAATTTGAGGG
>CM022482.1:2386853-2425016 GCA_011952105.1 Coreoperca whiteheadi | reverse complement strand
AGAGTGCTATTTGAGTGCTATTCACAGACGGGTCCGTTGTGAATATGTTTGTGAGAGAGAGAGTTCGAGAGAGGGGCAAGGAGGGCCTGAGCGAATCACTGCGCTGTGCGCAACTCTACAATGAAATAAGATTTTACCCATTGAATGAAACAGTGTTTCCAGTATGCACAGATCTCACTGAACTGTTTTCACTGGAACTAAATTCTGAGGGGATGTTTTGATGTCTGTGGTTAGTTTTGCCACTCACCGCCATCTTAAACTTCTCAGTTGGGCAATCATATAAAGCAAGGCTGGATTGCCAGCCCCTCAAACTGGGCGCATGCCCAATGGCCCCGGATCATCATTCATGGCGTGGCAACACGTGGTAATTTGATTATTGTTAAACTTCAATTAATAGCCCGTGCTTTTATTTACTTAGATCACTGAACTCAACTTGCCTATATTTGGGATATATTTCCTTTTGCATAAAATTCTTGCCCAGTAAAGATAAACAATAAACATTGTTTATTTAAACCAGTATGAATTAACCCGTCTCAAAATACCAATATCTTAGAAAGGATGAAAGCCGAAGGATACCTGAGTTATTTCAACTTGTTTTAATTTTTATTAATAATAGTTATTTTGATCGTTGGACCCTTAGGGACTAAAGGAATATAAATAATAAAGGAATGGACACGTATTGAAACTTTATGACCGCTTCAAAGGTAGGGAATTTTTCATCTCTCTTTACCATGCTAGTAAATCTAAATGAATTATACTTCGGTGCTCATGGTTTCTATAAAATGAACTGAAAGATTGAATTGTGGAGAATCTAACCAATCTCACGATGTGTAGCATGTCCATATTGACAAAAGTTTAAACATATATATCGGTGTGCAATCGAAGCAGCTTAGAACTAGATCAAGTGGGTGATGTGGTGAGCTTCAAGAGGTTTTATACATCCAAAGAATTTCTATAAAAACGGCTTTTAATTGAGACCTGTGTTTATTTGTCAAAACATATAGCCACACAAGGCCTGAATTAATATGAATTGTTACGTCAATTTTGGTTAGTTGATCAATTATATTTGGTTTACGTATGAACAAAGGTTTCACTTGTATGACGTCTTGTGGTCATGTCAAGAGATACAATATGCTCTCCACCACCCCAAACAGCAACTAAGACTATTGGATTTTTTAAATATCAGCTTTGGCCTTGCTTAGGCCACACTACTAGGAAAGCAAAATAATACGAATCAAATTTTGGTTATTTTTGTTTCATATTATAGAAAACACGGGAATATAATAACAGCATAATACTGACATTTTGTAGCACTAAGTAATGGGTAAGATTTAAGGCCAAGATTGAAGCAAACATACACTCTACTGGCCCAATGTTGAAGGGACCTGAATAAGACAATTTTGTATCCTCTTAGGCTTGAAAGGTCCAAATATTTGACCCTGAACTAACATCTTTGCTATTTGTCACAGAACACTAACAAAGCTTAGCTGAATTTGTGACTGAATTATAATGGAGCTTGCTACCCATTCTTATCATGTTGCTGAGTATCTTTTCTGATTATTCTTCTTTTGTACAAAGTATGTAAAGTTGACTCACCTTGACTCACCATGCCAGCTGAATGAGCAGGAGAGTGGGAGAATGATATAACCTAAGACATGAACACATGACAGAAGACATGGTCTTTCTTTCCCCTTCTCTGATCTCACTGTTCATTGTTCTTTGGCATAGATCATTTTAATAGACCTTTCTTCAAGTTGTTGATACCTCCTTACTGCAAGCATTCCATCATCTTGACATCTCTTTACTGCAAGCGTTGCATTGTCTTGATACACCATACTGCAAGCATTACACTGTCTTGATAAATCTTACTGCAAGTGTTGCATAGTTTTGTTTCAGCTTACCGCACAAGTTGCATTGTCATGATATACCTTACTGCAAGCATTAGATCATCTTGACACATCTTACTGCAAGCACTACATCGACTTGATACACCTTACAGCAATTGTTTCATAATTTGGATACATTTTACTGTAAGAATTAAATCAACTTGATAGACCTTTCTGCAAATGTTACATTGCCTTAATACACCCTACTGCAAGCATTACATAAATGTGATACACCTTACTGCACATTTTACATCATCTTGCTACACCTTACTGTAAGCATTCCAAAGTCTTGATACTTCCTTACTGCAAGCGTTACATCGTCTTGACATTTATTACTGCAAGCATTAAATAGTAAATGTCTGTGAAATGTTTTCTGTTTATCAATGAATTTCCTCATTTATTGTTCATTGGTATTAGTAGTAGATCCAACTCGCGAATTGTTTGTTGGTTTTAGGGCTGAAACGATTCCTCGAGTAACTCGATTACCAAAAATCATTGATACAAATTATTTTCATCGAAGCTTTGTTTAATCTATATAATTACATACAGCTGTCTTCAGTGTAGCCTACCACAACAGCATGACAGAAAATAAAATGCTGCTGTCAATTTGTGAAAGCCTGAGCTTCATTCATGTTATTATGACAGTCACTCGTTTCTGCCTACTACAAATGCCACAAAGAAGACAGTAAAGGCTTATGTTTGCCTGACCTGTAATTAGGTTGCAACTTGTAGTTCTGAAACTGAAGTATATACACCTTTTTTGAAGAAAAAGGTGGGTTTTTTTGCATTTCAGAACATGTTTTCTTTAAAACCCATTGCGTAATTTAGTTTTGACGGATAATATTATCGTTTGCAATTTAAGCAATATTAATATATTGCTACAGATTACATGTTTTGATAAAGAAAAAAGCATTTCTGATTGGAGTTCAATAAAATGAAATAATGGTTCAGAATTGGAACAAAGCTACAGCATGAATCTTATAGCTTGATAGAGAAGAGAATATGTGATTTAGTAGAGAGCAGCGGTTGAATAAGTACATTGAGTAAGTACATTTATACTCTACTTCAAGGCAATTCAGGTACTTACATTTCCATAGCATTTACTGCTACTTCAGAAACTGACAGTCACTGAACAGTGCTGATGTTTATTTATCTATTATATTTTTATTTATTTGTTATTTTCTCAGTGTTAATTTCTATAATAGGTTGACATATGTTAAATTATATAACATGTTAAATAATAGTTAACTCAAATATTCTTTAATAAAGTTATTTGTTTAAGAAAGCAGCCTTCTGACTACCTTTGCATAGGCATATTGGTACACAATCCACATAGAAAAGGTCTATTTTCATTCCAGCTCAAACATTCACTATATCGGCCGCCATATCGGTAAACGGTGAATGTTTTCCCTCTAAAATCGGTATCGGTATCAAAAATCCCATATCAGTTGGGCTCTAATTCAAGAACGTTATCTTAAGATGCAATTTTAGCGATCTAAAGCCTTCTGAACTTTTGATACATCTGTTCTTGTAATGTATTGAGGTTTCTTTTGTGAGAAATAAACAGTCTCATCCATGACAGCACCACTATGTGTTTACGTAGTTCACTACTGAAAAGGCTTCCTGCACCGTTAAGAGCTTTGGGAAGAGTAGAAAGATCAGGTAAGAATGGTTTTGTGATTGAGTGACAAACTCGGGGATAACACTGAATCCTGGCAGTGATTGTGATAAAATGGAATTAATTAATGAGCTTGGGGGCAAAAATCGTCCAAAGAGCTGGCTGGCTAGATAAAGAAGGGTGTAGGAGAGCTAGGAAGATATAGGAAAGAGATAGGGGTGCAGATTGTGGTAAACATTTTTCAAGTCATGGTTGGTTTTCAATAAAGCTTTAGGAAACTCAAATTAATTTGAGTTTGTAATCATCTTTATTTCCTGATTTGAACATTTGGTTTTGAGCTGTTGCCAATTGTTTTGTCAGAGACAAGGAAAGTTTCCAGTTTTCTAGGGGGCTTAGGTTTAGGGCTTATGTTTAGTTTTCTACTCCCCCTGGACATAAGCATTGACGTGTGACTGACATGGTCTTTAATATGCATAACAGTTTTTATTTGCTGTAATCATTCCTCCTGTTTATACTGGCCATTAAAAGATCCCTTCCTCATGTTCTTCCAATGTAAGCGATGGAGGACAAAATCCACAGTCCTTGTCCTTGCCCACATTTTCATTGTGGACAGGAAGAATAAAAACATGGCACATATATGGCTATGAAACAGAGCTCCCCTGTTTAAAAATCACAATTTAACCTCTAGTTACCTTCTGCTTTAGGTCAGCAAGGTTTGCAGAGTAAGAGAGCATGCACAGTCAAGATGAAAATGTGACAATACAGAACAGTAAAAACTAAAACATGATAAGATTTGTAAATGTACAGTAAATGTAACAGTATTATATGGGGGAGTCAGTGGGTCTGCAAAACTGCACTATTGGCACTGAACACCCTAGAAAATGTCTGACTCCAAGGCAGAACTAATTCATCCTCTCGCAACTTACCCTCCCCCATCATCAGCATTCAACACTGACAGTTCAGCCCCATAGAAAATGCCCACAATGCACCATACAAAGTGTTCACTATGCTTACTGACCAGAAGTAACACTGCTGCATGTCCACTGTAGAAGTGACATCCATTACACTGGAAAGTCACTCACTATCTCTTGAAAAAGGACCAGTTTGAGGCATTAACCAGCCTTTAGTGTTCCCATTCCAGGTGCTACTGTTTGGAGGAATGACCCACCTTATATGACCTTGGAAACAACATATATTAGTATCAGCAGTAGGATTCTGCTGTCCTACTGTCAGTGATGCCATGTGCACACCCTCACAGGCAACTTGCAGGAGAACAGATTGTGAAGGCAGAGTAACACTCAATACATGCAGACATTTGAGACTGAAACGCTTCAGCCTATCACAGGGTATCCTCAAATAGAATTAGATGTTATTTTTAACCTTTTAAACACTATATTTAGAGGTTTATGGTATAGTCACCCCATGTCTTTTCCATGTCTGCATATGTTCTAGGACAGTTTTTATTACCCATCGCCCATTACACATATTAACGTTTTTATTACACATATTAACGTATGTGTTAATATGTTATAGACATATGTTATAGACATTCTGAGCCTTAATCATGTCCAAACAATGTATTGATAGTACAAAACAAAAAAGCTAATATTTGTGGATTTTGTCCCTCCTATGGGTTTACTTTTTTTTATTGTAGCTTGTCTATAATTTTTAAGTGGATTTATGGCTGTTTATCTGTGATGGATACTATGGAGACACTATTACTGGAAAGTGTAGCTGTCACTGATTCCAGGAGTGTGTCTTTGACGCCTCTGTGTTGCAGTTTTAATAAGTTATCATTCTAAGAAGAGGTGCTTTTCGTTTCATCTCTGACACTTACCTCATCTATGTGTGAGTGAAGTGACAGTAGAGTGTCTGTACTGAGTTATGTGCAGTCATATACGCTTTTTATAATGAGAATCAACGTGAAGACATTTGGAAGCACCGGGTTTGCAAACATAAAATTATTTACCACAGCTGCTGATGGGCAGAAATCATCAAAGTTGGAAACTGCAATGTTATGTCAAAGGGGTCAGCTAATTAATTTAAATTAATTTTAATGTTTAAATCTGCTGTCAGTCAAAAGTGAGACGACAATTTATTATTTAATGTAAAAACAGACATGGTATTAAGAAGAACCATGAAACATGAGAATTATTACATTTTATTTTTATAATGATTACATTTAGATTGCAGACAGACAGTCTAGATAGGGAGTTCTGTTACAGTAGGAAGTCTTGCTAATGTTAGGATAAACTGTAATCTCTTTTGATTACATCCAAAAAGTCATAAATCAAAGTCATAAAATAAATCATAGCTTTTAGCAGTGCAAGAGTTCTAAGGATTCAGAAAGAGGATGTATTTGGCTTTTTTTTTGTTCACTTAATTCAGCTATTAGCCATTATGTACAAATGAGAAAGGTGAGACCTCCAGTTCATGGTGAATAGGAATCCAAAGAGTGAGTTCACTCTACATGCTCAACATTCAACAACAGTAAAGCGAGTCATAGATGGGTGAATGATTTTATGTCCACTAAGTGCTGCTAGACTGGTCACAGTGGAACACAGAGGGTCAAAATGTACTTAGCCTTTTGCTCATTGAAAAAGCAAATTGTAGGTTGGACGTCATAATTCATTTATACTTTAGGTTTCAATAAAGCTTCTTTTGTTCTTTTTTCTTTTCTTCACATCAGATGGTGTCACGTAAGGGAGTGGGTTTCCCTGACCCTGCAGTAGGTGTGCAGCAGTAGGTGGTAGTAAGTGTGGGTAGCTACACTAGTCACTAGTTTTAGTTCGCATTTCAACATTTTTTTTTATCATGTTGAGTTATTGTGTTTGTGTAAGGCCGCTAGAACTCAAGCCTGTCACATAGATGCGTGCTGTAGCACCCTCTGTCAGCCATTATTAAAATCAGCAGTTTATATTAAAAAGTTCATAATTTAAATTGTCCCAAAAAGCGTGGAAGGCTGTGGTCTATGTAACAATAAATACTGCCTCCATGTAGTGATCACATACAGGCCCTTTTTACAGAAAATTTCATGAAGATAGTATAATATTATTATATAAACTATATATAATATAATTATAATATAGGCCCAGATGTGAACCTGCAGGACTTGCTCTAAAGTTTAAAGGTTTGGCAGAATAGGCCTGTGTTCTCTTTACACTGCATTTTCATGAACTATGATACCCTGATAAAAGGTCTTCTCTCTCTCTGTCTCGCACATGTGCTTGCTCTCATGCCATGCCTATCAGCCAACATAACAATATTGGCCCGACAGATTTATTGGTCAGGCTCTGCTATGGACACTATTTTCACTAAAGTGTATGCACTATATAGTGTATGTATTATGCAGTTTACAGTGCCTACATTTTTATTTCACTTTTTTTAAGTTAAATTTATGCATTATATAGTGCATAAATGAAATGCAATGAAATGAGATATCCTTGCTTCAGGGCAGTCATTTTTAAAGCGTATTTTTAAATATGATGTGTGGCACAGCTGCATCATCTGTCCATTGTTTTGTTATAGCCCTATGGTGATAGCCTACCGCTGTGTTTATGATCCCTGTCAGATGATCATAACAGTATTCATGACAACTTGTATATTTACTTTTAATTCAATTCACAATGTGACAAGAATGTACGGATGTCATACTTTGTCTTTTATTTAACACACACACATACATATATGTATATATATATATATATATATTATTGTGTGAAGCACTGCAAATTTTTTTATGAAATGTATTATACAAATAAAGTGACATATTGCATATATGTGATTTAGTTATATAGGCTACAGTATATTATATAGGCTTACACATAAACACACTGACAAAGCAAAATTGATCTCAAATGTAACCCACAGCCCCAATTGTAACTGTCTTTAAGACTATACTTTTGGTATTGATGTGATATAATATGATATTTGCAGACAACATAATGGCCAAAATGACAACATGAAATACAGAAAATTAGTGCTAAGAATGAGAATGTTCTCTGTGATATAATAATTTGATGTTAGCAGCTGTTTGCATTTGTAAACATAATGTCATGATTATAGCAGTAGAATTGGGTGTAGCCCATTGAAACAATTAATATCAAGCTGAAATGTTATGGGAATATTTTCCTATCTTTATTCAAGAGGGTGGTCTTTTAATTTGTGAGCATGACTTATTGATTTCAGTTCAGATTTTGTAATGTTTTCCCTCCCAAACCCTGCCCTGGCACTCAGATAGCCCCTGCTTGCACTTAGATTAGCTCTGCTTCTGCTCAGACTGTGCACTTGCACTCAGATATATTGTCGCTTGCACAGACTTCCTGCGCTCCAGCTCCAGCCCTCCTCCTCGTGCTCAGGCTGCTTCTGTGCGCTTGCGAAATGTCTGTTTTCAGATTTCTCCTCTGTTCTTGGATTTCTTTTGTGCAATAACTCTGTCAAAATTCCCCGAACAATAGAATGCCACGTGTAGTGTTGACCAATGAAATGACCCCTGCCTTGTTGGTGGTGCGTTCGCTTTACTTCTTAAAGCGTCCGTATGGGCGGTTGCTCTTTAACCGGGTTCATCCACTCCCGCCATCCATGTCTTTATTACATATACCTCCCTTGCTGTCTTTACAACTTTTGGAATAAAAGTACAGTTATTACATATACCAGTGCCCCTACTTTTTACTATAATAGCTAAATACTGTATATGGAATGTGAAGGTACGTCACGCCGTGTTGAATGTTGGCTAACTAACCTTTACGCCGCCATGTTGAGAGGATCCCACTTCCTCAGGTAAATGGTGCTAACATTATTTACTGTATATCTCATTGTCACCTAATAGTTAGTTAGTTAGTATTTAAAAACTCTAAACGTACACACTCTGTTTTAGGTTTGTCCCGTGAAGCAGCAAGTATTTGTAGTGAGGAGATACAGAGGTAACGTGATAGCATGTGCATGTAGCACAGTATGTAGCTAATGTAAACACTTACAGTAATTACCGGGATGTGGGGGTGGAACATATGCTATGAAACAATAGATGATGTGAAACATTAGTCAAGCAATTATTTCTGCTAAAAAGACAACAAATAAACCCACTCAAGTAATCAGTAGTAAGTAGTGTAGCCACTAACCTGACTACACATTACTTTAATCACACCAGTGACACTATAATGAGGCAGCAGCCTGCCTGGAATAGACTTTTTGTATCCTGTCTGTTACCGTCAATGTTACTTACTGCTCTTATAAAGTTACTTGCTTATTTAGCTGAAATACTGCTCAGTGAACATAGTATCTGCAGCTACTGTGAGGATGTTTCAGAGTAACTTGGGTCCTTTCACCAGGGAAATTTTGACTTGTCAGATTATTTCCATGTGTTTTAATATGTTCGTCAAAGCTGCAGATTTTCAGTTTGACACCCTTTCACAGTACTATAGAGAATATTGTATAATTTGTATTGTGATCTGTCAACAAATAAAGTTGTAATAACAGAACTGTTTTGTGCTGTCATTATATTCTACCTGTTGTAAAGGATTACTAGGAAAACACTTTCACATTGTCTTTTTCAGGATGTTAAATGAACCAGTTTTTGTGACTCTCCTAAATGATAGTTTTTTATACCACCCTATTTTAACTGTGAAATTACGTAAAACCTTTGTGAAATAACATATGTTTTCTCTAATACCACACTTACTACTACATTTAAAAATGACCAAAACTCTCCTCAAAAATAAAGCACTTTATTGATAGCCAATGAAATGGAAATATAAATTGTGTATATACAGTAGCAAAGCCATAACTTGTATGTATGTGCATATCACGTCCTCGATCAAGGAAGAGGGTTTCTGGTACACTGAACTGTGTCAGGTGGTATTGGTGCTCTCAGGTCACAGTTTTCCTTTTGGTAAGACTTTACTAATGCTGCTAGCTGCTGTGTTGTTTTCAGGTTGGCTCTTGACATGGCATGACACCTGCCAAGCGGTAACTTCCTCCTCTGATGGGTTCAGGAACACCTGAGCTTCATCAGGATCTGTAAAACATGACAGATTCAATATTACTTGTAAGAAAAATACATAGCAATATTACGGTATAAGTACAACTACGGAAAACATTACAAAATCCGAACATAAATCAGTAAGTCATGGTCTCAAATTAAAAGAACACGCTCTTGAATAAAGATATATAATAATGTACGACATGTGCAGTCTTCTGCAAAGGATACACTGGTGTGTCCTTGCTCATAGCTACTCCATACTTTAATATGGTGCGCTGAGATTGATTTACGGGTCACAGACAGGAGGACAGAGGAGCGAGGAGATGAGGAGATGAGGAGGTACAAAATAGAAAAAAGAGAATGGCCTAATGAGTCTTAACCACTTTAATTAATGTCACCATGACGACGAGGGTCCCCTAGCGAAGTAGTCATCTTAACCCAAACCTCGAAGTTTCCCTAAACCTAACCAAACAGATTCTGGTTTTGGCAGAATTAGATCAGAAAATGCAATTATACAAGGAAATAATAACCAAATAATAACAGAAGTTATCTCAGGGCACTTTTCATATAGAGCAGGTCTAGACCGTACTTACTCTTTATGATATCATTATTAGTGTCCCTTTCACTTTTATTGTTTCAGGTTGATTTTCTTACCATAGTTCTTTTACTGTCAAGCTCCCAAAATCGATAAGTGTGAAGACAGGGGTTGATGAAAATGTTGATACAATCATGCTGTCAATGGTTGGAACACCATGTGGTGTGGCCAGTGGTAAGAGGACTTTGTTTGCCCCAAGTTTTGCCTCTCAGGCCACAAACATGCAATACTGGCAACTTCAAAGTCAGTCGATGTTTTTATTTACCGTTAATATTCTCCTAAAAGATGCAAGAATTGAACATCAAAGATAGAGAGTAAAAGTTATTCTTTCTAGTAAAGATGCAAATATACATTATCTATTATAAAATATCAAGGTATCTATAAAGGACATTCAACATGATTTTAGTAGGTTTAATGCATCAACAATACAGTGATTTACACAGCATTTCTATTTTTTGTTATACTACCATCATTATGGAAAGCACAAAACCAATATCAGCATAATTTTTTATTTTCTGTAAATCAATCATCAATAAATCAAACTTTATTTTTATAGCACAAGGCATCCATCAAATGCAATTCCAAGTGCTGAACAAAAAACTGTTAAAAAGAGAATAACTTTCTCTTTTTCAATTAATAAAATAAGTATAAAGTAATAAAACTAGTAAAATAAAAAATAACAAGAAAAGTGCAAAACGACAGTTCAATTCAGTTTTATTTATATAGCAGCAATTCAACAGAAGTTATCTCATTGCCATTTTCCGTTAGAGCAGGTCAAGACCGTAATCTTTATAATATTATTTACAGAGACGATTTACCAGAAGACGATCAAACTTGACTATCTAGAGGAAGTAAAAGTCGTAACAAGGTTTCCGTAGGTGAACCTGTGTAAGGGTCATTGCCATTTCAGTCATGATTTTTTTTACAACAATGACGGATCGCGGAGCTCTGTACATGGCTCTGGGTTGATCCCTGCTTCCGCTCTGGCAAACCAAATTTCATCAAATCAAAACCGAAACCAAACCAATCATTAATGGTTGGCGTAAAACACATCATTACCAGTGCGCCAGCGCAGTAATGTCGCCACAGACACCAGATGTAAAAACTCCGTAAACTGCGACATACAGAGAGATTTACCTGGCAGGGATTGGCTTAATCAGCATTGTGTGAACTCGTTTAGCAAGGGCTTGAATGTAACGTCAATTTATATGTTAAAGTTTTGCACTCAACCCTTTAAGATATGGTCGGACTACAGCACAAGGATGTAGTTCATGGTGCACATGCAAAAGTAAAATTCAATATAAAACTCTTCCAGTGATACACGATCTTTCACACTACATATCACATTCACACACTGATGGCAGGAGCTAACTGCCCATCTGTACAAAAGAAACTAACTTTCACACACACTCACACTGAAGGCACAGCCCTTGGGAGCAGTTTGGGGTTCAGTATCTTGCTCAAGGACACAGCCAGGATCTAACCGCCGACCTTTCGATTGGTGGACAACCCACTTTGCCACAAAGCCACAGCCGCCCTGCGAAAGAGTATCAAAAGGGACGTACAAAAAACGTCACTACTTTTAAACAGCCCACTGTAATGCTTGTTGTTAGAATAAGCAGTGCTGGATGCCTTAATACAGATTTAGACTCATGTATTTATATTTGGCCATACTTTTGATACTATTGCCATCATTGAAGACAAGATTAAGTCAAAACTCATTAGAGGAACTTATTTTAGCCTTCAAATGAATGTCGTCACAGATAAAGACATTAGAGAAATATGAAATGAATCTCAGAATAGTTTTTTTTATTCTTTCAGAACCCTTCAAGCTTCAGTAACCCCAGGAGTATTCTGTGTTTTTGTAAGTGAAGAAGCTGTGAAGCTGTGAATGCTTTTAGTGTGGGTCACTTTTAAGTGAAAACAGATTACATTTGCATGAGTCCCCCATTTATACCTAGGCAAACTAATTTAAGGGATATGTTTTTTTTCACAAATGTAAAATGTAACCATGTGTCAGTTAGTACTTGAATGTTGCCCAGTCAAGGCACGATATGGGGGGAGGACTGACTATGGGCTGTACCAAAGAAAAATCACTTTGTCACAAGATTATGTGGAAATTCATTAATGTTTCTGCATAATCCTGAACACGCAGTTAAGAACTACAACTTATTAAATACTGACATCTCTAGATGTCATTCAAGAACACTTTAGCCTTTAGTGATTTTTAATCTGTCTATAGCTAGAGTTCCCCACCCCTTCACCTGAAATAGAAAACCAAAATAAATTTCATTGCACAAAACTGTCACCATGTAAGATTATTGGAAGCAGAAAATCCTTGGACTTAGCACATCAAACACTCCCCACAATGGACTGAATCCGCCCTCCATCCATGGCAAGAGCGTACAACATCACTTCTATCCATAAACAATCCCAGCAAGGACTCCATGCTATCCGTAAACTCAGAGCACTGTCTGTTGCCCCCCACCTCCTGTTGTTGCTTTATAAAAGCATTATTCAACCCATCCTGTTGT
Source organism: Coreoperca whiteheadi (assembly GCA_011952105.1). Classification (NCBI taxonomy): domain Eukaryota; kingdom Metazoa; phylum Chordata; class Actinopteri; order Centrarchiformes; family Sinipercidae; genus Coreoperca; species Coreoperca whiteheadi. The sequence goes on along the minus strand of CM022482.1, from coordinate 2,412,406 downwards.
ACTGTTCCCCCTGCTTGTACACCATGTTAACCATCTCCAACAAAAACAAACATTACTGCCATGTTGACAGAAATACAGGCTCTTAAAATGGAGTAGAGCTCGCTTCAGCAGAGTTTTGTCCCCTCCATTGTAACACTGAATAAACTGCCACGCTGACTATGTTGTGTGTTGGGATATATGAATGTATTTATAGGGACTTTATGTATTGACTTTATCCATAAATTCCTGTGTTTATATCTGTGTGTTTCAATGTTGAACTGGCTGTGAAAACAAATCTCCCACTGGGACAATAATGTCAAAATCTATCAAAAAGTTTACAATACAGCTATTTTTTGTTCCTCAACCAAACCTGCCAAGTTGAATATGTTGCACAAAACATAAACATAACTTAAACGTAATTTTTGTTTAATATTTCTGTCAAAGTTTAGTCTAGCCTAACTCGCTAACAACTAACCCATACTGAATTGTGTGTCTTCTCAATGCACGGTTGTTGGGAAAAAATTTATATTGCCCAGATAAATGTCACTGACTGAAATTCTTTGTTTACCTCTCTAGGCAACATCAAAATTAAAGCAACTTCATGGAGACAACTAGAGGAGTCCCTTTAAGATGACACGCACAGACCCGCCTGACATACTGGTATCAACTGTGCATCGAGATATAAAAGTGGTCCCCATTTCTTCACACTACAAGTCGTTGCAACCCTCCAAACAATGTGATTCTATAAATTACAGCACACTGGAGGACAGTAAGAGAAAAGTCAATAAGAGGCACTGCCGTACTTTTGACTATAAGTCTTTGGAATACCCAAAATCACACAAATACTCAATGGAGTCCCCATACAGGAAGGCTGATAGGCATACAGCCAACCCAGATGTTGCCTGGAATGCCTTGGGCCGTCAGCAGAGATATCGCTTTTCTGCTCCGGACATTTTCAGCCATAGGTTAACTCCTCAACCAATGGCTGCAGATATCGCCAGTGTCCCTGAACAAAAAGGAAGGACCAGATCAAAAAGTGCCCCTCGGGTCCAGACCAGTCTCACTCCTGTGTCTTTTGAGGGGTCCTCATCTTCGGGACGGAAGGGCAGGGAGTCCCAAAGGGCTCCAAGAGACTCTCGCTGGAGACCAGAAGTATCACCGCGTAGGGAGTCTTCCTATGCAGCAACTAGGGCTCATATGCATGAAGTCCATCCCATTAAGTTGCAGCCTCAAACGAGTGACAGCAGTAAATATTCACCTAACTATGCTGCTGATAATTTTGAGGATGGAGGGCTGGATAAACAAGCAACTAGTCCTCATGTCAGGTGTCGGGTGGACATCAAACCTGATAACGCTGCATTACATCATTCAGGACGAAAACAGGCTACACCTCAAGTGGACATACCCTGGCAGAGGCACCACAGTGGGGGAAGTAGGAGTCTGACTGTGCCACGCCATTTCTCCTACTCTAGAACACCAACACCCACTGATTCATTAGGTACAGAGAGTAGGCAAGTGTATCAATATTCTCGCAGCATGCCAAATAGTTACTTAAAACCCATGGAGATTCCCTTGCAAAGAATGCCTTCATCAGGTGATTACTATGATAGGGAACGCAGAGCTCATTCCAGTCCTAATGTGCCAACCAAGTTCTTTTATGCAGATGACCCAGGGAGATATGTTACTACTGCTCCTCCTCAACCAAGTTCTTACTTTCATGATGAACGTTACACACCAGGACAAACATATAGTCCAAAAGTGCAATATGTGCAAGATCCAAGAACACGAATGGTGCATGCTGTAGCTACAAGACCCTATTATCCTGAGATGGAGACATATCCATACTCTGTGCAGACAGGGTATCCCAAACCCTATGCAGCAAATGAACCAGGGCCATACATCATACAGACACCTCCAACAAGAATATTTTACGGGGATGATCCAAGGTCTTATCAAATCCAGACTGCTCCGCCAAGGTTTTATTATTCCAGTGACATGTATGCAATGCCACCAGAGCATCATGTTCCAGCAAGGGCATATTACACAGAGGGCCGAAGACATGCTAGAGTCATTCAGCCACAAACAGATGACTGGTATGGCTCAGATGCATCTGGTTATTCCACCAATCCTGCCTCATATGTATCTCAAGTCACTCCAACCAGAGTCCGTCAAGAGCCTGTGTTAACACCCTGGTATACCAACCCATGTGTGGAACTTCAAAGAATTGGCACAGATTCCAAATCTTACTCAAGGTCCTGGGACAATATTCTCAACTCTAGTGTAGAGGGGGAACAACCTCTTCCTGTACAGCGGGGTCAGAGCTATGATGATCTTCTTGAGTCCAGGAAGCCTGCAGTAGCCACAGGTGACAAACCGCAACCAGTGGTAGTCAATCTCTCCAGTTCACCAAGACGCTATGCAGCCTTATCAATGTCTGATAACTCACTAATTGACAAAAGCCCATCAGAGACATCAAAGAGCATTACTAATAAACTCTGGTTTGTCACTCCTGAGATAACAATCACTGATAATGACATTCGGCCAGGGAAACTTAATAAGGGTGAAGGACGGTCTGCCAGTTGGGACATTCTTGACTCCAGAAGCACTGAGGGTCCAGAAATGTCTCAGCGTGACTTTCAAAGCGTGACCAAAGGGAAGACACATGACAACTCCTCACTACAGCAAAGCCTTGAACAACTTGATGAGCTTCTGGCAGATCTTGTGACTGATTACAGGCCACCCAGTAGAAGGGCAAGTGAGGACATTCTGGATCAACTAAAGAAGTTAATTGATGAAGAAGAAGCCGTATCTCTGTCCAGAAAGAGCTCAAAGGCAGGTATAGAGGAACCCGCTCCTCTTGACAAGCAGCCAGCCTCAATAAGAATTAATCCTGATGCTTTTCGAGACTTGGACGGGGCCAGTGATGCAATGAAGAGTGCAGATGAGTGCTCCCCAGATCAGAGCCCAGATGAGGATGATACAATGATGTGCTCTAACAACAAATGCCGGAGGACAGAGACCCTATTCAATGCTTGCCTATATTTTAAATCCTGCCACAGCTGCTACACCTACTATTGCTCTCGTAACTGTCGCAGGGAGGACTGGGACATTCATAAAGAAAGCTGCCTGTATGGAAGAATTGGCAGCACATGCCGGCACATCATCAAACACTGCCGGGAGACTGTTGAAGTCCACAAAGCCTTCTCCCGCATTGCCAAAGTTGGCTACCTTTCTCGAGGTAGAGGAGTTCTCTTCCTTGGTTTTCCAAACCCTGCGTCATCCAGTAACTTCCTGCAGTATGGGCTGGATAGTCTACTTATGTCTCCTACATACCTGTCCCTCAGAGAGCTTGAAAGCTTCAAGGACAACCTAGGGGAGTACTGTAAGGAGCTGCAGGAAGCTGGTAAAGAGTATGACCCAAACGAATGTTTCATCTTGAATGTATCCATTGCTGTCGGTGAGCAATTGCCTGACGGGCCATCACCAAGGAACCAAGCTCCAACAGTTAGAAAATATGCAAAAGTAGCACTGGCTTCCTTCAGCCCTGAGAGAAAGGTTCACAAGAAAGAGAGTGACATGGAAACGCTGATCCTCACTCCACCCCCAGGAACAGCAGATATTGATAAAGAGGGAGAGGAAGGCAGGAAGGCCAGGGAAATCTGTTTTATCAATATACAACGAGAGCTAAGGATTAGAGGGGTTTTCCTACGCCATGAATACCCACAGGTGTATCAGCAGCTCTGTGAGTTTGTGGAAAGTAACAGAAGGTTCACACCCACAACTATTTATCCTATTGATAAGAGGACCGGTAAACAGTTTATGTGCATGATTATGGCTGCCTCCGAGCCCAGGACGTTGGACTGGGTAGGCACCCCGCATCTCCTTGATGACATTATTTAAGTGCACCTTTTGTTGTAAATATATATGTATAGAAATACATATATATTGTTACACATATTTATATATCAATCCAATTACAAACATTTGTAGATACGTATTTTGTTAAAAAAAAAAAAGATATATATTCATGTCTGCTTGGTCAGTATTATTCTTTTTCAGAATATTTCCTGTCAGGTGCAGAATGAGTACAGTGCATTATTTATTTTAATCTTTTTAACAAGTACATACTTTTTAATAAAACCACAAGACATTTATCTGTATTCTGGTCATTTACTGTTACAAAACATTCCCTTTGTTTGGGATTTCATAAACTGACATTCTGGTCGTTTGATTTTTTCAATTTATTAGCTACAACTGTATGTTCTTTGAAACTTAGCCTCTTTAAATGAGAGAGACCATTTCTGTAAATTATTACAACATGACTATTTTTCATATGTGACTTTAATGGTATCAGGCAGAAAATATTAAACATTATTTTCTTAGCTACCTAAATACTTTCTATGCAAAGTTGCTTCATGAGTTAAGTACCACATTCCTGTAGGAGTTGTTTCTGTTATATATTATATTATATCATATTATACACATCTGTAAAGAAAGTTTTTGTTGAAATTGAGATAAATTGTTGACATATGTGGTGGCAACAAAAATCCTCATGAGAAAAAAATGAAAACTGGAAAAGAGACAGTTGTACTACTTGAAACATCTATAAAAAAACAGGCACAAAAACGTATATGATGAAAGTCTTTGAGTCTAATGGCGTACTTTGGAGAAAGGCTGAATTCAGTAGTTAATTAATTCTGCTTTGCAGAATAACTGGAGCACTACTGGACTTGAAAGCAACCTCCACAATGGATATTGAAATGGTGCCAGTTACCAGCCACACAGTAGGTGTTGGCCTGTACTGTTCAGTTTTAAACACTGTGAATAGTGAGAGTTATCTTCTTCAAAAACAAGACTTGCTATAATACCAAGAAATCTTGCAATTTCTTATAACGCTGAAGTTGATGAGTTGTATTTTTAGATATCTTTAAAAATAAAAATATATGAATTAGCAGCAGGATTTATTGTCCTTGGAACAAGGTGAGCCAGATTTGGCACAGTAGCTATATGGTACATAAATGCTTGAAGAAGACATTAGTTGTGTATTTGTGCTGCACTAGGTTTATTACATGTGTGATTTATATTGTCCTTTTTGTTTAGCAAATCATAACCATCACATTGTTCATTGGTTACCGAAGTTTTAGAAACATGTATCAATGCATCTTAGCCATGTTGCCTCATCTATCCAGATACAGTACATTTCTTGATTTTGTTTCTATAGTGTCTTAAACCCCAAATTTCCTGCAAGAATATTGTTGATGATTTGAAACTTACAGTTGAGTTTTTAAAAATCTATACAGTCTAGCTGGAACATATTGTATGTTTGAAATGCTAATATCCAAACTATTTAAAAGTGAGCATTTGTCAATCAGTCTTCAGTAAAGGTTGAATTCTCCCAGTCATAAACCATTGTTTTCCATATCAACTTTTTCTCCTGTGATATCGCTTTCCTTAGGGTTTGTAAGACAAAGTACAGTGAAACTTGAAGCACATATATATTTCAAAAAATCTGTTTCACTGAGTTACACTTGTTTGGCTGAAAAATTGCTGGCTGTATGTGACTCTGTTTTCTATGCTCTGATCTCATTTAAACATGACATTGATGATAGTAACTTGCTCGATGAATGAACTTGTGAAAGTGAAAACTACTATGCTGTGTAAGAAAATAAGTAATGAATTTTCCATTTTTGTCAGTCATTCAAGTTAAAATAACGTGTCAAAGGCAACGAAGAAGAGACCTCACTGAAATGTCTAGAAAATCCTGTAATCTTGTATTTTTTATACTTTAAACATATGTGAGTGTGTCTATTTATAAACCATATCTAATAAATGGAATGGGAACTCTGGGTGATGCTGTCTGCCTGTTCTTTAGGTGAAGTGCAACAACACTGTGTCTGTCCAAGCATATCAGACAGTCAAGTCCTTTATATTTCTTCAACGGGGAGTGAGGATAATAGGAACTTGGGGTTATAAACAGGATGATGTCATAGAGAGAGATTTACTTTTTTTAGGTGAAGTAGTTAGCTTGATGATATGAAATGTCAATATAATTATTATTTCTGAATGAGAAATTAAACATAGTGGTAAAATATTAACGTTGGTTTTGGTGTAATTATCAAATTAAATTTAGATTCATACAGCCTTACCATGTCAGCTACACATATAAGGTTTGTCTGAGAGGAAAGGTCATTAAAAAGGCTTCATCTCCTTGTGTTCAGTAAATGTCATGCAAATCTACATTTGAGATTATGAAATATTGTTAACACTCTGGAGTGATGAGGAAATGGGGAGTAAAGTGTAATGTAGTGTCAACACATTTCCAGGGGGGGACCTTCAAGCTCAACTAAGCCAAGTTGTTCTAGATGTCTAAAGTTAACTCAGCTTTAACCATTGAGTGTCAGATCAGAAAACTTGCATAAACATTTTGTTGTTTTGAAAGGACCTATTTTGGTATGAAGACATGTTGAAATGCTGACTAAGACCAGTAACGTTTCAAGTGTGCTGAGCTGTGTAACAGAAATTTTCAGACTCATGTCCTTTCTGACACAGGATATGTCACGTGCCATGTCACACCACCTTCTTCCAGTTTATCCCAGTCTTTGATAATATGTGACTCTCAATCCCTGCGAAGGGTTGAATGTTGAAGGGGGATTAACTTAAATGCAGTGGTGGAAGAAGTACTTTAAAGTAAAAGTAGTAATACTACATTGTAGAAATACTTAGTAAAAGTGCAAAATGTAAAAGTACTCATTATGCAGAATTTAAGATTACAATGTATATTATTGGATTAGATAATATAATATATATAATAATCTTTGATTATATTATTCCAATTCACGGTAGTGACAACCTACTCTATAAGGCACGGGTGTCACGGGTGTGACACTCAAAATGAGAGGCGAAAAAAATTGAATACAATAGAAAGAAATGAGTTAAGAATTTAGACAGAAATTCTAATGTATACAACGAATAGAAAATTATAAAGTCCTACTCCCAAAAAAACCTTCATAAGGCGAAAAAAAGAGTTACTGGGGCGCCCTTGTGGCTAAGACCTATATCATGTAACCACAATGTCCCTTGTTCAATTCCACCTTTCTGTATACCCTGTGTCTCATTTCCCTCACATTCCTTGTCTGTCATTCATTGTCAAAAAAAAGGCAATTTTAAAGCCAAAGTGGTGATCTTCCAGAATTACCAGTCTTTTTACTATGAAATTCCCTCTTTTTGTTTCCACAGAGTGTTTTCTTGCTCAGTCATTATGCAGGGATACGTCCTGGTAGTGTTTATTGCTGGTGTTTTGTCTTTGCAACAACACTCAGCACAAAGGTCCCCATATGATTTGTGTAAGTCCGACCTCATATTAGATTCAGCTCAACTTGAAACATTTTTTTTTTGTCACTCTGTGAGTATTACTTCAGGACCAGTATGAACAGGGGATGTTATTACAGGAACCAATAACCTTTTCAATATACATGGTATGGCATGTGAGTATTGTTTTAAGATAAAGTTGAAAAAATCTGAACCTATCCTTTAAGGTACAAGACATCCCCAGGGCTTTTCCAGCTAGAATCTTATCTTCTCCTCGTCTGGTTTCATTTTGCACCCCACCCCTCTCTGTCCCCTATCGTGTCTTCTCTCTCTCTCTTTCTTCAGGGACATCAGTGGGACTCAATGGAGCATCAGACTCTGAAAATGAGATGACCCCCCCTATCACTGTTCTGGGCGGTGACCTCCATCAGTAAAGCTACTTCCCTGCATGCTCCACCTTTGATTTCACAATCAATTCACAAACCATTTAACTTCCTTAGGCATCAAGTCGCTCGGCTCAGCATCTTTTGTGACTGCTGGCAGTCTGAAAAGATTGTGGAGGCTCAGATAGGTTCAGCACTATAGTTCATTCCTGAGACCAGTTCAACTGTAGGCAAAGCCAGTACAAATTCTCTGAAAACCCACCAGTGACTGTGTGTGTTTCACAGAATGTAGGTCATGTGAGTAAAAGACTCGAAGGCAAAAAGGGATGAGTAGAGTCAGCCTCAGTGTTTTGGTTGAGGATTAAACTGATCCCTTAATTACAATTTTGGACTTCTGACTGAATGGCCTGGATATGATTTATTAAACTTTTCAATGATCCAATGGCTATATATAGGGTGTGATAGTACATTTCTGATTTGAACCTGAAATGTTTCAACTATTTAATCTCAGCCAGCACAGTTTGCAAAGAAAAGCGTCTCTTGAGATGTTGGGGGTTACCCACGTTCTTTTAGGTCTGACTTCCAAAGTGCCAAAATGCCTCCTCAGCCCAAGTGGTCCCCTGGTCAGAGATTGTCCTTGCAAAAAATAACATAATAATATAACATATATAATAATCATATATCATATGATTATATGACCTATGTTTACATTTTCACTGACAAGCAACCTCTAGTGGTCTTGTGAAGTATGATTGTTGTTTGTGAGGAGCAACCAGGAGAAGCAGTGTGTTATGGAACCACAAATTCTCAAGGGGAGGTCAGGGTGGATGATGGGTCAATGAAGCGTGCGACTTCATTGCTCTTCCTGAGGTTTCTATCATTTCTTTTCCCTGTTAAAGGTTTTTTTTGGGTAGTTGTTCCTTAGTCGAATCGAGGGTCTGAGGACAGAGGGTGTCATATGTTGTACATATTGTAAAGCCCTTTGAGGCAAAATTGTGATTTGTGATATTGGGCTATATAAATAAAACTGAATTGAATTGAAATTGATATAGTTCCAGCACGAAACTCTGGACAAAAACTCTGTCTGTGAAAACACAGAGACACAACATGTTAATTAGTGAGCAGAGGTTTGGGTATTTTTCAACTTTGTAAAAAGAGTCAGGCAAAAAAAAAATCATCATTCACATCGATAAATTAAGTCTATTTTAATGAATGGGTCAAATTCAAATTAAATTCACAAGCTTGATCACTTTTTTATTAATCTATAATATATTCAAAACATTACAAAAAAAATACAAAATAACATTTAACGGTTACATAAGTTGAAGAATGTACTTTTAAAAGCTAACTGCAACAGGAGATTCATAATGTTTTAAAACTTTTTTTCCCCAGCCACTTTTCCACTGTTCCAACTAAGGCAAGTGTATGTTAGAAATATCAGCATTTCCAGTTACAAGCACGCACATTAAACCTCTATGGAGATCAGGAGTAAAAATGACCAGCACATAGGTCTATCCCCTTTTCTCACTTTGCATTGTGTATGTAATAGTTAGTAATTAATTTTGGTAATTTGATTAACCAAAAATGTCTTTCTTTATCATTCTTTAATATCTGAGTACTTACTCTGAAATGTTTGTTGTTTTTAATTTTCTCTTTGGCAGCTCACATGCACAAACACGGCTCAGGAAAGATAGTATGTGGATTGGGGTCAGTGAAGCTAATGTCTGGGGGCAAACAGAAGTCATTCCACTGTGTCTTATTGTGGTCGTCAGAGCCCTCGGCAACAGACTGCACTGGGAGTACTGCTGGTTGAAGTGTCTCGTTGGTGCTCCATGGAGTGGAAAATGAGGAGAAAATCCAGTTCTTTAAAAGGATGCTTTCCCCCCACCCTGCAACACAACATTCATCAGTTCAGTAAAGAAGAGTAGACAGTTCTGCACACAGATCTAATAAATAATGTAGCTGAGCTATTTCATGAGTTTGATGATTTCATTATTATTATTTGCTATTTTTGCATTTATTTGTAGACACTAAGGGCACTAAGCACCAGACCAGGCACGGTTAAGGATAAAGGCAGCAAGTGTGACAATGTCAGGTGATGCACCAGGAGGGGGAAGGTTGTTTTTTTTTTAGCAGAGCAAGAGAAAGGCAGCATGGAGACATGTAGGTTTGATTTATTTTCCAGTTTAAAAGCAATCTAAACTCAAAGAATTGTAGAGTACGACCCAAATGAAATGGTGCATCAGTGGCTTTTATTGTGAGTTTGGAAGAAAATATTTTTTGACAAATAGCCACTACAAAAACGTAAAATACCTCCGAAATTTAAACACAAGAAAACCCAAAAGGGCCAGCCACGCAATATGTAAAGGCCAAAGCACCCAGCAAACATGAGACGTCTGCCAGAGGAGTGCCAGAGAAAGACCAAGGGTGTGTTTTATGTGCTAAAGGCATTAGATCACTATCTGAACAAATTTCTGTAAAGCCTACCTCTAAATTTTTTTTTACAGTTTTTTACAGAAATGCTCACTTTATGTTTAAAAAATACAGAGCAAGCTAAACTTACGATTGACTGAGGCTCGTGATCATCTTTTATATAACTAGAACCTGTTGTACATACTCTTGTACGGTTGGTGGAGGTATGCACCTAAAAGTTGGCATTGCAATCTGCCAAAATCTGCTCCGCCACTTGCCGGTTCCCGGCCACCCATGGTCTCACAGTGCTCGACTTTATTTCAGCGCTCCCACCTTTGTCACTGTGGATAGGTTTTCTAACACCGTACATTTTGTGGCTCCCCTTTAACTTCCCGCAGCCTTCGAAACAGCAGGCCTCCTGGTGCTCCCCCAGACTAACGGGCAGAGTGGGCCAACCAAAACCTGGGAGCAGCACTCCATTGGGTCAACACCAGAAACCCCTCCTCCTGGAGCACTCACCTGGCATGGATCGAGTATACGCACAACTCCGTGTCCAAGAGCAGCCACATGTATGTCACCATTCAGATGGGCTATGGGTTACCAGCCACCTGTGTTCCCTGCTCAGGAGGATGAAATCATCATCCCTTTAGTCCTGGCCCACCTTTGCCACTGCCGTAAGGTTTGGAGGTATGCTTTTGCTGCCTTGCTCTGCTCAGCTGACTGCAACTGATGCATTGCAGACCACCACCGGACCCCTGCACCCAACTACCAATCAGGTCTGAAAGTTTGGCTTTCCTCCAAAGATCTCCACCTAAAGACTGACTTCAGGAAACTCACATCGCCCCACGCACCATGCCCCAGTATTGTGTTTCCCATCTCCCCTGTGCTCCCGTCTGCCTCTCTTTGTCGGTGTCTGTGTGGTGTGGGCTTGGCACCATGATCCAGACTGCCTAAGGCTTGTGTATTCTTAGTATTAGGTTTCCGGAGATGTATCTGGATCGGTGACTATGGCGACCTGCTGGGGCAGTGCTGCTGTGTCTATGGTGCAGGGGACGAGTGGCTCAGGTGCTGCTCGTTGGGCTCCACCTGGAGCTGCTCGGTTGTCCGTCTGGACCCATCATCTTCCCTTATGTTTTACCACCTAAACATTTCTAAAATAATAATTATATATATATACAACAATTTTGCCATCATGGCTGTTTATGTTATAGTTTTGATGCTATAAAACTATTCTGTACTTACGACATCTATTGCATGTCTGTCCGTCCTGGGAGAGGGATCCCTCCTCTGTTGCTCTTCCTGAGGTTTCTATCATTTTTTCCCCTGTTAAAAGGGTTTTTTTGGGTAGTTTTTCCTTAATCGAATCAAGGATCTAAGGACAGAGGGTGTTGTATGTTACAGATTGTGAAGGCAAATGTGATTTTTTATACTTGTCTATATTAATAAAATTTAACTTAATTTAATTGAATTGAATAGTTTTCTGCACGGTGGCAGAGCAGTTAGCGCCCCTGCCTCCCAATAAGGAGATCGTGGGTTCGAATCCCAGACCAGACCACGGCCTCCCTGGGTGGAGTCTGCATGTCCTCCCCGTGTTACCGTGGGTTTTCTCCAGGTTCTCCGGTTTCCTCCCACCGTCCGAAGACATGCATTAGGTTAATTGGTGACTCTAAAATTGTCCCTAGTGGATGAATGTGTGCGTGAATGGTTGTCTGTCTATGTGTCAGCCCTGCGACGAGTTGGCCACTGTCCAGGGTGTACCCCGCCTAAGGCCCGAAGCCACTGGGATAGGCTCCAGACACCCGCGACCCCGAACGGGAACAAGCGGTAGAAAATGACTGACTGACTGACTGACTGAATAGTTTTCTTTTGCATTTTTTCACTTGTGTTCATTGTGTTTCCTTGTGCCCTAGGACCACTTCCTTCCTTCCTGCCTACCTGCGTGGTAAACCAAGCTAACTCCAGCCAGCCCACGCTCACACCCGTGCCTCCGTTCAGTATTCAGTATCTTGCCTCAAGGACGCTTTGAAATGTGGGCAGGGGGAAGCCAAGATCGAGCCACCGATCTTCCGGTTTGTGGACGACCCGCTCTGCCTCTAAGCCACAGCTGCCCCAACAAATTGGACCCAAGTTGTAAAAAAACAGAACTATCCTTTAAAATGGCTTCCAAAAACCTCTGTCAGTATGAATCCCTGCCTTTTCTGCCAACTCCCTACTGGATTGTCCCTGCTGCAAAGACACCCAGATTGGTCAACACTTGCAACGGATCAGTATAGCGTCTCTGGTTGGTCATGGTTGAGTTCATTACAAAGTACTACAGCTCTTGATGAATAAAATCAGCAAATGATCAAGATGGGCCAAGAAACCGTGGTGGTCCCTGAGCACCGGCTCATTATAAGACCTTAATTTGCATAATCCTCCAACTGTGCTTCATTATACAGCATCACTACTAGACTTTATATAACCCTGAGAGATTACCAGTGGAATTGTTTGACAGCTTTGAATTTCACAATTGATTGAGATGCTGCTAAAAGACTATCATATATTTGCCAGTTATTGTGGTGGATTGCTATTGTTTTTACCTGTCATCTTACTTTTTTCCACACATTACCTATTCAATGGAGAAGGAAGCAGTAGTTTGGATTGCTAGCAATGGCTTCTCTCCCTCTCTCTCCTTCTTCCTCTCCCGCTCTCTCTTGCTCGGTGTGTCAAATGTTTAGCTATTCCACTGCCTCCTTTACTGATAATGGTACATGTAATAAATGTTGTTTATTTGTAGCGTTGGAGGCGAGGCTTAGTGATTTGGAAACGCGGTTCCGCACCATGGGAGCTCAGTCGGTAGTTGCTAGCCAAGCCCCAGTAGCCGGTGCGGACCGACTAGAGCTAGCTACTGTTAGCCGTTCCCCGGCAGCTCCCGAGCAGCCGGGAATCCAGGGCGGCTGGGTGACCGTCCGAAGGAAGCATAGCCCTAGGCCGAGGCCCACGGTTCACCACCAACCCGTTCCCGTTTCCAACAGTTTCTCCCCACTCAGCGACGCACCCGCTGAGAAACCAACTCTTATTATTGGCAGCTCCATTTTGAGAAACATGAAGTTAGCGACACCAGCGACCATAGTTAAATGTGTTCCTGGGGCCAGAGAGGGCGACATTGAATCATATTTGAAACTGCTGGCTAAAGATAAACGTAAATACAGTAAGATTGTTATTCACGTCGGCGGTAATGACACCCGATTATGCCAATCGGAGGTCACTAAAATTAATGTTGAGTCGGTGTGTACATATGCAAAGACGATGTCGGACTCCGTAGTTTTCTCTGGGCCCCTGCCAAATCTGACCAGTGATGACATGTTTAGTCGCATGTCTTCATTCCGTCGCTGGCTGTTGAGGTGGTGTCCAGCAAACGATGTGGGCTTCGTAGATAATTGGCGGACTTTCTGGGGAAGACCTGGTCTGATTAGGAGAGACGGCATTCATCCAACTTTGGATGGTGCAGCTCTCATATCTAGAAATCTGGCCGAGTTTATTAGTGGACCTAAACCATGACAACCCAGAGTTGAGACCAGGAGGCAGAGTTGCAGTCCTACACGCTTCTCTGCGCTTCCAGAGCAGTTACCCACCCATAATCCCATAATGACGGTGTCTGCCCCCCAGCCACTGAAATTTATAAAATCAAAAGCTAACAGAAGAGGAGTTATACATAATAATTTAAAAAAAATTATCACAACAGAAATAGCACCTCAAAATAAGAGAATTAAATGTGGACTCCTAAACATCAGATCTCTGTCATCTAAAGCTGTACTAGTAAATGATCTGATATCAGATTATCACATTGATTTATTTTGTCTCACTGAAACCTGGCTGGGTCATGAAGAATATGTTAGCCTAAATGAATCCACTCCGCCCAGTCATATTAATACTCACATTCCTCGAGGCACCGGCCAAGGAGGTGGAGTTGCAGCCATCTTCGACTCAAGCCTATTAATCAACCCTAAACCTAAACTAAATTTTAACTCATTCGAAAGCCTTGTTCTAAGTCTTTCACATCCAACCTGGAAAACACGACAGCCAATCCTATTTGTTATAGTGTACCGCGCTCCTGGTCCTTATTCAGAGTTTTTATCTGAATTCTCAGAATTTCTATCAGGTTTAGTCCTTAAAACAGATAAAGCAATTATTGTAGGTGATTTTAATATTCATGTGGGCGTTGAAAATGATAGCCTTAGTACTGCGTTTATCTCATTATTAGACTCGATTGGCTTCTTTCAGTGTGTACATAAACCCACTCACTGTTTTGGCCACACCCTCGACCTTGTTCTGGTATACGGCATTGAAATTGAACATCTAACAGTCTTTCCACAGAATTCTTTACTATCAGAGCATTATTTAATAACTTTTGAACTCCTATTACTGGAGTACACACCCCTAGTCAAATACTACTACAGTAGATGTCTATCTAATAGTGTTGTAGCTAAATTTAAGGAAAAAATTCCATCTGAATTTAACTCAATGCTATGTCTTAACATAACAGAGGACTCTTTTGCAAATTTCAGTCCGTCCCAAATTGATCATCTTGTTGATAGTGCTGCAGGTTCACTGCGAACGACACTTGATTCTGTTGCTCCTCTTAAAAAGAAGATAATAAAACAAAAAAGGGTAGCTCCATGGTATAACGCTGAAACCCTCAAATTAAAGCAAACATCACGAAAACTTGAAAGAAAATGGCGTTCCAACTATCTAGGAGAATCTTGTTTAGCCTGGCAAGATAGTCTTAAAATATATAAGAAGGCCCTCCGTAATGCCAGAGCAGCCTACTACTCATCACTAATAGAGGAAAATAAGAACAACCCCAGGTTTCTTTTCAGCACTGTAGCCAGGCTGACAGAGAGCCACAGGTCCATTGAGCCATGTATTCCTGTAGCCCTCAGCAGTAATGACTTCATGAGCTTCTTTAATGATAACATTTTGACTATTAGAGAGAAAATTAATCACGTCCTGCCCTCAGCTGGTGCCAACTGATTTTCAAGCATAGAGGCGTTGGATGGAGCTGTGAAACCTGATGTGTACTTGGACTGCTTCTCTCCTGTCAACCTTATTCAACAATTTCTTCATCTAAGCCTTCGACCTGTCTCTTAGACCCAATTCCAACTAGGCTGCTTTAAGATGTTCTACCATTAGTTAGTACGTCTTTTGTAGATATGATTAATTTGTCTTTACTGACCGGTTAATTACCACAGTCTTTTAAAGTAGCTGTTATTAAACCTCTCCTTAAAAAGCCCATACTCGATCCTGGGGTTTTAGCCAACTATAGACCTATATCTAACCTTCCCTTTATCTCTAAGATCCTTGAAAAAACTGTTGCTAATCAGTTATGTGACTTTCTAAATAACAATAGTATATTTGAGGATTTCCAGTCAGGTTTTAGAGTGCATCATAGCACAGAAACAGCACTGGTGAAAATTACAAATGACCTTTTAATTGCATCAGACAATGGACTTGTCTCTGTACTTGTCTTACTAGATCTTAGTGCTGCATTCGATACCATTGACCATCAAATTCTATTACAGAGACTGGAACATTTAATTGGAATTAAAGCAACCGCGTTAAGCTGGTTTAAAGCCTATCTATCAGACCGATCGCAGTTTGTTTATGTTAACGATGAATCATCCGAGCACACCAAAGTTAGTCACGGAGTTCCGCAAGGTTCTGTGCTTGGACCACTTCTATTTACTTTATATATGCTTCCTTTGGGCAATATTATTAGAAAGCACTCCATAAAGATTCATTGTTATGCAGATGATACCCAGTTATATTTATCGATTAAGCCGGATGAAACTGATCAGTTAGTTAAACTTCAATCATGCCTTAAGGACATAAAAACCTGGATGACCAGAAATTTTCTGATGTTAAACTGAAGAAAACTGAAGTTATTGTACTTGGCCCCGAACACCCCAGAGACTCACTGTCGGCAGATATAATTGTTCTAGAGGGCACTGCCCTGGCCTCCATCACCTCTGTGAGGAACCTAGGAGTTATCTTTGATCAGGATCTATCCTTCAACTCCCACATGAAGCAAACCTCACGGACTGCCTTTTGTCCACCTACGTAACATTGCAAAAATCAGGCACTTCCGGTCTCGAAATGATGCAGAAAAATTAATCCATGCATTTGTTACTTCCATATTATCAGGCAGCCCGAAAAAGTCCCTTAAGACTCTCCAGTTGATTCAGAACGCTGCAGCACGTGTACTGACAGGAACTAGGAATATTTCTCCAATATTATCTTCTCTGGACTGGCTCCCTGTAAAATCCAGAATAGAATTTAAAATCCTTCTCCTCACCTATAAAGCACTTAATGGTCAGGCACCGTCGTATCTTACAGAGCTCATATTACCTTATTACCCCACTAGAACACTGCGCTCTCAGAATGCAGGGTTTCTTGTGGTTCCTAGAGTCTCCAAAAGTAGAATGGGAGCCAGAGCATTTAGCTATCAAGCTCCTCTTCTGTGGAATCAGATCCCAGTTCGGGTTCGGGAGGCAGACACCATCTCCACATTTAAGAATAGGCTAAAGACTTTTCTCTTTGATAAAGCTTATAGTTAGGCCTGGCTCAGGAGAGTCCTGAACCATCTCTTAGTTATGCTGCTATAGGCCTAGACTGTCGGGGGACTTCCCATGATGCACCTCTCTCTCTTCACCTCTGTCCTCCTCTCCATCCGTATGCATTCTCATCCCATAAATGCATGTTACTAACTTGACTTCTTCCCTCTCCCGGAGTTTTGTGCTTTGTCGTCCGCCTCTTCTTTCTTACTGTCACTTTCAGCAGGTATTTCAGTGTCCGGAGATGTATCTGGATCGGTGACTATGGCGACCTGCTGGGGCAGTGCTGCTGTGTCTATGGTGCAGGGGACGAGTGGCTCAGGTCCTGCTCGTTGGGCTCCACCTGGAGCTGCTCGGTTGTCCGTCTGGACCCATCATCTTCCCTTATGTTTTACCACCTAAACATTTCTAACATAATTTTATATATATATATATATATATATATATATATATATATACACACACACAACAATTTTGCCATCATGGCTGTATATGTTATAGGTTTGATGCTATAAAACTATTCTGTACTTACGACATCTATTGCATGTCTGTCCGTCCTGGGAGAGGGATCCCTCCTCTGTTGCTCTTCCTGAGGTTTTTATCATTTTTTCCCGTTAAAATGTTTTTTTTTGGGTAGTTTTTCCTTAATCGAATCGAGGGTCTAAGGACAGAGGGTGTCGTATGTTACAGACTGTGAACCCCCTTGAGGCAAATGTGATTTGTGATACTGGGCTATATAAATAAAATTGAATTGAATTGAATTAAAGAGCACCGGACCTTGAGACGATCCACCCTGCCACATCACCTGGACTAGACACCAAGGTGGCTGCTGTGTGATCACCCCGGGAGCAGAATATATAGATTCAGTCCTTGAATCCTTCCTCCTCTCCGTACTTAAATACTCACTACGCTGTACGTGACGAGGGACAAAATCCACAATCCTCATTCTGTACAAAAATGCATTCATAAAGTTTAGCTGCAGCAAAATGAGGCTTCAGCAGTGTGAATTCGACATATTAAATGAGTATCTTGGAGGGATGTTTCATCCAATCTGAATGCAGTTCCGAATCTGCTTAGGTAATCCAAATTCTTTGGAATCCCTCATCAAATGAAGACATTTATTAATTTAAATAGATGTATTAGTTTTATTTCACTCAGTATTACACCTAAACCACAGGGGACAAGATGAAATTACTATTAAGATACTACTGTGATTTCACCACATAATCAGTCCCTGCTCTGTGATAGTCATTAACCCTGTCCTGACTACACAGTGGCAACAATATCAATTCTACTAAACCATTCTGCAAATATCAACCAAATAAATCGCAGACTTTTCTGCATTCACGATGTACTTAACGTTACCTGAAGGTGAAATGGTTGTTGCAGGGGTCACAGAATACAGTGTAACATGGGTTCTTACTTAACATGATGGACGGTATATGTTTAAGCAGGGACTTGTTGTCCCCGCACGACTACCCTTCATGTAAATATTGCACTTGGTAATTGTTTTGTTGAAGTCATGGCAGTTCCCCACGTTCAGTCTTGTTAACAGCGGTGTGTGGCATGTGAGCGTTGATGGACTTGTAAATATCCAAAACTATCCTTTAAAAAGGCACAGCTTTTTGTAATCAGTTATGGTATATCTACATTTAGGGGCATGCCAGTACACATAGCACGTGCCATCATGTACGTACGCTGTTGTCACATATGTACCCAAACAATGGAGATGTTTTTGTATGTCATTCACTGTGAACCTAACCTTGCAAAACAAACTTGCTCCGCCCACCTCAAAGCAAAGACTCAAAAGTCCCCCAGTGAAATTACATGGGGAAGTCGAGAAAGGTTAAATTCAATTATCCCAATTCTCTCTGATATAACTTAAATGAGCTACTGGGACTGAAAACATATCGCAAATTAACTACTTTGCTGTGCGTCAGTAGCAAAGAAAAGAACTGGCAAATCGGAGCTGAATCTATAAATGATTATCTCCACGCAAACACACTTGCGAGCTTCAGGTTCAGGCGCAACAAGAGACTGCCTGCCTTTTTGTATCTGTATGTGTGAATGCACCCCACCAAACGCGTTGAAAGCAATTCCTACTTAAAAAACAAACAAACAAAAAAACCCCCAACATTCAATCCAGCCCTGGCCCTTTGCTGCATGTCATCCCCTCTCTGTCTCCCATGGCTTTCCTGTGTCTCTCTACTGTGACTATCCAATAAAGCAGAAATGCCACAATAAAAGAGAAATCTTAAAAAAAAACACAAAAAAAAAACAAACATTCAGAAAGTGGATCTTTCGAGTATTTCCCAAACTGCAGGTTTTCTTTACGCCTTTTGCTGGAGCATTGCTGCACGTTTCTTGCTCTGAAATCGCCATTAACTGTTGCTCAGTGGAACAGCCTGCTGGCAGGAATGTGTATTGTGCCACTTGCATCTTCATCTAAACACTGCGTCAGAGCACTACTAGCGGTAAAGAACTCCACAGGGCCCCTGTAAGGTTTATGTTTGGAGGGGGTGTGTTGGCTTGATGGACAGGTGTCTCTGCCTATCATTCTCAGCCAGGCTTGCTCTACCGACCTCATCTCCGCCACAATGCCCAAATGTGAATTTTCGAGCTTCAAAATGGCGGCAAGGGGTGAACCAAAACCCAGAGCCCCACTTCGGTGAGTGAGGACACATACGATACAGCCAGTCACTGTCTGGTTGACTGTTGAATGAGAAAGAGTATGGCTATGAGCAGGGACAACAGATAAAGACAGCATATAACCAAGGCATTCAAATGTCTTATAGGTATAACCTCCCTGTGTGCTGGGAGACAAGACAAATCTTCCCATTTCTCTTAGCACTTGCTATCTCGTCAAAGCTTTCATATCATTTCACGCATCATTTTTCTTAAAATCCTAAAACCCTTCCAAACCCCCCTGAATCCATTAATACACTCAGTTGCAAATGTATAGGGTACACCAAATGCAGTCTAATACAATAGCCCTGCAATACCTCCTGTCTTCATCAAGGTTATAATGTTTTTGGTTGAAACTGTTTTGGCTTTGTTTTGCGTTATACAAGCTATCTGAAACAGTTTTAACAAAAACTATATATTGCAGGACTGTTGTTTTAGACCCCATTTGTTTGAGCTAGGTGTAGGTGTACAACTGAGTGTAGATAATGTTAAGAATCTACTATCTGGATTCAAGGCAGAAGGGTACTGATCTGTTTTTAAAAATCCAGTCTGGGCTATTTTATTTCTATATCATCATTTCATTTCCTGAATGTAAAAGGTCTATGCAAAGTACATAAAAAAATGTGAAGGTTTTCTTTACATGTTGTTAAATCTCTTAAAGATGGAGGACCGAAGCAAAGATTTAGCACGTAGCTTTGATTTGTTAGTTGGGTGCACGTGGCAGCCAAAAGTCTGGCCCAAAAGTCTTCAAAGTCTTTTTTCTTTTGTAGAAAAAGAATAATGAGTTTGTTTTTGCTTGTGGACTCTATTTGCTCCTGGAGTTTCAGAGGCTTGCACCTCGCTCAGCTGAAGCATAGACACATCTTCCTGGTCCGTTTCACTTTCCTGTGAGTCTCCACTTCTGTTTAGCATGATGCTGTCTGTGCATGAGACTGTCAGGCCCCGTTTACGCGTCTGTCTGTGCGTATGCAGACAGACAGACCGACAGACAGACAGACAGACACGTGGCTGAGCAGCTTCAGGCAGTCTACTGGCCAGTCTTCTTCTCCTTCTGGAAACTGAAGCTGGTCCGGCGGCTCAGTTTCCGCTGCTTCTGAGCAAAGTAATCAGCCCGAGAGGTGCTGGCCCGGGACTCCAGGATGTAGTTCACCTGAAAATAAACAGTGGTATTATCTGTGATATTACAGGCCAACAAAGACATTACATCATCAAAATGATCTCCATCATGGTAACACACACTAACCCACCATTATGTAGTTGTTAGCAGATAAAAGGACATTTTTAACTGTCTATTAATGTTTGAACAACGACAACTCCTCCTGTGTACCACCTGCAGCTGATGTATTAACAGATAGCGAATGATTGACAATATAACATGACACAGTTGGAATCATGAAATATGTCTTCGGGGCGCCGGTAGCTCACCTGGTAGCGCGTGCGCCCCATGTACAAGGCTGAGTCCTTGCTGCAGCGGCCCGGGTTCGAATCCGACCCGTAGCCCTGTGCTGCATGTCATCCCCTCTTTCTCCCACATTTCCTGTCTCTCTTCAGCTGTCCCTATCAAATAAAAAGGCAAAAAGCCCAAAAGACAACCTAAAAAAAAAATTGCTTTGGATTTATTATATGAAATATTATATTTTTATTTACATATAAAAATACATCCAAAGTATGTATTTATTTATAAATGCTTCTTTAGTCTAACTGAGCAAACCCCAAGGTCTAGTAAGTGGACCTTGTTTGGAGTCCTAGTTTTGTTTCAAACTACTATTTCCATGGTCAAGAAAGAGCTTTCAAGCACAATATGAGTTTCACGAGTTCTGAACATGTAAATAAACAATTAATGCATAACACACACTGTTAATTGCTCATGTGTGTCATCATACACCATTAAATATGACTTCAGCTATGTTATACAGTGTTATCAATCGTTCATTAATTAATTAACTGTGTATACGCCAGTTACAGATGCTTGAAATCAGCACAGCACAGACGCTGGTTTGTAGACAAATACATTTATGACTTAAAAAATGTCCTTCTGCTTACAACTACATTATAGTGTTATAAACCATGTATTGTAAATTGTGTACTTATAAATGCATTAGGGGGTTAAAGTAACTGTTACTGTACTGATACACTGAAGTTAGATATTACAGCCCAACATTTAACATATCACAATTTTAAGTGCTATCACTGAAATGTACAGGGTAACATTCTTCATAACTTGTTTGCACAAATGAGCTATTCATGCTCTTAAATTCATAACTTGTGTGCATACGTTAAGGCAGTGGAAATATAAACACAACTGACATATCACATTATAAAGGTGAGAAGGCAAACATGTTGGCAGTTACTTATTTACACATCATGCACACGCAGGGCAACATCAGCGTTAATTCTGAATTGTGCTTGTATCCACCTGATGAATGGAAGTTCACTCTCCAGCTGCTGAATGCTCTACTATGTTCACCAGCTAGTCACTAACTGTTTCTGTCTTCCGCGTGGGGCTGAGCAGATAGTGTACAATGTAGGGGTGGGCGGTATACCGGTACGGTGTTCTGCCCCGACATGGATTTTACAATACCGTAATTACCGTGATAAAGGTTTCAGCATATTAACTGATGTGCTTTACTGGGGCTGCGATAACATGCAGGTAGAGGGCTACGCACGTACTCATAGAAATGGAGTTACATCCAGTAACTACTATTTTCCTTGCCAACGCTGACTCTGGTAACACAAGATGATGTTAACGAGCAAAGCACGCCAATTTCTCAGTTGTTGGCTGCTAAAAAAAACAACACAAAAGGTCTTCATCTTCTCCCACCATCTGAGGAAGTGAAAACCCAGTGGATTAACTTTTGATAGAAATGTCGCCACAAAAAACGAGAAATTCGTACGTGTGCGCCAAGTTAACCATTTTACCCCGGGCGGCTTTCTCACCGACAGCTAATACAAAGCAGGATTCGCTTCAAAACTGAAGCTCAAGGACGGATCGACACCAACTTCAAACTCGGAACCAGTAGATTTCGGCCATTTTCATGTTGCTTTACCGATTAATTTGCAGGTTAGCCTTTTGAACTTGGCGTTAGCATGTTGCGGGACTAATGTGGCCAGCATTTATTGTACTCCATTCAAACATCTGTTCTTTAAAATCATTTTACCTTTCTTAAAATTTGTTCCCTTACATTGCCAATAGACTGAAAAGAGGAAGTAATACTGTGATATAAGCTTTGGATAAAAGCGTCTGCTAAATGACTAAATGTAAATATATAATACCATCACCGTAAACAACTAAAACAAAATACTGTGATATAAAGTTTAAGTTATATCACCCATCTCTTCTACTTCTGGCTTTATCAGGGCTTTTTCACTGAAAACAACTGCCTGATGATGCTGGAAATGACACTGACAAGAGCATTAGACTAAACCAAAACAGTAAAGTTGCGAGAAGTAAAACCAAAACAATGAGCTAAGAAGCTATAAAGCGCTGTCGAGTTGGTGAAAATTCTCTGTGGGTTAACTATGTGTAGTGTGAAAGCTACTACTAAATACTTTTCCACTAAACTGTCGTTGTTGAGTGAGTGCAGCTTTAGAGCAGGAGCATCGTAAGAGGAAATTTCTCTATTAAAAGTTCTCTATTAAAGGAGTATGTAATCCAGCAATTCAGTATTACACTTTCTTCTAAGGTTGAGCAACGCACAAGGTACAGACTACAAAAAGATTGGCCAAATTCAAAGCAGCAGAGGCTGGGAAATCCTGACTTTAACTCCCTAGTATGGATTTAGCTCTAAAAACACCAGGTCCTACATGTCTCATAAGGCAAATGATAGCATCTTTTCAGAGTTTATCCTCATTGTAAAGGCCTTTGAGGCAAATTGTGATTTGTGATATTGGGCTAAATAAATAAAACAGAATTGAATTACACAACTGTTTTCACAGATTGCAGAGTATTGCAGTGCAATCAAATAAAGACTCATACAATGGAAATACTCATGTACCAGTACATTTAAACTGTGTTTTAGTACTATACTTGCGTGTTATGTACTTTATTTCATTCCACATTTGTACAGACTAGTCTCACCGTCTTTTTACTAAGTCTCTACTGCAATGCATGTTTTGTTATATCCAATAGAAGTCACAATATAATATTTAAAATAGAAAAAATGTAGCCACATGGCTGCCAAAGCAGAATTATGAGCTAGAAGGGTTTTTCATGCCCAGTCTTGCGTTAGAAAACCCAGTCAACAAGCCAGAACTCACCTTTAGCACTATTTCATTGACAGTAGCAGCATCAGACTCAAAGTAGAGAGGCTTGTAGTCATGGTTGCTGAGATAAGTGAGCTTAAATATTGCATGACCTGTAAGACATTGAGAAAAAATATTTTTCAATGAGGGAAAAAAGGACAACAGAAATGATGCACTGATCACTGTACAAACATTCAGATAGCAGCTACCACTTTCACCAATTAAAATGGCACATATTACCGATGGCCAATCACATCAGCTGCTGAAAATGTGCATGGATTCTGCGGGTAATTTGATGACTCGCCAAATATCATTTGTGAGGAAAGAAGCTCCACTCTGTAACACCACTGTACAATCGTGTCACATCAATTTTATAGCTGTTCTGGAGCTTTCGATCATGTGACATGGTGTTGATCAGTAGCAGTTGATCATTGATAAACTGCCACTCTGCCGAAGAAGACTGAGATCCTATTGAAAGCTCCAGAACAGCTACTAATTGGACCTAGAGGTGAGATTCTCTGGACGATTAGTCCTTATGGTGCTCAGGAACGAATGGAAATGTAAAGATAGGGCTCGACTCTCCAAACAAGTACACAACTAAAACGTCTGTGATCTATAAACAGCTACTAAATGGAGCTTGAGGTGATATTAAGGTAAAGTTTAAAATTCAACAGGACTCAATCTTAATCTCTAAAGGAAAGATCATAGTCATCTGTTGTGTCATGTGTCTAATTAAGTAAGGCTAAAACTGTCCTCATGCAGCCTTCAGTGAAAAGTTATGCAGAACCAGTCACCTCTATGCTCTGCTGAGCCTGTATGTGGATGTGTGCAAACGCTTTGAGGAAGAAAATGGACTGCGTGGTTTCTACTGTGAATATCATGTACAGATGTGGAAAGTGAGCCACTGTTTCCCTGGTCCACTCACTGGGGCTTCTCTCCTCTACAAGGTCACAGGCACAGAGGTGGTCCGAGTCGATAGAGATGGGTTTCTGTCGAATCCAGAACTTAGTACTGGCCTTCTGATTGGTGACAGGATCGATCTCCACTTTCTCTCCTGAAATGCCTGAAGAAACAGTTGTATGGTTCAGTTCATGAATGGGAAACATTTATTACACATGACGACCAATCATTGTTGGACAACAAGTAAAAGAGTGCCTGAAGTTTATGTTTTATAAATTATAATAGACAAATGTAACTACTGCACTCCAATATATTAGAAGGATTTCCCGTTACTTCCATACCATGCTGGCAGCTTGGCTCTTGGGATAGCAAAGTCACTTGTGTCTCATACATCTCAACAGCTATTGGATGTGTTGTCACAAAATTCGGTACACACAGTCATGTTCCACCCAGGAAACATTTTAATAAATTTACTGAAGCCTTGACTTTTTATCTAGGCCATCATCAGGTCAACATTTTTGCTTGTCCTTACTTTGTGTTTAGTGCTAACTGGCAAATGTCAGCATGCTAACACACTAAAATAATGCTAAACATTGTCTGCTAAACATCAACATGTTAACATTGTTATTATGAGCATGTTAGCATGCTGATGTTAGCATTTAGCTTAAAGCACTGCTGTGTTTAATAACAACCTCAAAGAATGGCTAACTTGCTGAATAATTTTGTTGAAACGTTTTTTTTTTGTATTAGATTGTTTTGAAGGAACATGGTAAAGCAATTTACAGCAATGTATTGTAAGTCAGTCCCTCTCCCTGTTGCTCTGTGTTTTCTCTCTACAGGGCTGCAGACCTGTAGTAGTGTAATCAGTGGCATGGTCCACACCTGTCCGGAGCAGAAGCCAGTTCAGTTGAGACCTCCTCTGCCCACACACCTCTACAGTGTGGCTTTTTTTTTTTTTTTTTAATCTTTTTTTTTTTTTTTTTTTTTTTCATCTTCTTTTTAAAATACAAGAAAATCCACACTTTTTTTTTTGCCTCCCCTCCACTCTTTT
>CM022482.1:2357952-2386828 GCA_011952105.1 Coreoperca whiteheadi | reverse complement strand
AAAGAGCAATCTGGGTCCCCCCCCTCTCTTATATACTTCTAGATTTTTATACGATATAGCGCCTCAACATTGTGGCTTTTTTTTTTTTTTTTAAACCTTTGTTTTTTTCTTTATTTATGCAGCATACTTTAAAAAGTACAAGAAACTCAGACTTTGTATGTTGGCTTGCCATCAGCTCTTAGAAATGTCCCCAATTGCTGTAAATTGCTTCTATGTTGTTTGTTTCCCTAAATTCTATTTTCTTTTTTTCCTGGTTCAGTCGCTGGGTTTTAAGACCATTTGGTTCTGTTTCTTCACAGAGAATAACAGATCACTGCTCCACCTGGGTGTCTCCTTTGATGTGTGTCACAAGTCTAATTAAAGGTTGACAGGCGGTGATTTCTTGACTTCTGAGAAGTGCACCACTGTTGCAGGTGAAACGTACATATGGTGGATTTTACACAACGAAATTTACTCCGAACATGTTCCAAGTTTTTAATTCATTATGACATAGTCCCATGAAATAAATAAATGTGGCATTATGAACTAAAAGTCCAATGAAATAAAAAGCTAATTATTTATTGAACCATTTTGACTCATTTATTTATTGTCATATTTGTGTATTTATTTATTTAATATTGAATGAAATGGCATTCCATACAAAACGAATTGATCTGTAAAATGTTAGGTTCAGGAAGCGGTACCACAGCTTTGTTTTGCTACAAACATGTTTTACTATTACTGTTGGAGTGCACACATAACGTTCAACAGCTTCTTGTGTTGTTAACTTGTCTCTTTCTCTTTGTCTATCTGCTGAGTAGGGTTTTACTGAGTTCCTGTAATCAAGTGGAAAATAACTTTCACGTGAAAGGAAGTGTGTTTTTCTCTGCTGTAGGAAAATGGGGAACAGAGACGAAAACCTGTTATCTTCACCTTGAACTAGATAGATTGGAAAGGTCTATATATGTGGGTACGATTGAGAACCAGTTATTTAGGCAGGATTGGGACCAAATTAAGGTTAATTTTTTTTATTTGAAGAATTGAATTTATGAAGAAAATGTTTTAGTGAAAAACATGTAAAAGTGCTTAATAAGATGGGTAGTGAATTAATGTGTGAATTAATGTAATGGGAGTTAATCCCTCTGGGAGTTAACTTTTATCACACGTCCTGGGTGGCCGACCCATTTTCTGAATTAAGACAAAAAAGTAACAGGGTTACATGTGAATGGGAACATATTTTATGTTAAAAACTGGGTAGATTAGTGATGTTTTATTATAGACCAGTAGAACATTCAATCCATTGTTTGACAGTAGATCCTTGTAGATTTAGTAGGTGGTGTGCATTCAGAAGTTCAGTTTAAACATTTTGAAATAACTGCTTTATAGTTAGGGAATTTTTGATGATGGTCAAATATTTTGAAGACATTTGGGATATTGATTGAAGACGTTTAGCCTTTGTTAAGAAAGTTTCAGAAAACAACAAGCATAACTCATCATCAACATTAAACAGCATCTGAATCAAAACGTCCTAATGTTACTGAGCTGGGTGATGATCCTGCAGGTGCTGCATCACATTTGATGTATTTGCTCCTTTAGCAGAAACTATTTTACGCCATTTTTTGCACACAGGTGATCGTCATCTTCAATGACACCCTGGATGTTCTTGGTGTACCAAAAATGCTCCCACACTGCTGACTTCAGGCGCTTTGGTGGAAATAGAATTCCGCAGTGTAGCGGAACCTTTGCGATTAATTAACCGTGACGTTTTTAAGCGTGGTTAATCGCTGCATCCCTAATGATGGGCCAGTGGAGGTCTTGAAGGACTGGGGTGATGTGGTCTCACCTATGGCGTTGGTAATAAGACAACACCCAGATCCTAAAAAGCAGATTCAGCTCTGCATTATAGAAGTGGCATGAACGAACATCAGGAAAGTTGTGATGGCCCAAAGAAGGCACCTTCGAAGGAGCCTGTTGTGATGAAGTGGAAGCTTTGTCACGGTTTAGTTGGAGTTGATACACCTCAGCGAGAACAGTACAATGTGGATACTTGTTGATTTGTAGTCCAACAAAACAGCAATGTGAGAAAGATTCTATTTCAGTACTCACAGCACTAGCAGGGGGAAGTCAAGTTCAGTAAGGACTAGTTAGAATTCTGTCAAATAGAAGTTGAATACCTGGGGAGAGAACTGTGTGGAGGTAAAAGGTTAATAGCATCCACGCAGGTAGAAGCTATAATAACTAAGGCTCCAAAGCCACAAACAGTGGGGCAAATGCTCTCCTTTCTGGGGACGTTGGGGTTCAGTTGCCCATGGATTTGTAATGATGCCGTTAAAACCACGCCTTTACGAGCCCGGACATGTGCAGCAAGGCAAACAAATAACAACTCCATTACAGTGGACAGAGGAGGCGGAAGGAGCCTTCCAGGCCCTAAAAAGGAGACATGTGCTCTGCCCCAGCACCCAGATTACATCAAGCTGTTTCACCTATATGTGGCAGAACAATCAGGTTACGCCAGTGCAGTACTAATGGAAGATAGACCAATGTGTAAGCAGCTACTGGCCTACTACAGCACCAAATTAGACAACATTGAGTCTTGACGTTGCTAGGTAAGCGTCCTGCGTCTGACATGTTAAAATCTGAAAGGACCCAGTAAGCTCACTGTTGACGTGTCCAGGGGACGCACCATATTTTTTCAATAATGCTAATGTACAACAATGAACAACAATGGTGTGTTGAAAACATAGAAATACTCAAAAGAAACCTTGCTTTAAGAAAAAGATCTGTACCTTACCATCTGCGCACATACTGTATCTCTAACCCCAAATGGGAAGCAGCACTCCCACTAAAATAGCACAGCTAAACAAAAACAGATGCTGATAGTGAGTTGAGGCAACATCTAAAATGTGAAGAACATCAAGTATGTGAGTATGGAAATACAGTTCATCTTTATGGATTATATTGATGCCTTAAAGATGTTAGAGATTAAGCAGAAATTCGGGTAAGTGTATCATCCTAAACCACAGGAACAGTTGAACGAGCTAATGGTGCTCTAAAGCAAAAATAGGCAAGATAATGGCAGATAGCAACAGTAAGCTAAAGGGTAGAGGCTTTACCAGTGGCACTAATGTCTATGGAAGTCACAGACTAACACACTAGCACATCTAACACTGCATGAAGTGTGAACAAGGAGACAAATGCCATTGCCAAATCTTAGAGGCCCATTTGTAGGACCACCGCTTGAACAACTAGAAAGAGAATTAACAAGGTATGTGTAGCATTTAACTCAAATACATAGTTATATTGGCGACCTGCTGGGGCAGTGCTGCTGTGTCTATGGTGCAGGGGACGAGTGGCTCAGGTCCTGCTCGTTGGCCTTCAACTGGAGCTGCTCGGCTGTCCGTCTGGACCCATCATCTTCCCTTGTGTTTTGCCACCTAAACATTTCTAACGTAATAATGTGTATGTATATACAACAGTTTTGCCATCATGGCTATTTATGTTATAGTTTTGATGCTATAAATCTATTCTGTACTTACGACATCTATTGCATGTCTGTCCGTCCTGGGAGAGGGATCCCTCCTCTGTTGCTCTTCCTGAGGTTTCTATCGTTTTTTTTTCCCCTATTAAAAGGGGTTTTTTTGGGTAGTTTTTCCTTAATCGAATCGAGGGTCTAAGGACAGAGGGTGTCGTATGTTACAGATTGTGAAGCCCTTTGAGGCAAATGTGATTTGTGATACTGGGCTATATAAATAAAATTGAATTGAATTGAATTGAATATTCCAGTAGGTGGACGGTGTCACAGAGGAAAGGTACATTGCCATTCCAGACCTGCAGAGGGTGCATCAGGGAGAGTGGGTATATGTCATATAGTATAAGTATTCAAGAGAAAGTGGGACCAACCCAGGCGTGAGGACACCCTTTAAGGTCATTCTAGCAACCCCAACAACGCTGAAGGTCAAAGGTAAAAGAGTTTGGTTCTATCTTAACCACTGTGCAGAGCAGGTGACCCAGAAAGAACAATTGAAGGTACAGAAGAAGGGCACCCCCTGGGCCAGAAGGGGACTTTGACGCCTCTCCACACGAAACTGGACAGCCTCAGAGTGTGCAGGGAGAAAGGAGATCTCAGAGACTGGCTGCCAGACAGACTAGTAGCAGCACGAGTAGTGGATCTTTAGCAACAAGACAGGAAAGTGAATCAGACTCAGGTGATGAATCCACAAGAATATTAGGAAAAGGAGATTATAGAAAATAGGGATAGTAATTATAATCTTATCAGCATGGAGAAATTCGGTGCAAAATTTACTAAAGTCAGTACCAGTCACAAAACAAGAGCAGCTGAGTGACTGTACCTTGGCAGTAGGGGTTGTAGCACCACAACAAGGTAAACCGCAACTGAACCAATTAGTCAAACTCACTTATGTCAGCTCAACCACACAGTCAAACAATGACCCTAGGCCCAAAAGATATGAAATTAGACTATCGGTCTGCAGCTGAGCAATGCAGCATTGAAGGGGTGGTGAGTGTGACAGTAAATTGTTCAAAAGGGCAATGTACTGATGTTAATTCTGAAAAATCTATGACCATGCAGGAAGCCACTAAATTAGTGAAGCCACACCAAAAAAGGCATACACGTAGAAGTCCACTAGAAGGACTTGAGACAATTGTAAAACTGAGAATGACAGCTCGGTAAGCAATGTGTTCTATCAATGGATGTGATATTCAGCCCAATGGGGAAGCACACAGTCTTGAGTAACATGTTATCACTCTAGAAGAATTCCTATAATGATGCCCAGTCCAGGCTTTGACGCAGTCACATGTGATAATGATGGAGCCTGTTTTGCTTATTGTGTTGTGAAAATGGCTGGAGGTTACAAGGGATGGAGTGATGCCCTAGAATCCTGACAGATGAATTGGAATCTTGGATACCTCCGATAGTTAATATGGCAGAAGGGGTGAAATTCCTGTACTGTATAGCTGGCGGACGAAAGCTGTTTGGGGCACTAACTACAGAAACATCATTAGACCCCCAAATACAGTGTAGAAGGGAGCAGGTTAATGTGATAAAAGCAAGTCAAAACTCCACGACAAAGTTGTGTAACACAACTGAACAGGCAGAGTTTCAATGATAGCAGGTAGTGAATGACAATGTTGACAGGGCAAGTAACGGTACTTGGCCCATCACCCAAAAATGAAACCTCACCTCGAGAAGAGAATAGATCCACATCGCAGAATATAGCGCGCAACAGCTGATGGATAAATCATACAGTGTTTTCTGATTGGTTGGGAGGATTTGCGTAGGGTTCAGAGATTGGCTTTTCGGTTTGTTGGGATGATGTAATATCAGAAAAAGCTTCTCAAAGGACATCAGTCCCAGATGCAAAATAAGAGTTGCTGATGTTGTGTATGCTAATATTTGTGGCTCTGTCTTGCTCTATGTTGAATTTGGGGAAGTTTACCCAAGATATGATACGAACTCATCATTTAGTCATCAACTTTAGTCTTGTCATGGACCCATTGTTTCAAGAGTTTTGTGTAACTTTTGGAGCTGGGGAAAAATTATTACGTCTTAGTTTTACAGCCAGCAGTGAGGAGTAAGTACCTAGCTGGACATCCGTGGTGAAGCGCAGCTTATGGATCATACTGATCTTGAAGGACTTATAGTGGTGACTGCTCAACATGTCTTGGACTGTGGTGATGTCAATAGGAGGGTCTTCCTCTGAGCTCTCCTCACCCCTGGAGCCTGGAGAGAGAAGGGAAAAACAATCTCAACTTAAGTATGGATTTTAACCAATGATCTATAAGATCTGATTTAAGAGTAGGGCTGCAAAATTAATCAAAATATGATCACAATCTCACTTCAGCCCTGTATTTCCTTTTCATTTGACAATGATTCGGTTGCGTTTCTCTAGAACAAAACAGGTCATAGATGTGGAAACCCAGCATTGCTGAGGAAGAACAAATATATTTATCTCCCTAGTTCTGACAAAACACTGCTTGTACTGTAAAAACATAGTGCATGCAGTCTGTTGTGTGGAAATGGATTCAAAGATGATTCAACAGCACCGACGTTAATTTGCAACCAAAACTAACAACACAAATTTAACCTGAAAATCTGACACGTTTTTAATCAATAATGATTATGATGGACAGCCTGTAATTTTTTATTTTATTTTATTTTTTTAAAACACTCGGCAAAACATTTATCAAAAGAGTGGACAACAGACTTAGTTGAATAGTCTTCAATTAAGCATTGTATGCAGTTGCAGTTTAAATAAAAAGCAGTGTGTCCTTTACCAGTGATCATTTTGTTTGTACTATCTGAATAAAATATGTATCGCAATACATGTGCTTTTGTTAAAAAAAGAAAAAACAAAAAACATGTACCCAAGATTCTTGGGAAAAAACTGATCTCATATCTGAATGACTTACAAATCTCATTATACAACCTTGTGTTGAAAAATGATCAATAAATCTATCTTGCATATATCTTGAATGGAGATGTGAGGATGTGAAATCACTGTTCAAACAGTATGTCTACAACTCCTGGCATACAAGAGGTGAAGTGAAGCTGGTGCTACCAGTTGTGGTAGTAGTGGAACCCGACTCACATACCAGGATTACTTACTGTTTTCTCGGACCAGGCAGAACTCAAGGGTGCTCTGGCTCTCCAGAGCCGAGTCCAGGTCTACTGCGACGTTCGGCTCTGTCTGCTTCTCCAGACGATACATGGGCCCTGCTGGAGAAGGATGGAGTAAGAAGACAGCAACACACTTAAGCTTAGGCAAAGTCTTAGAGTTGGATGGGGGAAAGCTCTCATTTGTACTGATGCTGCAAAGCGCAATCTTAAGGGATGATTTTTTTTTTACAACTTATTTTTCTGTTCAGTTTCTGGCCACCAGTCGTATCTGTGACCAAACTTAGGCTTAACCGAATCGTCTGACTGCTCATGTTTGTTGACCTGTCCGACTTATTTTTAGTGATGTCACCATGTTGCAACTAATATAGGAATGGTTACGATAACCAATATAACACCCCAGTTGTAATAAACCATTATAACCTTTAAACTGAATAACAAGCACACATTTTGGATAAACTGTCTTTTTAAACTTTTTACGGCCTGAAATCTCCCTTTTCAGTCCCAAAAATGTCCAGCAATCAGTTTTCATGTCAATATGAGTAAGAGAACAGTTCCAGTCTGTCCTGGATAATGTTGCATACCTGTAAAACTGCCTGCTCAGGAAAAATAGCAAATGTCCCTAGTCCTCACAAGCAATGAAGCTGGAATAACCCCATATCTATCATATGAACACCTTGGGGCGTTTGGGATGCTTCAAACAAACCAATTTGTCTGATGTGTCTTCCAACCATGTCATAAGGCTAAAGTGTTTATACCTGTTCCAAATGACCACACTCATAGCCTCCTCCTGGCTGAATCACACTGCCTCCCTGATCTCTCGCCAATAACTCGGTTTTTGTAGTCACTGTTTCTATGCTGTTCAGTGATCCACAAGCACTTGGTTTGAAGCATACCGAGCCCTTAAATGTTCATTATATATTTTGTTCTCTGATAATAAATAATAATTAACTTTACTTATATAGCCAGTGTAAAACTTTGGCTTAATTGAACACGTAACGTATACGTGCTGCAGAATGTATCTTTTTACTGGCTACACCTGCAGCGCACGTACGGTGTTCCAACTGCATTAACTAAAGAAGCTAAGAGCTGAAATACACTGCTAAAAAGCTGGAAGCTAAACTGTAATACTGTCAAAGCTGGTAGTCGAACTAGGAACATCTGAATCCAACCTTGAAAAGCTAGTGATAATGTGACTTTTCAAAAAGTGGATGGCCATACAATTTGGTGAATGCCCACTCCCAGTTCAAAGGTATCATTACATGGTCAGATCAGGTTAGAGAGGCAGAAAGAGAGATAGAGAGGGAGAAAACGATATTTGTGGAAGGTTCCTAGGGGTGCTTTCACACCTCTAGTTCGGTTCATCGGTCTGAACCAAGGGCAAACAATTATACATTGTAGCATTTTTCAGCTTTTTTGGTTCCTTTTCACACCCCACTGATTGCTTTGGTCCGAACCAGTTGAAACGAACCAAAATGCAGTCACATGACAACATCCACATCACTCATTGGCCATGGCGTATTTCCTAAACTGCTTTTCGATTGGTCAGAATTTACGCGTGGGAATATTTAAACAGAAGAGAAAAAGCCAGCAAACAACACGGAGACAACGCAACTATGGAGAGACGACTGCACGGGCTGGTTTTGTCCCTGGCCAGAATCTGTTACATTGTTTGTAATCACCACAATATGCAAACAATACATTTCTATAACGAAGCGCGGATGCGGCTTAAAAACAACGGTCTAATGCAAACGGCGAGCGTGCATCGCTCGTCACTTCAAGCGGAGGCGTGCATTAATTCTTCTTAACCCTGACATGCTCATCTTCCAAAAATATTGCCATAATGCACAGCACATGGCTACGGCAGCTGGTTTAGTCCAAAAATAATCAGTACTTTTTGCACTTGGGTCTGTTCGAGGTCGGATCACGTTCTTGCCACAAACAAACCGCTCCAGAGTTCGTTCGAGACCTCCTTGAAGAGGACGAAGCCCTATGCTGCCAGGAAAGAGCAGCACTACAGATTGCTGAAGTAGTAGTGGTAGTAAAGACTGTAGCAGTAAAGGGTTATGCTTTGATGATTCCTCCTATTATACAAATCTTTTTGAAAAAAGCTTAATATTTTAGTTTAAAAGTTAGTCAATAGCTGGATCGTAGCACACGTCCTTAAAGAGCAGAACATTTTAATATTTGAGTGGTTTCTGTAGCTAAATCGATTCAGGAGTAGTAGATGTGGAGCTTGCTGAAAAGGAGACAGAGAGAGAGATAAAGAAAGACAGAAAGGTCCAAACTGCTAAAAATAGCTCAACCTTTATCCACCAATCAGAACAGAGGAACAAACTGCTTTGATGTTTAATCTGCATGAGCTGTGTGTAACTGTGTATCTGTGTAGCCTTTAAGTGGAGGTGCCAGGGCCTGATCGTCGCTGCTTGCAGCTTTAATTATTATTCTTTGTTGTCTGCCGCAAATGCTCAAATTGCCGTGGGCTGGAAACACAAAAAACTTGGCCCAATAACTGGAAATGATGTACTTGTGCTTTGATGTGACTCGTTTCATTTGCATATGCGTGACATCATTATTTTTCTCAATAGATGTGTTATATGTATTGACACTACTAACCTTCCATACCTGAACACAGAGTATATTGTTTGAATCCACACACAGTACTATTCTACAGAAATATGAACCCAATCGGCTACACGGCGGCGTTGCAATTAAAGCCCAAAAATGCAATTTTGAACAGGCCACGCCCTCACACTGTAAGTGCAAATACTTTAAATTTGTCTCACAAGTCCAGCTCCATGAGGGCCGCAAAAAAAGCCTCCTAAAGTCCGCCTAACTAGATTTTAGGCCATTTTGAATTTCTTGAAAAACCCATTTTTTGACATTTCCTCCTAAACCGTAGGTGCGATTGCTACCAAATTTTCTGGTGGATAATCATTGGACTGAGCTTATCAAAAGCTGTACGAACCACGTCATATTTCACAGGCTCTTCCAGTCAGCCGTGCCTGCTCTTTTCACCCGTTTCTGCCAGGGACTGACACTAATTTAGCACGATTTCTTCATGGTGTTGGCTTCAGAATTATGCTCTAATATTTTTGTGCATTTTCAAGTGTTTTAAATATCCTTAATTTACCATCTGATTAGAAAGGCATTTAAAGGAAGAGAGAGAGAAGAAAGCTGTCTGTGATAAGCACTCTGCTCTTCAGGAAAAAGAGGTTACTATAAACTCAATGTTAAAAACTAAAGACATTCTTCAAACCTGTCACAATGTTAAGTAACTGAGCAGTTTTTTTTTCCTTTTTAACCAGGCATAATAATTGGACAGTTTAGCAACTGTTAAATGCAAAGCTCTTCTGATTACGATACCTAAAGACAACCTAGTATTTGTTCTAACTGTTTTACATTGACCCCAACGGGAACAAGTGGTAGAAAATGACTGACTGACTGTACATTGACACAAGCACTTTACAAACGATACAAACTGCCCTTGTACTGGATTATACAGAGCCCCCCTGGAAGACATACAGTATAAAAAAACGTTGGCATGTAAAATCCTGCTTCCTCTTTAATTGTTCAAGCAAGTTATATATCTCGAAACATATCTCCTGGCCTCTACTTTATCCTCACTCTCATTCCATTATGTGCAGCGTATAGGACAGAACGTGTATAATTCATATATTTATTCTGAAACCACTGTGCTTCAGTGGGTATAAATAACACATTACATTTATGCTATCTAACCCAACACAGTTTATGCTGAAGGTCAGAATCCATGCACAGTTCATTGAGCCATTCAAATCTGTGAATAGATTTCTACAAAAATATTACTTTTTTCTACCATATGACCCAGAGGACTACGTAGGATTTTATTTTTACAATTATGATATTTATAAGAATTAGTATTATTGCTAGTAGTAGTACCATATTTTATAAATTTATATTGTAATATACTACAATATTCATGAATATCGAATCATGTATTATATCATATTATTACTTTATGTATATCACATCTATTATACATAAAATGTGATTTACATATAATAATATACTGTATATATTTTCATATTTTCTGTAAATTATATTTATTATTCCTACCTTTGTAACGCGTTATATTATGTATAGTACATACTGTATTTTTGCGATATGTATGTTTAGAATTGGCACAAATAGTGTATACAGTTGAAGGTATTGTAAGTTATTGCAGGTAATGTATATAGCATCTAAAAGTATAATTTCTGTAATCTCTTATTTTATTTTATGTCATTTCAGAAAGTTTATACATTTCCCACGTCGTGAGGTTTTGAAACTGTAAGTCACGCCTCCCAAGGGGGGAGCAGGAGAGTCGAAGGGAGGCATGGTAGGAGAGACGTGAGGCAAAGATGCTGTGTGAGGTGAAAGGACCTGCTAGTAGCACGCAAGTTCGAGCCGACAGCTACCTCACTGAATCCATGGCAACATTATACTTCCTGTTTAAATTCACCAAAGCATCATGGGAACTTAAGAGCATGATTATCCCCAAAACAGAAATAAGACCGTGTCAGACTTTTAAAACCCCTGCTTTAGACGGTTTCTTGTGCTGCTGTAACATCTGAAACACCCTCAGGGGATCAATAGGTTTTTATCTGTCGAAACACTAATACAAAGATTTAGAAATAAAAATGACTCTGGACAAATAAGGCATATTGGTACATAACGGAAAGTAAAATGAACAATAATCTACAATATCGTATCAATGACCAGGTATTAGTATTTGGAGTGACGTTCAGGGTTGCTGAACACATTCTGTAAGTTAATCACATGACTACTATGCCAGTAAAGCCTACTTCACACTACAGGATTTTAAGCCTGATTCAAGCCCGATTTTCAAGTCGAAGAGCTCGCCGACATGTTGGGCTGTGATCGGGGGCAAATCAGCGGGTGATCATCGCTTGCCAATCTTTATGTGTGAACTACTCAACGACGCATTAAAGATGCTCGCTGACACTTTGCCGACGCCAGACAAATATCTAGCATGCTAAATATCTGGAGCTGTCGGCCAACTCGACGTTCTGTGGGGTCACGCGTCGCGATGAACTACAGCCAATGAGCGCAAGGCATGAGTTGAGGTCATCTGAAGCAGCAGACAAACAACAACAGCAGCAACATGGCTTTCACCCATATTCTTTTTTTTTTTCCCCTTCCTTTTTCGGGGTTCAGAACAGATCATTGCGCAAACCACTTGCACCGAAAATGGCAATTTTCAAAACAACTCCTGTTTCGCACGTCGTTTCCCGTTCGACTTCTCTCGTGATAAAACGTGGTTTGGGGGCCGGATAGAGTCGTTGGGTGACAGAGTTGTTCATGTAGTGTGTGTCTCCCTGTTGAGGAAAATGTACGGAGTGTCATGTAGTGTGAACACAACAACGACTTAAAGACTCAACAGCAAATCGTGTAGTCTGAACAGTACAGCGATCTGCCGACGTTTAACACCCTGTAGTGTGCACTAGGGAGTAAGAAGACAGAAATCCTTATTCCAACACAGCAACATTTATGGAAAGGGAGACTGTGAGTAAATACAGTAAATGATCAAAGCTCATCGAAATGTAAATGAGACAATAATCTCTCTCCTGGCCATTTGTGTGTGAGGATGTACAGACAACTGTGTGTGTGTGTGTGTGTGTGTGTGTGTGTATGTAGAGTGTGGGAGGGTTGGGTAGCTGGGAGGGTTGGGTAGCTAAGGTTACCATCTGGGTAGTTTGCCACAGACAGTGGGCAACAACCTCATCACCATCTTTCATATACAGATCATCCTCTAGAAATAGGAAAAGGACCATTAACAGCAGCTAGACCCACCTTCAGACAACAATATACAGGAGGTAGAGACAGTATTTTGATGGCAAATGCAACTTTTATGACTAACAGACTGAGGTGTCAATTCAAACTAAAATGACTTCAGTTTTTATTTGTACAAGGTGGTGTACAAGGGTGTACCTACATGCACAGTATCAATGTGCTAGATGAGAGAGAGCCAAACAAACTCAGAACATATATAGACAAAATGTATTTACTCATTGATAAAGAAGACATCACACCTACCTGGTGTGTCTATAGCTTCCATGGGAACATAAAAGGGAGAGGGCAGTAAATTATACAAATGTCCTTACCTGAGCCTTTCTGTGAGCCTTTCCTCTTCTTGAGTGCTTTCTGGAGAATTTCCTTCATGGTTACCTTCAGACTGTCCACGGGGATTAGAGAGAAACCATGAGCAGCATTTCTAAAATGAAAAAGAGCAGAAAAGGTTAAGGATGCCTCTGTAGATATATCTCAATCATCCAGACAGACAAAACATGTAGTAAACAACACTCCACTGGACCTGGAACAGCACAACTGAAGACGTTCATCTTAATGGCTTCGTGTGGGCCTCCAGTTTCAATAGCAGTAAAATGGCAACCACTGAAACCGTGTGTGTGTGTGTGTGTGTTTGAATTTTAAGTCCCCCAAAATAGGATGCAAGAAAACACAGAACATATATTTGTAGCTACAGCAAAAATAGATATTCGTATGTCTAGCTTGACCTCTTGAATCTGGTCCGTTGGAAAATTGACGACTACAAGGCTCTGGTCAATTCAATTCAATTTATATAGCCCAATATCACAAATCACATTTTCCGTCAAAGGGCTTTACCATCTGTACAACATACGACACCCTCTGTCTTTAGACCCTCGATTCGACTAAGGACAGTCGGTCTGTTGGTCAGACAACAGTCATCAGTTGAATTTAAGCTCTTTACTTATATACTAGAATGGAAATAGTACAAGTAGCACATTAATTCTCTAGTTTCTGAAATAAAAGAAACAAACAAAGAAACAAATGCATGCATATCTGTGAGTTGTTACTGATAGCCAGCATTAACTAAGCATTTAAGGACTGTAAAACTATGTTAACTGTGTTCACAGTAATACAGGGTAGGCTTGGGTGGTATCAAGGTATTACGGTATACCAGGGTATTTAGAAATTCCAAAGGCATGATTTTCAATACCTACAAAAACAGATGCTCCACTTTCTATTAAACTGATCCAGAGATGCTGTGATGATGTTAGGGCTGAGCGATGTTAAAATTTTCCAACCGGCCACCGTTGGCCCAACAAGGTGGTGTGTAGGCGTGTAGTTTCAGCTGGGAAATGTGTGCAAGCTCGTTACGTTCCACAAGCTCTCTTTGCTTTACTAGTCTAATAAATAAACTCTTACACCTATTTTCCTTACTAAACAGAAAAAAGCAACCGTTCACCTTCTGAATTCAAGTTTCTCTCTTTCACGGAACTAGGGCTAATTGCCTTTTTAACTCATCATAAAACACACTTAATTCAAATTCAACAGAAACTAAATAAAACTCACCAAAACCGTCTTAGTTAGTCTTTCCACTGTTCCAACAATCACCAACTCTGCTTTGGTAGAAAAAAAACCTTAATTCACCGAGTTAAAAATATTCTGGCTCTACAGCGGTTCTTCCCCGCTTTTGCAGGCCTCCGAGAGGGAGGCTGTCGCTGAGCAGCGACTCTTGCTCGTTCTTCGGAGGTTGACAAGGTTCGAGACAAACGGCGTCCCGGGGATGAGAGAA
This sequence comes from Coreoperca whiteheadi, assembly GCA_011952105.1. Lineage (NCBI taxonomy): Eukaryota > Metazoa > Chordata > Actinopteri > Centrarchiformes > Sinipercidae > Coreoperca > Coreoperca whiteheadi. Next base: position 2,372,615 of record CM022482.1, on the reverse strand, counting down.
AACATGTTTGGGACAATCATATTTTTGATCTTCGCCGGGAAGCCTCGGGGATAAAGCAAATGAAAAGCTGAATTGAGCGCTGACTCCAGCGGAGCGCGTCTTCCCATGCTTTTACTATAGTTAACATCACTGGCTGACTACTCAGGGCGAGACCCACAAAAAATATGAAGATTCTGACATGTTCCCACTGTACCAGTCCATCTAACCCCTCATTCATAAAGGGCTTGCTGGCAGGATCTCACAAATATGTTGTGCTGGTTACAGATCGAGCACATCATTTGATTGAAACAGTCTAGCCAGCAGCTTTCTACTAACTAGCTAACTTTAGTGTTGAAATTGGCAGGAGGAGATCTAGTTCGCAGTTGTAGCTGAGGCCTGCGGTGTTTCTACAGCTTACGGAGCGAAACACTGGCCCGCTCCATTTCAGTGCGCCAAAAGCAAAGGTAGCGTTCCTAGTTGACAAATAATTGCCAGCAAAGCCAAGTAATGTTCACAATATGATTTTATTTAAGCCTGAATGAAATTAATCAGTTCTCGGTCTTATGTGGCCCCTTTGTCGTGGTGGTACTGTGTTACTAACTGTGTCATATTTAATTTTTATTATTCTTTTTATGACCGTTTACAGATAATGTTTTTGGCTTTGTTTTAAACCTATTTCTTTGAATAGAGCTAAATAAATATAATTATGTATTTCCTCAACATTTTAAAGGTTTTTATTATGCCACTAACAACTATAGATGATACTAACAAAGTAAAGAACATTTTGATTTTAGGACGGTGAAAATGGTGGCGGAGAAAAAAGTTAGTCAGGAGCCTTGGAGGTACGCCATTAAATTAGCTAAATAAAATGACATAAATCGCCCCAAAAAACCCAACTGATAGTCGATATATTCACCCCATCGCCAAACCCTAGTGGCTGCGTAGGATTATTTCCAACTCCTGTGATCAAAACATTTCAAATTACTCCAGACAAAAAGATATATGTAATCATTTCCAAAATTCACAACGTTTTTATCCAACAAAAAAATTCTGCTTCAGTCCATATTAGTTCGCATTTAGCCTTTCAAAAAACAAAAAAAAAATTCTGCGGTCAAAAAATTGTCTGTCTGCCTGTTTTGCGGCATGCACCTATATTAACAGGACCGTCTAGCTGCCTTCTAACAGCACCATAACTGAAGAGCTTTATTCATTAAAATAAAGATTAAAACACTAATTTAATCTGATGTATCACTTTATTCAAATTGAGGATATTGTTTAGTTTTTTAGGGTAATGATGCCATAAAATATGACAACAGACTTCCAAAGCTTCATTCGAAAATCTCAATAGAAGCTTTAAATGTAAAAAAAAAACAACAACCAAAAAACCCCAAAACAAAGACATTTGGTACACCCCTAATAAGGAGGCTAATTGTATTGCAGGCTAGAAAATGTGTTTACATGCTTGTTTGTTTAGATGAATGTTACCAAAATTTTATCTAACATAATGCCAGAATGAACAGCAGGGTTTTCCCTACCATTGTAAGACTAGGCGCCTAGGCGTTTTTTCACAGCCGCTATTATTACTATATATATATATATATATATATATATTCCCAGCAATTATTACTGGGACAATATATCATCTCTATGATCCTTCCCAAAAACAATTAGTGATGAGCAATTATGAAGTATTATGAACATTAAATTGCAAATGTTAAATGTTTTCTATGTAGCAACTCACTAAAACATGTATTTTTCCGGAGATGATGATGGACGTAGCTAAGGAGGGAGCCCCCTCACTTCCTTCTTATCTCTGTTGAAAGTTGCACATACCAATGGGGCACTCGCGAGTAGGGATGTAGCGATCCACTGATTCAATGATCAACGATCTAATATCCTCTTTAAGATACGCTTTTATTTTACAATGCCCATGGCACGCCTGTGTCATAATTTCTGTCTGGACAGCTCCTACCTAAACAATGATAGCGGGCCAGGCTCATGGTATGCAGCCAAGAAAAGGATGGGGAATAATATCAGCAGTATGGAAATATTTTGGATTCCGGAGAAAAGACGGGTCAACAGACAAAGCATATGCCTTATGCAAACAATGCCATTACAAGATAAAATGATCCGAAAACATGACGAACCTGGCCGGGCACCTACAAAAGGCATTGACCCCAATGCTAGCGCTAACGTGCGAGACGCCTGCTCACCACTTTTGGCCAATTGTTTGCTGCAAAAACTGACCCACAACCCAAAAAGAGCAATGAGTATCACTGCTACCATTTCATATTTTATTTGCAAAGACACGAGGCCTTACAGTGTTGTCGAGAACGACGGTTTTTGCGGGTAACGGTGTTCTCTGTACAGACCTGGTATGCAAGTTTGACTGAAGTGCTGTCCCGATGGGATTGCATATCTCAGCTCCAATCAAGTTAAAGATGAGAAAACTGACTTAATGAACGCAGAATGAGTCGCTAACACTACAGATGGCTGGACGTCATGTACAACAGAAGCCTATGTTACTGTGACCTGTCATCATATTGACACGGACTAGCAAATAAAGAATTATGTTCTCTCCAGACATGTACTTTGAACGACTCACACAGAGGAGCTAATCTTGGGACAGTTCTGAAAGAAGCATGTGAAGAGTGGAATACAGGCGACAAAAAATCTGCGCTGGTAACAGATAAAGCCAGCAACATGCCAGGTATACTTTCTTTTATTAAAAAGAGTTTTTCATTTAAATGTATGGAAGAGCTTCATAATAAAATTGTCTAATCATATTTTAGTTGCTTTTTTTGAGTTGATATAAATGTAACTCATTGTGTTCAATGGGCATGTGATAATTGTCTAATATCGATCGCAGGCCCCTGAATAAATCAAAATCGGATCGCGGTAGACTTTGTGATATTGGCAAATATCGTGTCGTTGTCCAAAGAACTGATATAATATCGTATCGTGATGAAACTTGTGATTTACACCGCTACTCTAGGAATGGGTTCCGAAACCCGGTGTTAAATGGGCCCCGGGGCTAAATCATTAAAGTCCGTAGTATTATCATGCTCGCTGCAGCCTCCTCTCCTCCACGCACACAACCAATCACAGAGCGCAGGCGGCAGTTGGCAAATCAGACGGGCGGCGGTGGAGATTACTCGAGTTGACAACAACTACGCTTGTTACAATAAGTAAGTGCAATAAAACACCCGCCAGTGAAAAGCAATACTTTATTAATACACCTGTTCAACAAACAAACATGTGAACATGTAGATAGCTCTGTCTGCAGACTCGTGTTTTACACAAGCACAGCGAGCTAGCTCGGCCAATAGAAAATTGTTACAAACAAGTTAAAACCAAAGCTGTATGTAGTCTTAACTGTATATTTTAGTTTGTAACGAATCTTAAAATTTGACAAATTCTTGTAAACTTACTGCTGGCTGAGACAAACCAGCCCCTCCACCCGTCTACATGGTAAACTTACCTGCAGTGCAGTGAATCACATCAGCAGCAACAGAGGACAGGAGGGAGGATGGATACTGACTGATATCCGTGGCCTCCATGCTTTCTAAATTTCACTCAGTATTTTGAGGTCAGGTATTTTTTTCTGACATTTTAGATTTGTTTCCAGTGAGATATCATTGAGTTTATATAGTGACTTTGTTGTTTTTTACCGCTCTAGAAACATGTAGTTATATTTAAAATTAGGGGTGTATATGCAATATAATATCTGACCTTTGTTCGCAATGTACCACACTACATTGTCAAATTTAAAACATTTATTAACTACATAATGTAACATATCTTCAGTCAATTGGAAACTTAAGCAAAATTAATGTAATGGGCTGTGACAGTCATGAAGCTCTGTGTTGCTCTGGAGGCCCAACAATCTGTAGTCAAGGACACAAATGTGTGCTGCTTCAACAACTTTCTCCTTTACATTATTGTACATGGAGGGAATCACCGTAGCTGTGAGATGCGTTCTACTTGGGATTTCGTAGTGTGGTTCTAGCACGCTAATTAAATGCCTAAAACCGGAGTTTTCCACCAACGAATAAGGTCACATGTTTGCTACGAATACTCCTAACACGGGCGTAATTGCATATGCGCAAGTTGAGTTGCTTGGAAGTTTAATTCCAAATGAAGACGGAAGAGTAGTTTGTGTTACAGTTGTTGGTTTAACAGATAAATCTATGTTTTTGTGGTGCCTGCGGAGATGCCCTGCAATGTTAGTCGTGCTGCCAGTGAGAGAATATACACGCACATAGCAGAGCTTGCAAACTGTGGCTTTTTTTGTCGACAACGCGAACGTTGTCAACATAACTCACTGGGAATCCAAAATACTTCCACACAGGCGACATCAGCTACACACTACACACTCTTCGCGCAGACAAGGATTTTCTGCGTCTATGTGCATTCCTTCTTTAAACAGTGGCCAGGTCAGAGCTTAGCCTACAGTGACTGTTCTATTGGTAACATTAGCAGTTGAAGAAAGGAAAATACCATGCATGCTGCAACATGTGTCAACAAGAAACTTGGGTTTATCCATTTTTTTTCGAACTCACAACATTAGCAACAAATATAATTTGATAAACCCAAGTTTCTTTATTATAAATTAGACATCATTACAGTGTCGGGACTCAACGTATGAGTTCATTCATGTAGGTGATTTTAACTAAACTTTGATTGAAGGACTGCATTTCCTTTTGTCCTACAATTCTGAGACAGTGAATGCAGCCACTGACGTCTGTCTGACATGTGACCCGGAAGTCACTAAGTCAACAAAACAGGTCAACGACCTCTGCTCTCTCTCTCTCTCTCCTGGCTTTGCTCCAGCCAGCAGCAGGCCGCTGCTTGCTCCCCAGTAGGGCTGCAGCTAGCGATTATTTTTGTAATCGATTAATCTAGCACTTAATCGGATAATTTTTGGTGTGTTTTTAAACAACCAAAACAAATAATGCATAGCGAAAATGATGTGGCTGTAAAATGATCAAGCATTTGGCTTTTATTTCTAAAAAACAGAGGTATTGATTCCAACTCCAACATTTGGCTCCAAACTAAGCCTATTTCTTGCAATTTTTACCCATTTAGTGTTTATAAGTGCCTGTGCCAACAATTATATAACAAAGTCAACTTACTGTAAAACATGTAAAACTATGAATACAAACTTAAAAAGTAAAGGTCATTTGGCCTTAGTTTTGTCTTCTTAATACAACATTACAAAAAAAGGATTGCACCTTCTGCAAATTACCCACCTGAGAACAAAAATAAATGAATATAAAATATCAAGCCAAACAGGTACACTATATACAGGTACTACAGCTGTAATCTAAAAAAAAACATCAAAATGTACCTAGATGAGGGAGTGAGTGAGTGAATGTGTGTGTGTACTCGTGCCGTGCGTGAAGAAGAGTGACGCCCCAGTCGGACCAATTGCTTCATTGCAGTTTGGTACGGCAGAAATATATACATTCATTTTCAACAGAACGCCGTTCAAAAAACACATCACGTCCCGGTGTATACAGTGGATGCATGCTGAAATTATTGTTGCGTGGCTACATAAAGGTTTAAGCATATGTGACGCATTGCTGCGATTGGTCTGACTGGCGCGTGAGAGAGAGACGAAGGTGCATGCGCGTGCGCTAAACATCATATCTAGTCAAACCGCATCATGACATCGCTACAAATACAAGCTTGGGATTAAAATCAGCGAACATCAATGTATAGGCTTAGGCTACGTTATCTTTTTTCAGCGACGTTTGGTGAAATGTGAATGTAATGATCCCAAACTTTAGACATTCTCTGCCGTTTATGGATATCTTTACTCGCCGCCATCGCGCCAACTCAATTCAAAATGTATCACGCGCTATGTCGTGCGGTCCGTGTGAATCAGATCCCTGCGCGTGCGCGTCATAGGAATTTAACGAGGCTTCGAGGCAAGCGTTTTTGCCTCGAGGAATTTTTGTAATCGAGTAACTCGATGAATCATTTCAGCCCTACTTCCCGGGTAAATGTGCCAGAGAAACCCTCCCCAGGGAAAGCATAAAGGGTTAGGCCACAGCACAGAAGCCTGCCTTCCTTCAGATCCGAACTCTCACACTCATAGCAGCGATGCGAGATCCTGCATAAGATTCCTGCAATAAACTTCAGCGCCAATGCTGCCAACTAAAGGAGTTAGCACCGAGCTAACTGTATGGAGGACAGCAGGCGAGCGAGCATCTTCAATGCCTGCACGTGGCCACAGCAACAGAGTTTATCCACAGCAAAACCACAATTCTCCCCCTGCCTGGCCCGGACAGAGCAGCAAAGTCCCAAAGCAAACTCTCTTCTTCCCCACGGACTGGAAACAACCACTGGGCATAGCATGTTTGTTTACAGGGTACTTAGCATAGTTAATTACAGAACGGTTAGGTAAATTCTGTATATGTGACGTTACTGGTGTGATTTCATTAAGACTTATTGTTGTGATGCGTTTTCAATTTGTTATGTTAATCTGGAAGCCACTGCTAAATTGATGCTGGTTTATGCTATACTCCACAGAGTCTTTGCATGCCAACTAACTCCGTTTAACTTGGCACTGTTAGCTTACAGATGACAGCACACACACACACCTCTAGTTTGGCCTTCAACAGAGCCACACTAACTTACATGGCGTCGCCGCCATTTTAAATCTGCTTCCTTTGTCTAGCCATGCGGCTGCTACGTGGCCTCGCCGCCATCTTGAATTAGCTCTCTTTTGTTTGACGCCATGCTTGTGTATAATTAACCTGGTCTCTTCAATGACTCAAGAGTGAATTTGCCAACCTCTTCTATGTTGAATTCCAAATCCTTCCCCTACTAGCTATTAATGGTAAATGTGGGTTATAGTTATTAACTTCATTAAAAATCTGAGTTTCAAATTGATAGTTTAGTGTATTTTATTGGACTTAATCAATTAATTGGCTATCGTTTCCTTTCAGTTGAAAGGTGGTGCCCCGAGGTCTTTATTATTGATTTTCTTTGATAATCTTGATAGCCAAATCTAATTGATTGCACCAACACAACTTGGTGGCCCTTTAATCATGGTAAACCCCAACAACAGTTAGCAACTTCTTTTTTCATCTCAATGTGATGGCAGTGCCTGGTTATTAGGTTAGTAGGCTGTTCTGTTTTCTTTCAACATGCTGTATCACGTCGATAACTGTGTTTTCATTTCTGGAAAGAATTAGCTGGGGCAATGTCTGCAACCACAACATTCACATATTCACACCCAGCAATGATTATGGGTTACTTAATTCATACTTACATTCTGACAAACAGTGACTGTCGGGAAGCGAGGCCAGGTGAGGAGTATTTTTCCACCAAGGCTAGAGTGCTGAAACCAAACTTGTGGATTGGCTCATTGGAGTCCAGTGGAGGGAAGTCAGTGTCCACCTCGCCATCATCCTCAGCAATGTGGAGGCAGTAGGCGTTCACATTCTCACTGTAGAGAGATGTGACAGAAGAGTTTGTTACACAGAAATGTTATTTTGTTAAACACTATGAGACTGGTGTTGAAAATGTGTTTGTAATCACTTGAGTTTGGGTTCTCGTCCCTCGCTTGTGTACTGCCAACAGATGAGCCCGATGAGGTCATGGACGCGGGCGTTGGCGATGGTCACCACTGTCATTGGATGTACTTTCTCCTGAGCCATCTGCATTGAGAGGTAGACGTCTATCTTTTTTGTAGCAGTTGTGCCAATATGGCCCTAAAAGGCAAGGAGACATTGAGTACATCATGCAGAGGGGAAAAAAACCTGATTACAGAGAATAAATGGATAAAAAGTGACAGCATAAGCTACCTAAAACTTTAGTATTTACTCTGAAGGGGAGCTTCCTTACAGGGTAAACCAACATTTAATGATATGATGATGCAAGAAAAACCACAACAGGTGATTTAAAAGAGACAGGCATGACACAAGATAGAAGCATTGCATTACAAAGATTCTCAGACAGGCAGTGTACTGAAGTGTGCCAAAATTCATGTATAGGCGTGGTGCGTGAGTGTGTGTGGGGCAAATGTATATACTGTATATCTGTAAACATCCACTTGCCTACAAATTAGTTTAAGACGTACATATCAAAGATAAATCCAAGCACGCTGTATATAGACATTTATACATGTACAGTATATATTGTACATGTACAGTATATACTATACGTAGCCACCTATTTCATGTAGATAAAGTAATCTATTACATTAATCATTCAATATTTATTCCACCACTCTGTACTCTGCACCCTTGCCTTATTGTATTCTTGTTGCATAAGGATATATATATATATATATATATATATAAATAAATACACACACAGTGTAACATACAGAACTAGAGTGTAACATTGAGAGAAACAAAAACTGGTGTCAAATTTCCTGTATGTGTGCACATACTTGATCAGTAAAGCTGAACCTGATTAGGAGGGGGCTGACCTGCTGAAGGCGACACCCCAACAGAATCACCCCCAGAATCCTAAACAGGGAGCTTGTTCATTACCCTGTTATTTTTATTCTTGTTATTTAATTATTATTAGCTTTTTTTTCCCTTGCAGCGAAGCAGGGCCAGCTCTATAGATGTGAAAATCCGTCCCTGACTTACTGACTGAGTTTACCACATGTGATTTAGTGTGGATTGATATTTGGTACATTCCCATAGCTTCCTTTTATCAACAGTTGCAGTAAAACGCTCCTAACTCAAATGACAACAGTATGTACACTCGTGGTTATAATGGTCTTGACTAAAACTGCCTTCACTTTCACAATGTATGAAGTTGTTGAAAGGTATTTATCTTTAAATCACAATGAGTTTTTTTGCATTCCTAAATCTAAACCCGTGTGATTGATCATTTGATGGTATTCAGACTTAATTATTTTGGTTTGATGAAGTCGGCCTGAATGGCCAAGTATGGGCTGGTTTAATTTCTAAAGCTTGCAAAATGAGGCGAAATAGACTGACTAATAGGAGATCAGCATATTTGATGCATGCCAAGTATGAAGGCATACAGAATATACTAGTCGTGTTTTCCTATCATTCGTATATTTGATCTCACACCTATGAACATGGAAATGGGCATCTATTGATGCAAGATACTACACTGATACCAGAATACATCAATACACTGTATCAACAGTCAGGCAAAAGTCATTTGATTATCTCCCAGTAAAAGGAGCCAAAATCCAAGTATCTCTGTAAATCAATGATCACAAAAAACAAAAAATCCTCTCTTTTTGACGTTTCAGTTAAGCGTGAGGCCTCCTGTAGGTTTCATCTTGGGGTTAAGGCAAAGATCGGGTTAATAAACAACTTTTTAGGTTACAGTTTTGCTAGCTTATCCAAAAAGTAAGGAGGTGACCCAATAAGAGCCGAAGAGAATGCGCATCAGGCACACAGCCCTCTGTGTGATGCAAGACGTAAGGCGCCGCCCCCGGGTGAAATTCCAAGTTTTTAGGGGGTCCCCTCATTAGACAGGTTTGATGTATTGGATTAATTCAATCCAATAGAGGAAAGATATATAAGCAAACTTTACCAAACTGCCTATTCTCTACAAAATTATTTTGTTAAAAAGAAGATACCAGAAAACACATATAAACAGAAACCAAATATGGAATAACCCACCTTGCCATCAAATTTGGAGTATTCATTGAAGGGGTTGTTGAGCTGCTGCGGACACTGCTCCAGCCGCAGTGAAAGGGTGGATTTGGTACCTGTTGTCCGCGGCCTGTCTTTAAAGTCCCGCTTTTCAAACAGGGACCCCAGATCCTCCACTGGAGGGGAAGCATACGAGCAAAAACAACAACATGCAGCAAACACTTGGCTATTTGTTTTTTAGTACACTGAACACAGTAATTAGTTTTCTTCTTACCACAGGAACATATCCACATAAGAAGGATTTCACGTCTGGATGGAAGAACTGTCACCAGTTCAATCAACTGGTGATTTTCTTCCATGTTTTACACCAATTTTTAGGAGGTAAAATTATCCAGTAATTCACAAGAAAAAAAAGTAAATATTAGAGGAAAGCCTAAAAAAAAGAAAGAAAAAAAAAATATATATATATGCCGAATTGCTGCTTTCCTATCCCAGAGGGGTGCATGACAATTCCATTAATACTCCTCAGATGAAAAATTAGCAACGAGTGCAGCTGGTAAGAAACACTACCTGATTGGGAGGACGTCCTCTCTTTCCACTGGATGTTTTTACATTTGATTTGGTTCTGCCGTTCTTTCCTTAACCTTTCGAGTCTTTGGGCTGAAAAGAAAGAGAGAACGGTTACATTTCAGTCACGTGCAAACAAGCCAAAGTCCCCAAAAACCTGGTGAAATAGTCAATTAAAGCACGATGTAAACCACATACATGAAAGGACAAGTACACATGGGCGCAATTTTAAATCTTTCATTGGGCCTGTGAGAGCAACATGAAAAGAAAAGGACATTTGTTTTTTCAGTATGACACACTGACTTTCTGCCCTGTGATAATTTGACTGACGGGACCAATCCCATAAAAGACAGTCACACACACAAATATGAATAGTACACGAACACAAAGAAGAGCTGATATAAAAAATAAAAAAAAAAGTGAATATTTTGTTCAAAATGTTTTGGTTCATCCCTCTTATCTTACCAGCAGCCCCAGGTTTCTCACGGCTGTCTTGTTGGAGTCCTGATGAGACAGCCACCACACGTCAGTACTCAACCTCAGGTCTGAAAGTCTAAGAGGATTGCAGCTTTCTACCCACAAGCCAGAACCCCCCAGACCAGCACTCCACCCAACTTAGTACAAAAGTCAAGCGAGCCAAAAGGAGACATGCTGTCTATCTTTGGACTCCCCTCACTCACCACAAACACATTTACCTTCCAAATAAAACACCTGAATGTAACTTTTAAAAAGATTCAAAACTGTTTTCATTTCATTCAAACTCACACTAGTAAATTTTTAGAACACATCGTATTACACACCCACATCCCAACTTAATCACAGAATACTCATTTGATGACTGATTTGATTATTTGATGTTGATTAGGACACCAAACCCTTGAGATGTAAATGGGCTAACATAAGAACATCAGGTGACCAAGTCTGAATTCTGACAAACGTTGTCCGCCTGGTGACTGGCGTAGAATTGTCTGCCCAGGCAGCTGAGAGTGCTGCTACCACACGCTGACATCAAAAACAACGACACTGAATGCAAACAGGCTGTCCCCTTCAGGTTGGTGGAGAGCTCCTGTCTCAAGTGGAGGAGTTTAAGTATCTTGGTCTTGTTCACGAGTGAGGGAAGGATGGAAAGGGAGATCAACAGGCAGATCGGTGTATCCTCCGCAGTCATGCGGACGATATACCGGTCCGTTGTGGCGAAGAAAGAGCTGAGCTGTAAGGAGACGCTCTCCATTTCCCGTTCGATCTACGTTCCTACCCTCACCTATGGTCATGAGCTTTGGGTCATGACCGAAAGGACAAGATCCCAGATACAGGCGGCTGAAATGAGTTTCCTCCGTAGGGTGGCTGGGCACTCCCTTAGAGATAGGGTGAGGAGCTCGGTCGGTGCTCGGAGTAGAGCCGCTGCTCCTCCACATCGAGAGGAGTCAGCTGAGGTGGCTCGGGCATCTGTCCCCAGATGCCTCCTGGACGCCTCTCTGGGGAGGTGTTCCGGGCATGTCCAAACAGGAAGAGGAACCGGGGAAGACCTAGGACACGCTTGAGGGACTATGTCTCTTGGCTGGCCTGGGAACGCATCGGTATTCCCCCGGAAGAGCTGGAGGAAGTGTCTGGGGAGAGGGGAGTCTGGGCATCTCTGCTTAGACTGCTGCCCCCGTGACCCAGCCTCGGACAAGAGGAAGAAGATGTATGGATGGATGAATGCAAACATGAGGAATGACCAAAACCAAACAGCATCCGACGATAACCAATAAGACCAGTACCAAACCTGTCACAGCCAAACCCAAAATGTCATCGAAGTCGGGAGGGTGAAGCACATAAAATGTAGTTGACACGCAGGGCCTGAAATTAACACCCGACCATGCGCCAAATGCGGGTGAATTTCGCAATTGGCGGGTAACACTGTCAATCTACCTGCCACATTGGCAGGTAGCCAATGAGCATTGAGTGATTTTATTGATTTTTTTCAACAAACATTTCAACGAAGTCCGCTATTTCATTGGATTTCAGCATGTACAGATGTGTGTGCGTGTATTGGGAGTTAGGAACCGGCGAGAAAAGACCTGGTAACTTAGTAACCAGTAGTAATAATATCTTAGTTCTGCTTAACGGTTCCTGCTGTAACTAACAGCTACCAGGACCTGTCTACGTGACTAATGCTGCCTTCACGTGCTATCGGAATTATCGCAAATACGAGCCCTCTGATATCGTATTTACCGCTGGGAGATTTGGAAATAATTTTGATACTCAACTTACCAATATGGGCGTTCTTCCCACATGGTGGTGGGAAAAAACTGTTTTTTGTGGACTCAGATTAGCAGCAGTCAGTATATGAAATCAATGAATAATAAGATTTTAAAACTTTATATTCTAAGAATTATTATGGTTTATATTGATTTAGTTAATAACATGACAGAACTTAAATGTGTATTTTTATAAGTTAAAAAAAAATGTTTGTGCAATTCCTGTTTTTCACCTTTATGAGGCAAAAAAAAAAGCTGGGTGGTAAACAGTCATTGTGGCAGGTGCGCCTGCCACAGGTGGTAAAAAAAAGTTAATTTCAGGCCCTGTTGACACGTCAAGTAAAAACAGCCAACACACACCGTGCTGCAGGATGCAGAAAATTCACTTTTCAACTGTGTTTCCTAGGCTCTGGAAAAGTTGAACAAATATTAAACCTTCATGGATGGGGGTTGTGGGTATTTTTCTTTATTATAGAATTGTTTTTCGTTATTTTACTTTATTTAGCCTATTTTATATATAACATTTAAAAGGTATTTATTAACCAGACAAATGTTATTTGCTGTTTGCTGAATTATGGGTTTATATCTTAAACTGCCGCTTCAGTGCAGTAAAGCCACGGAGCTATGTAACAATGAGCACGATCTCCCAAGACACTACAATAAGCTACTATGAATTCATTAATAAGGGGTGTTTTCTTGTACAAAATTACCGTTTCCCTTTCAAGGGAACTTCAACGCTGCGTCAGCTGACGCTATGGGGAACGCCTCCAGCGTGACGGCCTCTGAATCTCTGTAACAACTTAGACCAATCTTGATTGGGTTCGGCGTCAACACGTGACACACGCCGGCGGAACCGGAGGTATAAAGGGAGCCGGCTTCACTGTTGTCGTCAGTCTTCTGATCTTCAGCAAGCGCTCTGGGTCTCTGAAAATGGCGAGTGTGAAGCGGTTTCGGCAGTGCGTGTATCCCTGCCCGCGCTATATCCCTGACGGGGACACCCACGATATGTGTGCGGCCTGTTTGGGAAGAGAGCATGCACTAGCAGCCCTCGAGGGGGCTGGCTGTGTGCATTGTGAGCGTTTCCCGGTTAGGAAGCTCCACTCTCGGCTGGCACTTTTCGAGGAAGGCGGCCAGCTCTGCTCCCCACGCGGTAAGGGACCGGCAGTTGCTGAGGCATCCCGGCGACTCCTCTCCTGGGGATCGCAGATGGACCTTGCCGACGAAGGTGAGACAGCTTCGGCTCTTTCTTTCCCTTCATCCGCGGGTTCTTTCTCCCGTGTTCGGGATCCGGAAGCCCGCACCGAGTCTGCGGCTTCTTCCGTCCCGGAGTGGGAGCCCGCTCGCCAAGACTCCGGTTCCGAGGAACTGGATGTACTCGGAGCGGAAGGCGGTGACATGGGTGGCTCGTCAGCCCAGTCTCCGCAGTATGACGAGCTGCTGGAGGTGGTTTCCCGTGCGGTGGCTAGGCTCAATATCGCTTGGCCTGCGGAAGAGCAGGACGCTCGGCGCCGGAGTAAGCTTGACGAGCGTTTCCTTGTAGCCCCACCTCCTCGCCCACGTCGGGATTTACCGTTCTTTCCTGGTCCCGGCCGTATTCTACACGGCTTTCTAGCCCGACTGGTCGCCCGTATGCTTCGATCAGCAGGCGTAAAGAGAACGGTTATGGCAGAATGCCAGGTATTGAGGAGACGCTGGCGGCGTATTTATCGCCGGAGGACGCGTCCTCCCTGAAAACCCTGACGTTGCCTACTAAGCCCTTCCGTACTACCTCTGCCTTAGTCGGCAAGGCTTACATGGCGGCAGGTCAGGCCGGTGCGTGCCTTAACACCATGGCAGTCTTGCAGGCGTACCAGGCCGATCTGCTGGATGACCTCGACGACGGGGGGCCCCTCGCATCCGAGGATGTGAAGGAGCTTCGCCGTGCGACAGATTTATCGCTCAGGGCCACGAAGGATACGGCCCGAGCTATCGGGCGGTCCATGGCCCTGCTCGTGGCGACAGAGTGCCACTTGTGGCTAACTCTGTCGGGTATTAAGGAGAGGGACAAAACCTTCCTTTTAGATGCCCCGCTTTCACCCGGTGGTCTCTTCGGGGAAGCGGTCGGCTCAGTTGTCGAGCGCTTCAGGGAAGCGCGCCAACAGGCTGCGGCCTTCCAGCGATTTATCCCTCGTCGAAAGAGGTCGCGGGCCGGAGCTGAGGGTGGACCACCTCAGCCTTCGACGTCTCGCAGATCGTACATGCTGGCCCAAAAAGCGAGCGTGGCTCAGCGTGCCCC
>CM022482.1:2258554-2350131 GCA_011952105.1 Coreoperca whiteheadi | reverse complement strand
CCCTTCAATCTTTTTGTTTTTATTAACAACATATTCAACGGAATCGATGTTGTAACACAAACCTAGTGGCATAAGTAGATGTTAGAGTTTTGTAATGTGTTTTGTTTAGCTTTGGGGGGCCAACTGGCAAAGAGAAATACTAAGTAAACATGTTTTTCACATATAAGAAATCAAACTCATAAGTCTGAGCCGGATTTCTAGAGCCACAGTATCCAAAAGTGCTTTTCTTGATTACACCCCAAATTAGCCTTTTGTCAACTTTTCTGTGAAACAAATCCAAACCTAACCATGGGTAAAAACCTGGGTCTTTCATAATGTTCTGTATTGAATATAGAAGAGCAAGACGGATGGCGCTACAAACTTTGTTGTAATATATTTTAGAAACAAGTATCCCAAATTTACTTTAAAAAAAAAATCATTGTAGGGTAAAAACAAACCCTTCATATGCAATAAGTCTGTTCCAAGAGAGTATCATGAGAGAAACAGTCTGGTTAAAATAAGGACTTTTTGTTCAGTGCAATACCCTATTGTTCCATAAGGTAAAGCTGTGAGGAGAGAAATTATGGGGAAATTCCAGTTTAGTCAAAAGTAAGGCATATTTATGGAATGCAACTTTGAAAGTTTTGGTAGGTGAAAGACAGAAGTTGAGACCCCCTATAAAATAGTTTGTTTGATATGTGAATCCACATATTGTGCGGTTGGAGGAGACATTTTTCCCATCCAGGTCATTGTGAATGTCCCAGTACGTGATTCAAAATGTAAGGCTTTTGAACCACTTTTTTCATAACTCTTAACTAGCTGGGATTTACAAACATAGCAGGTTATATTTCTCAAGATAAAACTGAATATTATGAACGCAGCACAAGTTACTGTCTTTGGAGTAATCAAAAAAAAATGACATGGGTATATTAAACGTGAAATCTCATCTGACTTGGACAGGATTCTACCAAATATGGAGACATCGCTTAAAAGTCAGTGGTTTAAGAATAACTTCATGTAATCAATTCTTTTTGAAAAATGTACTTCTCTAACACTTAGATTTTTATTAATTACAGTTCCAAGGTATTTAAGCTTCTGTTTCACCGGAATGTGACAAATCGTATTGTTTGACATCAATGAATTGGAAGTAACTCAGACTTCTTCTGATTCATTGAGGCTATCAGGATTTTCACATTAGGCACTAAACAAATATATTAAAGAATGAGAACTGATTAACGAGAAATTCTCTAGCCAAAATATTTGATGCCATATTCTTAGTTTTGATAATCAGCAGAGCCAATAACTCAGTCGCTAAAATGAATAACAAAGGAGATAGCAGACAATCCTGCCTAATGCCTTTTTGGATGGAGAAATATGTTGTTGGACCAGCTTTTAAGGAAACACACCTGTTAATGGCATTCAAAATTATTCTGACGGCATTACAGAAGCCCACAAATCAAACCGTTTTAATCAGTTATGTGACTTTCTAAATAACAATAGTATATTTGAGGATTTCCAGTCAGGTTTTAGAGTGCATCATAGCACAGAAACAGCACTGGTGAAAATTACAAATGACCTTTTAATTGCATCAGACAATGGACTTGTCTCTGTACTTGTCTTGCTAGATCTTAGTGCTGCATTCGATACCATTGACCATCAAATTCTATTACAGAGACTGGAACATTTAATTGGAATTAAAGCAACCACGTTAAGCTGGTTTAAAGCCTATCTATCAGACCGATCTCAGTTTGTTTATGTTAACGATGAATCATCCGAGCACACCGGAATTTGATGCTATAAATCTATTCTGTACTTACGACATCTATTGCATGTCTGTCCGTCCTGGGAGAGGGATCCCTCCTCTGTTGCTCTTCCTGAGGTTTCTATCATTTTTTCCCCTGTTAAAAGGGTTTTTTGGGGTATTTTTTCCTTAATCGAATCGAGGGTCTAAGGACAGAGGGTGTCGTATGTTACAGATTGTGAAGCCCTTTGAGGCAAATGTGATTTGTGATACTGGGCTATATAAATAAAATTGAATTGAATTGAATTGAATTGAATCAATCAAAAGGTTTGGAAAAAAAGGAACTTTCAAGTGGAAGCATTAAAGAAATCAAGAAAAAGGACAAGACCATCATCATTTATAAATTAACTGTAATCGAGCATATCATTGACTAAACGTGATTATGATTATGCCTGGCTTCAATTAAGATGGCAAACGGAATGTACTTGTATAGCGTCTTTCTAGTCTTCTGACCACTCAAAGCGCTTCACACTACATAACACATTGAAGGCAGGTGCCAACTGCTCATCAGCATAAATATACTGATTCAGTCACACACGCACCAAAGACACAGCCTTTGGGAGCAATTTGGGGTTCAGCATCGTGCCCAAGGACACTTCAACATGTGGGCCAGGGGAGGCCTGGATCGAACTGGCAACCTTCCAATCAGTGGACGACCCACTCTACCTCCAAAATACAGTCCACAGCGCATTGCGTTGTAGATGTGTGTACAATTTCATGTCAATCTGACTTGCAGAGTTGGGGGGGCAGCCATTAAACGTTTTCACGTCTTTGGCCACTTGGAATCATCTTTTTTGTGAAGCACTTGCATGTGCATCTCCAGTTATGGTGCTAGGTTTCGTGTCTCTAGCTAGTTCCAGCTCACAGCAAATTGAGGGAAGGCGTAAAAAAAACAGATAACGACGAATAGACCATGGCCACGTACACCAATCAACAAGACACTTCAGTCAGTCAGTCATTTTCTACCGCTGGTTCCCATTAGGGGTCGTGGGTGACTGGAGTCTATCCCAGTGACTTTGGGCCTTAGGCGGGGTACACCCTGGACAGTGGCCCATGACACTTCAGAGCTTGGTTAATACTTGACCCCAGAGCATGCACGCCAAATTGTTTCCGCCTGTGTTATTGTGTTCACCTGTGTCTAGTCTCCCCTGCCAGAGTGTATTTTAGTTGAGGTTTGTCCTTTTGTTCACTGTCAGTTTGTGATTATCGTCTCCCCTGATGAATTGGTTCTGTCTGCTTGGCTGTTGTTGGCTTATGCCTGCCTGCTGGTAAACTTTAAATAAATACTCCACTCTTCCTCTAGGCTGCCTGCATTTGGTTCCTTTTCCGCCTAACCGTGACAGATGCATTCAATTCAGACTTTTTCCCCCTGCTACTTTCCCAATGCTGTTATCCTCAGATTGCATAGTAGGAGCATCAGCTTAATTCTTCAACTTTCACTTTCTCTGGTAACCTCTCAACACGTGTTCCTCCGCCTGCATCCCGACCACCTCGTCCTCCACATCACACATTTCATATGTTTTAAAACAAATTAAGACCTATTTCAGTTAATCCACATTTTATTCATGGTCACCTTTTATTTTGGAAAGGAAACTTTTATTTGAAAGCTTAGCATGTATCATTTAAGAAAGAAAACTGTGCCAAAGTTGTGTTGGAAGTTATTTATTCATTTACTTATTTTGTTCAAGCTGGGAAGAAAAACAAACATTGATTACACTCCAAACCATGACCTTCTGCTGTGTTTACATATATACTTAAGTCATTCTCCAGTTTATCCTAAACTTCTTAATTTTTTAGCTTTTTGCACTCCATGTCCAGTTTCTAGCTTTCAGTGCCAATAAGCAGATGACATTAATACACTGCTCAAAAAAATAAAGGGAACACTTTAACAACACAATGTAACTCCAAGTCAATCACACTTCTGTGAAATCAAACTGCCCACTTAGGAAGCAACACTGATTGACAATCAATTTCACATGCTGTTGTGCAAATATAACAGACAACAGGTGAAAATTATAGGCAATTAGCAAGACACCCCCAATAAAGGAGTGGTTCTGCAGGTGGTGACCACAGACCACTTCTCAGTTCTTATGCTCTCTGGCTGAGGTTTTAGTCACTTTTGAATGCTGGCAGTGCTTTAACTCTAGTGGTAGCATGAGACGGAGTCTACAACCCACACAAGTGGCTCAGGTAGTGCAGCTCATCCATGATGGCACATCAATGCGAGCTGTGGCAAGAAGGTTTGTGGTGTCTGTCAGCCTAGTGTCCAGAGCATGGAGGCGCTACCAGGAGACAGGCCAGTACATCAGGAGACGTGGAGGAGGCCGTAGGAGGGCAACAACCCAGCAGCAGGACTGCTACCTCAGCCTTTGTGCAAGGGGGAACAGGAGGAGTACTGCCAGAGCCCTGCAAAATGACCTCCAGCAAGCCGCAAATGTGCATGTGTCTGCTCAAATGGTCAGAAACAGACTCTATGAGGACGTCCACAGGTGGGGGTTGTACTTACAACCCAACACCAGGCAGGACGTTTGGCATTTGCCAGATAACCTCAAGATTGGCAAATTCGCCACTGGCGCCCTGTGATCTTCACAGATGAAAGCAGGTTCACAGAGAGCACATGTGACAGTCTGGAGATGCTGTGGAGAACGATCTGCTCCCTGCAACATCCTCCAGCATGATCAGATTGGCGGTGGGTCACTAATGGTGTGGGGTGGCATTTCTTTGGAGGGCCGCACAGCCCTCCATGTGCTCGCCAGAGGTAGCCTGACTGCCATTAGGTACCAAGATGAGATCCTCAGACCCCTTCTGAGACCATATGCCGGTGCGGTTGGCCCTGGCATTCTCCTAATGCAAGACAATGCTAGACCTCATGTGGCTGGAGTGCGTCAGCAGTTCCTGCAAGACGAAGGCATTGATACTATGGACCAGCCCGCCCGTTCCCCAGACCTGAATCCAACTGAGCACATCTGGGACATCATGTCTTGCGCCATCCACCAATGCCACGTTGCACCACAGATTGTCCAGGAGTTGGCGGATGCTTTAGTTCAGGTCTGGGAGCAGATCCCACAGGAGACCGTCCACCACCTCTTTAGGAGCATGCCCAGGCATTGTAAGGAGGTCATACAGGCATGTGGAGGCCACACACTACAGCGCCTCATTTTGACTTGTTTTAAAGACCCAACAGCATAGTTGGATCGGCCTGTAGTGTGTTTTTCCACTTCATTTTGAGTGTGACTCCAAATCCAGACCTCCATGGGTTAATACATTTGATTTTTGTTGTCAGCACATTCACTATGTAAAGAATGAAGTATTTAAGACCATTTAATTCATTCAGATCTAGGATGTGTTCCCTTTATAGTCTTTATTTTATTATTTAAGTAGCATATATTGTAGGGATGTGGAAATGAAGCAGTGAGGCTTTACCCTGACTGTTTTGGGAAAAGATTCATAGCTTCAAGAGTGTCAAACAGCGCCATCTGGTGCTTATTTAAAATACAGCAGGAAGCTTATATGATTCAATAAGATCTAATGTAGGCCTACTCTCTCCACACACACAGTAAATAAGGATGTTGTGTGATCGGCTCATCTGTAATTCAATGTGCTTATGACACTTGGCAGTGCTTGTGTAACTGTAGGAATGACCGTAAGGTAATAAAGGCTTTAGTTATTTTCATTAAGAAATAACAGCTGTTTCACAGTGTTGGGGCCGAGTCTCCTCTTAAACAGTACTTCCCCAGCCTTGGAGAACACTCTTTCACATGGTACAGAGGAGGCCGGGGTACAAAGAAACTGTAATGCCAATGTATATAGATGGGGGTAGACATGTTTCTGCATTTCCCAGTATTCCAAGTGGGTCTTCAGCTCTTTGTATGTTTGTCTCTGTAAGATATCTATCCACTTCAACGATCAGAAGTGGCATCTGAGGCTTGTTTGTGCTGGTCTACAGCACTGTCCAACAGGAGCCAAAGGTTTCCACCTAAGAAGTGTGAGGAGAAAAATATTTAATTGGGAATGACTGTACATGTACATTGACTGAATATAACACACATCAACATTCACCAATTATAAAATTCAATAATAATAAATAAATTCTTGAGATTGGTGTGGGCTGTTGGGTTGATGATGGTGCTTCTGTGGACTGAGTGCTTGCTGATGTGGATGGTGTTTCTTCTTCTTCGGTCCTGTTGCCATTGCTCTAAATACAAACCCTTCACCAAACACCAACACCCTATCCCCAAATACCAACAGCAGTCAGTCAGTCAGTTTGTTCCCGTTTGGGGTCGCGGGTGACTGGAGCCTATCCCAGTGGCTTTGGGCATTAGGCGGGGTACACCCTGGACAGTGGCCAACCCGTCGCAGGGCTTACCAACCCCAAATTACCTAAAAAAAAAAGTGCGAAGATTTTACCAAAATACAAAGACTCAACAACAACAACAAAAAAAGAATAAATAGTGACAAATAACTGTTTATCTAAATGTAATATATTCATTAACTTTCAAAGTACAGCACTCTCCTCACAAACCCATCAACTAGACTGATCCAACAGGGACTTAAGTAAGATCCGGGGGTCCAAAGCTTCTGACCCGCAAAGTGAAACGCGCATGTGATTGAACAGAAAGTGAGGCTTCATTTGTCATCGATCACGTGACCCAGGAAAACCAATACACACCCTGATATGGAGCTTCACTACAAATTGTGTCACATGCGCGATACGCACATCGAAGCTTCAGCGTCATATGTAACATCACTAGTATACTGAATAGTGTGTCAAATAGTAGCAGATTATGTAGTTAACTTAACAGCAATATGAAGAGTTCCTTACCTCATTCCCTGCTGATGTACCTGTTGTTTCAGCCATGTCCTGCAGCAAGGTGTATCATCATTTGTAAAATACAGACACATGCAAAACACTGCATATTTGGGCTTACTCTTACCTCTGTCTCTGTGACTCCATAAAGTCTCCTCATCAATGGCCCAAGGCTGGCACTCACTGAAAGATATAGGCCTACAGTTATTACCATTGAGAGTTTGATATCTGTTGAGCAAAAGGTTTAAGGTTTAGGACTAAAGGTTTAGTTGAATGCTCTAACTACAGACACAAACTCCGGGGCTGTCAAATCCCTCTGACCATGTGGCTTTCATAAATTACTGGGATTTATTCTAACAGATGAAAATCAAAACCTACAGAATGAACCGTTTGTAACATTTGATCTGATGTGTGTGTAAATTAAGGCAACATCAGTGACATCGTGAGATGTTCCTACACAGAACCCTTTACTTTACAGTGATATTCTACACAATGTGTGCAAGAATTTATATATTTTCCTTTGTAAATAAAGTGTTCTTTGTCATTATTATGATACTCATGTGTTCCTCATCTATCTTGTTCAATTTTATTTTACAGATTCAATTCCACATCCAAATAATTCATTTGTAATTGCTTTATTTTTTGATTATTCTTCTTCTTATTAATTGTATTTTTAAACCCACGCGTCCATTATCTCGCTCACCCAATATGAGCGTGTCCCTGCTCCCGTTGGGTGAGAGGTCGTCCGGAACGCCCCCATTCCCACCCGCGGACCTAACCTGCATGTCTTTGGACTGTGGGAGGAAACCAGAGTACCTGGAGGAAACCCACGCAGACACGGGGGAGCGCATGCAAACTCCACACGGCAAGACCTGCCTCCTGTGAGGTGACAGTGCTAACCACTGCACCACCGTGCTGCCCTTGCATTTATACACATCAATTATGAATATTTAATACTCATTATACTAATAATATACTGTATTAGGATTATATATGATATTGATAATTTATATGTATAAACACATAAATACAATATTTTCCTCTAGCCTGTAGTGGTATTTCTCCATGTAGAGTGTTTTGGTGTGAGTTGCAGAGATGTCTGCATCTTTTGAGTTGGTTACTCCAGATAATCCACAGACCTCTTTATGGGCAGTTTCATGTATCGGCAACAAGAAAATAGTTCCTACATAGGGCTGCCCACAACACACCTGTGGATTATCTCAAATCTCCAAAACTCGGCAGCTCACACCGAAACAATCTAGATGGAGAAATAGCACTACAGGGAGGAGGGAAAATACGTATGTTTGATTTGGGGGTGAACTGTCCCTTCGAAGTGGTGTTGGAAACGGTCTTGTTTCTGTTGCTCATTTTGTTTAGAAGGGACAATGACCTGTGCGTTGTAAGGTGCTGTTGGGCTCCATCAGGTGGTAGACAGAGTCCCGCACGACGCAGTTGGGTGTTTGTACGGCTGATGGCAGTCAGCGGGTTCGCAAGAATGCCCACGCAATTAGGCCTACGCCTACAGCGGCAATGCCGAGGCCTGTAGCATATCGCCACAAAGGTCTGGAGTGACTCTCTGCAGCTGGGGTCTCCGGGACGCTCTCAGCTCTCTGCTGCTCAGTTGAGTCCAGGCGTTCTGTGTTTTCAGCCTTCATAGATTCCCAGATCAGTTTATCAGCCACCTCCAGTTGGTACTGAAGTTTTTTCACGGCTGTCTTCAGGATTTTTTTCTCCTCCTTGTGTTTCTCTGTCAGAGACTTGAGACGGGCCAGCTCATCGGTGATGATCTCAATCTGTTGACTGAGAAAGTCTTCCTTTTCCTGAGCTTCATGCAGTGCTGTCCTCCACTTTTCGATCTCTGCCTGTTTTCTCTCCATCAGAGATTCGGCATGGGTCAGCTTCTGTATTGCCTCATCTTTATCCCTGTTGACTTCCCGAGCTTCTCTTAGTTGACACTGAAGATCGAGCACTGCTGCCCTCTGCTGTTTAATCTCTGCTTGGTTTGTCTTATTCAGACGTTCAAGTTGGGCCAGCTCAGCAGTGAGATTCGCGTTCTGCTCGTTGAGAATCTTCTCGTTGACCTGAAGTGCATGTAATGCTGTCCTCAGCTTTTCAACTTCTGCATGCTTTGCCTCTGTGCGATTTTCCTGTTCATCGCTGATGTTGTCACTAAAGTTATTCTGCTTCTCCCATAGATAATTCACTGCTGCCTTCAAATATTCAATTTCAGTCGCTTCTTTCACTGTCGGAGATTTGATCAGGTCCAGCTCAGCAGTCATATTTTTATTCTCCTCTTCCAGCGTTCTCATGTAAGTGCCATTTTTATCCCTGACACTTTTCTCCTTTAACAGAAGGCTCGAGCATTGGGCCTCTTCTTCCTTAAGCTTTTTCATCTGCCGCAGCCCGGTTTTCTCATCCCTCGCATCAGCTACTGTCCTCTCCTCCAACTGTTTATTGCAATATTGCAGTTTATTGCGCTCGTCTGTAAGGCAGGTCTCCTTGGCCCTTACACATTTTAACTCCGACTCAAGCGCCCTTGCCTCTGATTGGAGCTCAGAGTTCTGCTCCTGAGAGGTCCTGCAGCTCATTTCCAACTCGTGAGCTCTTGTTAGAATCCCCTGAGGCTCAGGCCGGTCTATCTCCGCCTCCTCTGACACACTGAGGCAGCGCGACATCTCTGAATCGAAATTATCTTGAGAAATAATTAGCTTTCGAATAAAGTGGTACACAGCCTCTCAAACAGAGAATTTATCAGCCAATATATTCAGCTAAGATATGCTATGAACTTTCTTTAAGTCTCTGCTCAAAATCCTTAGACTAACAGTCAGTTGTTTCACACAATAATCTCGCTGCATTAATCTCTCAAGGTGGAATCTATTCCTGATCAAAGCTACACGTGACGTCATCCGTGCCTTTGATTCGTCACGCTCGCGGGGACGAATGACATGCTATGCGCATGCGCCATCGAATAGCGTTCCACAATGTCGCCGGAGACTGTTTACATTTGGTTTGTGATTTTTCAAACGTTACTGACAGCAGAGTGCAGCTGGAGTCGGTGGTGTTATAGCTCATTCCCGAGCCCAAGCAGACCTGAACTGCGCGGAGAACAGATATTTCTGGTCCCGAGCGAATTCCCTTTTGTGTGGAAGTTTGCGTTTTTAGAAATGCTTTTCTAAATTTTCTTGCGATTTAATCCAAGAACAGAAATATTGGGAGTTATCCCTGAAGGTTGTAGATGCCATGTCATACTCGCGGAGTGATTTGATTATAGCAGGGAAATGCATGACTGCAAATTGAAGACATTATAGACCAGTAAAAGACAGATAAAACATTTGAAAATTGCACAAATGTATTACTAATATTTGTAGGGGTAATGTAGTGACAGGTCTATTGAAAAAGCAGTGTTTATGATACCTCTCAATGCGCTTTTTAGATTTTTGTTTATTTATTTATTTTTTTTTTTACAGAGACAATGCTGCACATTGATGGGCATCAAATGTGCCAGTGTTCGCTAAAAGGATCATTTTCAACTGTTGTCCCATGGCCTGATCTGGCGTTAGCCGTTAAAAATAACTATAAGGACACAACATGTCAAGTTAGAACAAGAGAAAGCAGAACATTCAATTCAATTCAATTTTATTTATATAGCCCAATATCACAAATCACATTTTGCCTCAAAGGGCTTCACAATCTGTACAACATACGACACCCTCTGTCCTTGAATCCTCTATTGGACTAAGGAAAAACTACCCAAAAAACCCTTTGAATAGGGAAAAAAATGATAGAAACCTCAGAAAGTGCAACAGAGGAGGGATCCCTCTCCCAGGACGGACAGACATGCAATAGATGTCGTAAGTACAGAATAGATTCATAGCAGAAAATCATAGCAACTACAATTATGAAAATGGCAATATTGAAGTTTATATATAATTATGATGAAAAGTGTGGAATGTAAAACATAAGGGAAGATGATGGGTCCAGACGGACAACCGAGCAGCTCCAGGTGGAGCCCAACGAGCAGGACCCGAGCCACTCGTCCCCTGCACCATAGACACAGCAACACTGCCCCAGCAGGTCGCAATAGTCACAGAGCCAAATACATCTCCGGTGGCTGAGTTAGTAACATGCATTTATGGGATGAGAATGCATACAGATGGAGAGGGAGAGGAGAGAGGTGAAGAGAGAGGTGCATCCTGGGAAGTCCCCCAGCAGTCTAGGCCTATAGCAGCATAACTAAGGGATGGTTCAGGTTCACCTGAGCCAGCCCTAACTATAAGCTTTATCAAAGAGGAAGGTCTTTAACATGAGCAGCGGAACAGAAGAAAGAGCTTCTGACAAACACAAACAAAAGGCCAAGCAATTTAATGTGAATCCACCCACCTTTCATTATTTATTTACCTTTAATTTTAGGAATTTATGTTTCTTTTTGACCATCCTGGATTTCGTAAATTAGTGGGCTGTAAAGCATATCATGCGCGTGGGATCGTATTTTCAGCAGGAGGGCGGCCTTGGATACGCACATGCGCACTGGTACAGGCTAATAGCCTGTTAATGAACAACTGACAGCTGTAACAGTACATTTAGAAAAGTTCAATCTGAGACAGCAGGATGGACAGTGATCCATATGATCGAGGATATGTAAAGCTGCAAAATGCTCAGCTGTGGCTCAAAACTGCAAAACGGAAACGAAAAACACACACAAACATTCAGGCTTAACGTTGTTGCCACATTGGTTTGATGTTTTCCAGCCCAATAATTGCTCAAAATCCGTACAAATATCATTATAATCAACAATACAAATGAATTCAGATCAAGTACAAGTATCACAAATACTCCGTTATAAGTTAAAGTCCTGCATTCAAAATGTTACTGCAGTTAAAGTACAGAAAGTCTGAAGTGATTCAAAGTAAAAGTACTCATTGTGCAGAACGGCCGCTGTCAGTGTTATTATGTTATTGGATCATTATTATTGATGCATTATAATGTAGGAGGTACTTTAATGTTGTAGCTGGTGGAGGTGGAGCTAATTTTAACTGCTTCTTAATACTGTTGGTTAGTTTTATCCAAACTAATGCTCCATATTTGATAAACTGATAACGTTTGTGTTTAAAATCTTAATCTTAAAAGTAACAATAGCTGTTAAATAAAAGTAATGCAGTGAAAAGTACATTATTTCCTTGTGAAATCTAATGGAGAAGAAGTATAAAGTAGCATTAAAGGATGTACTCAAGTACCTCAAAATGGTACTAAAGTACAGTTCTTGAGTAAATGTACTTGGAGACTTTCCACCAGTGGAAATAAAGAAAACAAAGATGGTGGTTTGGCATTTTACTTTGACACTGAAACTAATCCAGCTGCAGCACTTTTCCAACCTTAGAGCTCCGCAGGTTGACTTTATGTGTCTGTGTTGATCATGGAATATGAAAAGCTGTGACAGAAGAGACACCATGTGTTTGTAGACAGCTGGGAAACTACAGTGAAGCCTTAACTGCAATTATCCATCATTCCACAAGGTGGCGCTGCAAGATCCATTTAAATAAGTGTTAATCTGCAGTTATGTTGTCATAAACAGAACTAATCTGCAGAGGCAAAATAAAGTCCAGTTCGGATTTTACTTCAGAATGAATAATTATACTTTTGATACTTTAAGTACATTTTGCTGACAATACTTACGTACTTTTACTTAAGTAAGTTTGTGAATGCAGGACTTTTACTTGTACAGTAGAGTACATTTACAGTTTGGTATAGTATGGTTACTGAAGTAAAGGATCTGAATATTTCTTCCACCTCTGCTTCATCATTCATGACCTGGTAGTTGTTTCCTCTCTGCATGGGGTCGCTTGTTATGATCATTTGCTCAACATAAGTATATATCTTATCCATAAGCAGGAAACCAACCCGGTTATTTTATTTCCTTTTTTTTTTTAAATTTATTTATTTATGTATTTGTTTGTTAGTTTTTTCCTTTGGAAGGGGGATTGAATTCAGAACAAGGTTGAAGGATGGGATCTAAGGAAGGAGGAAACTGAAGGAAACTCGGAGGAGTAAATTCAGTCCATCAGGTGGCGGCAATGCATCAGTAAAGATTTTAGCAGCTGTTAACCTCAGTGAAGAGGTTGTCTTCTTCTACGTTCATTGGCTGCCAGTCCACCTCTACGGCAGTCAATTGCTGCCATGCCAGAAAAAGAAAAACTGATTAGTATCACGTTATAACGTGAAAAGTTTGTTGTTATAACGTAAAAAGTTTTTTGTTATAACGTAAAGTTATATTGTTATATCGTGAAAAGTTTCTTGTTATAATGTAAAGTTCCCTTTCAAGGGAACTTCAACACTGCGTCAGCTGACGCTATGGGGAACGCCTTCAGCGTGACTGCCTCTGAATTTCTGTAACAACTTAGACCAATCTTGATTGGGTTTACCGTGAACACGTGACGCGACGGTGACACACACGAGATGTGTGCAGCCTGCTTGGGAAGAGAGCATGCACTAGCAGCCCTTGAGGGGGCTGGCTGTGTGCATTGCGAGCGTTTCCCGGTTAGGAAGCTCCGCTCTCGGCTGGCGCTTTTTGAGGAAGGCGGCCAGCTCTGCTCCCCACGCGGTAAGGGACCGGCGGTTGCTGAGGCATCCCAGCGACTGCACTCCTGGGGATCGCAGATGGACCTCGGCGACGAAGGTGAGACAGCTTTGGCTCTTTCTTTACCTTCATCCGCGGGTTCTTTCTCCCGCTTTCGGGGTCCGGAAGCATGCACCGAGTCTGCGGCTTCTTCCGTCCCAGAGCGGGAGCCCGCTCACCGAGACTCTAGTTCCGAGGAACTGGATGTGCTCGGAGCGGAAGGCAGTGACATGGGTGGCTCGTCAGCCCAGTCTCCACAGTATGAAGAGCTGCTGAAGGTGATTTCCTGTGCGGTGGCTAGGCTCAATATCGCTTGAGCAGCGGAAGAGCAGGACGCTCGTTGCCGGAGTAAGCTCGAAGAGCATTTCCTCGTAGCCCCACCTCCATGCCCGCGTCGGGATTTACTATTCTTTCCAGACCTCCACACTGAGGTGTCGAAGTCCTGGTCCCGGCTGTATTCTACACGGCTTTCTAGCCCAGTATGCTTCGATCAGCGGGAGTAAAGAGAACGGTTACGGCGGTATGCCAGGTATTGAGGAGACGCTTGCGGCGTATTTATCGCCGGAGGCCGCGTCCTCCCTGAAAACCCCGACGTTGCCTACTAAGCCCTGCCGTACTACCTCTGCTATAGTTGGCAAGGCTTACATGGCGGCGGGTCAGGCCGGTGCATGCCTGCACACTATGGCGGTCTTGCAGGCGTACCAGGCCAATCTGCTGGATGACCTCGACGACGGGGAGCCCCTCGCATCTGAGGATGTGAAGGAGCTTCGCCGTGCGACGGATTTGTCGCTCAGGGCCACGAAGGCTACGGCCCGAGCTATCGGGCGGTCCATGGCCCTGCTGGTGGCCACTTATGGCTGACTCTGTCGGGTATTAAGGATAGGGATAAGACCTTCCTTTTGGATGCCCCGCTTTCGCCCGTTGGTCTCTTCGGTGAGGCGGTCGGCTCAGTTGTCAAGTGCTTCAGGGAAGCGCGCCAACAGGCTGCGGCCTTCCAGCGGTTTATCCCTCGTCGAAAGAGGTCTCGGGCCGGAGATGAGGGTGGACCACCTCAGCCTTCGACGTCTCGCAGCTCTTACATGCTGGCCCAGAAAGCGAGCGTGGCTCAGCGTGCCCCTCCCCAGCAGTCGAGGGGCTTGCTCCCGCCTGCTCGAGGCCTGCAATCCTTTTTGCCTGATCAAGGTTACACGCAGGTGCATGCATGCCTTAGACAGGTGGAGACAACTGGTGTTCCTGACCCAGGGCCCAGTGCTGGGAATGGTGTACCACCGTCGCACACTTTCGATGGACCGGATGGGGCGCGGTTTTGGAAGGCAGTACAGCCCGAGGTCTTTGGTTGACCCCGCATCTATTGCACATATATTTCCTGGAGATGCGAGCGGTCTTGTTGGCCTTATGGCACTTTCTTGCAGACCTCAGGGACCACCACGTGCTTGTCCGGTCCGACAACACAACGGTGGTCTCCTACATAAATCGACAAGGCGGTCTGAGGTTGCGCCCTCTGTGCAGACTGGCGCGCCAGATCCTTTTGTGGTCCCAGGGGAAGTTGCTCTCTCTCAGAGCACTCTTCATACCTGGGTACCTCAATGTGGGAGCAGACATCCTGTCGAGGCAGGGGCCGAGGCCCGGGGAATGGAGACTGCACCCCGAGACGGTGCAGATGATATGGAGGAGATTCGGCAAAGCACAAGTGGACCTGTTTGCGTCCCCGGACAACGCTCACTGCCCCCTCTGGTTCTCCCTTGTGTATCCAGCGCCCCTGGGGCTGGATGCCATGGCGCAGCTGTGGCCGAGGCTACGGCTGTACGCTTTTCCCCCAATTACTCTACTACCGGGGGTTCTAGAGAAAGTTCGCCGAACAGGGGCCCAGCTGCTGCTCGTGGCCCCTTTCTCGCGGCCCCTTTCTCCCGTGGGAGATTCCCGTCAGGAGGGACCTGCTGTCGCAGGGCCTAGGCGAAATATTCCATCCCCAGCCGGGGAAGTTGAAGCTGTGGGTCTGGCCCCTGGGGGGACCACCTCCGAGCTGCCGGTCTCTCTACCGAGGTAGTTGAGACCATCTTACGCTCTAGAGCCCCCTCCATGAGTAAACTGTATGCGGGCAAGTGGAAAATGTTCACGAAATGGTGCCTGGAGCGCCATCTTGACCCAGTTCACTGCCCGATGGCTTCAGTGCTGGGGTTCCTCCAAGGCCGGTTTTCAGCTGGACTCTCCCCCACTACACTAAAGGTGTATGTGGCTGCGATTGCAGCATTCCACAGTTTGGTGAATGGCTACTCGCTTGGGAAGCACCGCTTTGTTACCAGTTTCTTTCGTGGCACCTTGAGGATGAGGCCTCCGGTTCGAGTCAGAGTCCCTCCGTGGGATCTGACAGTGGTGCTGGATGGATTGACCACAGCACTGTTCGAGCCATTGGACGATGCATCAGACAGGTGTCTGGCCTTAAAGATGGCATTTTTGCTGGCCATGACTTATCTCAAGAGAGTGGGAGATCTGCAGTCCCTGTCAGTGGCTCCTGCTAACCTGGCGATCGCTCCAGGCACAGTTAAGGCCTGCATTCGAGACCGGGTTACGTACCTAAGGTACCCACTGCGGTGGCCCGGCCCGTGGTCCTTCAGGCTTTCCATCCTCTCTCTGCTTCTTTTTGTGACATATATCCTCTTTTCAACAATCGACTGTTCTGGACTGCTTATGTACAACTTGTGCTCGCTCAGTGCTAGATTGTTCAAGCCTGGCTTGAGTTAACAATGACTATACACAACTGAATTGTGTTAGTGGAACAGTTTGAGCCTTAAGTCAATGTCCATGTTATTTCAAACAATTCATAATTGCAATCTTTTTTTTATTGCAAGTAAAATTTATTTGTGATTAAAAGTGTATCAATGCAAAGCTAAACGTTTTGTTTTCAAATCCAAGATTTGCTTTTGAACCCAAAAGCTTTGCTTTAAGTTTTGAAAGTTTTGGTTTTGAAACCAAAAGACTTGCTTGCTGTTTAGCTGACTTTCCTTGGTGGTGGTGGAACCTATGCTGAAAGACATAAGACACACCCCTATTGGCTAGCCTCGATCAGAGTGAAAGCTTGACGACATCCACTGTTGGCAGACAGGAGATGGAGAAAACATTAAAAAAAAGAAACATAAATTCCATCTTAGATAGATAGATAGATAGATATTTATTGTCTCTTGACAGGAAATTTGTTTTCACAGACTTTCAATCAGTACACGCGACTGTCAAAACATATATACAAACAAACAACAACAACAACAACAACAGAGGAAAAAAAATAAAAAATTGCAGATGGTGCAAAGCTCTTTTTGAAACGCGCCCTTCTCCATATCAGGGTCCTGTACCTGCGCCCAGAGGGCAGGAGAGTGAAGTGAGAGTTGAGGGGGTGCTCTGGGTCTGTTATTATGGTTTGGGCAAGGCGGGCTATTGCTCTGTCATTGAGTTCTGAGATGTTGGGTGTAAGGGAATGTATTATTTTTGAAGCTATGTGTGTTATTTTATTCAGTTTATTTTTGTTGGTGGCTGACAGCATGGTGTAAAAACTAGAAGAGCAATATAACAAAATGGGCTGGATAATGCTCGTGTACAGTAGTAACAAAAGATGAGGGGCAACGTAAAGGGAACTGAGTTTTCGTAGAACATGCAGACGTTGTTGTGAGCGTTTATGGATGTCTTTTATGTGATAGTCAAAAGTGCGCTTGTTGTCCAACGTAAATCCAAGATATTTGAATTTCTCAACCTGTTCTATCATGTTGCCATGAATGGAAATCTGACTGAGACTGGGTGCATTAAAGACCAGTTCTTTTGTTTTCTCAACATTAAGATGGAGAAAATTGTCTGTGCACCAGTGTGTGAAATATGATATTGTGTCATGATAAGCAGCAATGGTAGTGTGATCACTGAGGAGAGCCAGAATTGCAGTATCATCGGAATATTTATAATATGTTGTACTAGGTGAAGGACTAATACAGTCATTAGTATAGAGTGTGTAGAGAAAAGGAGGGAGGACACAGCCTTGAGGAGCTCCAGTGTTATTTATGATGGTGTCCGATGTAACAGACCCCATCCTCACAGCCTGTGGCCTGTTGCTCAAAAAACTGTAATAGTATTAGTATTAGTAATAGCAAGAATGTTATGTTTGAACTGGTGATATTGTAATTTAAAAAAAATACATATTAGTTTGTCAACCTGTAAGTTAGCTGCTAGCTTAGCTCATTAAGGTAGTCACTACCGTTACGTGCCCAAGCTGTCTATTAGCCTGCATGGCATTGTGCATATCGCTAATAGTTAACAGGACTATTTCATGCTCATCGATCTAACTTAGTTACTTGTCAGGGTTTTTGGTATATTGTCTATGATTTCCTGTTTTATTTTTAAATGTCCGCCTTGCCTCATGTATTCCAGTTTTGCTTCCTGTTCTTGATTGCTTTGGTTGTTTTCACCTGTGTCCATGGGTGGACTGGCCATCTGGCATACCGGGTACTTTCCGGGTGGGCCGCATTGCTTTTGGGCCGACTGCAATGTATTTATTTTTTCGGCCCATGAACAGGCCCATAAAAGTGGTAGGCCTAGATCGGCGGCCCAATGCTTTTTAAATTGACACTGGCCCAAAACACTTTAGTCAAAAATATCACATAGGCTAGGTTTTGAAACACGTAGCTCAGAGGCCCATTGGTTGTTTTCTTGATTGACACTGGACTGGCCCACTCATATCTCTGAACAGGACGAGTGGTATTTGTGATCTTATGTGGTGGTGGGCTGGTCTGGGCCAAAATGCCAGGGCCATCCCTGCCTGTGTCCCATTTTCTCTCTGCTGCAGCAGCTATCCCCTGATCCTCTTGAGCTGCAGCTTCCTGAACACTCCTGAAAAACCCCAGAGCTGCCGCTGCAGCAACCGCCTGTTTTCTCTGTGCTGCAGCCCACTCCTGAGCTGCAAAGCCCTGAACCCTCTGTGCCGCAGCAAACCCTTTAGCTCCCTGTGCTGCAGAAATCCGATGAGCTGTCTGCGCTGCTGCCTTGTCCCCAGCCTTCAGTCCTATTCGCTGCCGCCAGCATCCCGTCCGGCCTCCTGAGGTCTTCTGTCTCCGCCTCTGGCCTCCGGATGGCTTCCGTCATCGCAGATGGCATCCTGTCCAGCCTTCTGAGGGTTCCAGTCCTCGTCGCCAGCCCCCTGCACAGCCTGCTGAGCTGTCCTGCCCCCAGCTCGCCAGCCTGAGGTTCCCTTCCCCATTTCTCTCCTGCACTCGGGCCGTCCACCTGAGGTCTTCTGTCTGGCCCTGAAGCTTTTCTGTGTGGTTGTGTGTGTTTGCAGCGTGTTTTCGAAATACTGTGCATGTGTTAATGAAGATGTTTTCTTAATTTGCTTGTGTTTTGTCTTTGCATATGTTTTCTTAAGGTGCAGTGCATTTGCCCTTGTTGGCCCCCACAGATTTGGAATATGAATTTGACAGGTTGAGAGTAGTCTCGACTCTTACAATGCCCTTAAGACCCCTAGAATTTCAGTATAAAATGTGATTTGGTGGGGCATATACTGTTCACAAGCAAATTAGCAATGAATAAAATTCTCCCAAACTAATTGTCACATGGTTCACCTGGAGTCTTTCGGGGGCCCCCTGGGGGTCTGGGGCCCAGGGGCAGTGGCTATCTTTGGCTGGTTGATAATCAAGTTTCATGCTTGAAACCCACTTTCACCTATTTCTCCGGAGAAATGCATGTAGGAGATTGCGGGCAGAGCTCCACTGACTGCCAAGTCGTATTAAAATAATCCAAACACACAAGATTCTGCATCGTTGGCAAGTGTTCGCGTTTACATGTATGTTCAATACGGAAGCATCGGGGCGGGACTAGGCGAAAGGCTCTTTCACTCTCCCGTTCCCAATCCCCTCCAACAGCTCCACTGATGGCCCCCCTTCCCGAAACGGCTAGCTGAATGACTACCATGCAGATATATACAAAGCAGCTAAGGTTTTGGAATGGTTCATTGATTAACTAAAGATGCGACTCTCCCCAATGCTGTGAAAAGGCTTGAGAGGATATCACAGAAGAAAATACACGACGACCGGTCGGCTCCAACTGTTAACCTCGCTGGGTAAGTGGGTTTATCAGCTGAACTAGTTAGCTAATATTAGCAGCCACGGGGCTAGATTCCTCGAGCGACATTATGGCACGTAACGCACCCTTTGTCTTTCACGGTGGGATACTACAGTGACTTAGATATGCATGGTAACCCTAAGCTCTTGAGGCGCCTGGTGGGTAACGTTTGCTCGCCGACAGCGTTGAACGTTTCTCGCAGCTGGTGTTTGGTTACTACCAGTGCGCTAGCTGGCTAGCTTGTTAGCTGTGTCGCATAGCAAAGCTATCTCCGCTACAGCTGACAAACCACGGTCCGCATTAAGAGGACAAGAGTGACAAACGCAAGGTGGTTATCGTTTAATCAACATGTTAATTCGACGTGGATAGAGCTAACTAGTTGGGTTCGTTTTCTACACGGTTAGCGCTTTCTGCTACACCTCAGACCCAATGCGTTCCGTGCCCAGTCTGAAGAGGACACACCATATTCAATGTGGTCTCAGTTAATGATGCTTTTCTCCTGAACAGAGTTGCTTAATTGATTATAAAATGATGTTACATTTATCTAAATGGTCAGAATGTCGTGCTGTATTCAGTAGCTAACGTTAGTTAATATTCAAAGCAGTGCATGTATTCCAGGTGTTTGAGAAATATGACATGCTGCTCTTTATCTAAATGGCAGCAGTAACGTTATAGTATGAGCTTAAAGCTATTATAAAAGTAGCATTGTTTTTTCTTTATTTTTTAGAGTTTGTTCTGTGAGCATCTTACAGTATGTTGGTTTACGCATCGCTAATCCATTATCAGTTACAACAAAACACACATCGTGCTTGTTTTTAGTGAAAGCAGTTTCATGTTGATGAGAATTTTTTTTTTTATGTTTTATTTATTTTTTGCTTTTAAATTGTAAATTGAGTGTAGTTTTTTTGAGTATGCTTCCAGCTACTTGAAGAGCAAACAAAGGCAATCTGGTAAAATATATATTAGCGATCGACCGATATGGGTTTTTCTATAGCCGATTTTTAGAGGTCGTGGTCAGCCGATGGCCCGATACGTGCAGCCGATTTTTAGGGCTGGTATCTTGAATTTATCCCCTTCATTAGCATGCTAAAATGTCAAACTAATAATAAGTGGATGCACAACATTTCTAAACTTAACTTCATTCATTGAACACTGACTTGAACCATCTCTCGAATCTTACATTTTGTGCACTGCATGATATTAAAATAAAATATTTATCCAAAGTTAACCAAACAAATCTACAACTGACCAAGTATTAAATATATAAAACAGGTAATATAAAAACATAAACGTCTATCTTTTACTTAAGTTTTAGAGTATTTATTAAGTTAAATGTGTAACTTAAATATACATTTAAATGAAGTAAAAACAACTTTATAAATAAAAATCAATTAATTTGAAAAATATAAAATAAAATATATAAAAAATAAATAATAGTGCTGCAAACACACCAGCAACCAGCAAGATTTGTGTTTCGTATAGATGACACAATGTTACCTTTATCTCCCAGGATGGTTGTTGAATCCAGAGGTTTTGGCTTGGGGTCCTTCACATGCCGCAGCAGCACGTTCCACCACACCAATAACACGGGGCTGCCCGCGGACGTGCCTTACTTTAAATCGGCGCTACGAAACCCGGACATCGGCCGATATATTAAAAAATGACAAATATCGGCCCGATATATGGGCCTGCTGATATATCGTTCGACCTCTAAAATATATCCTCCATATTATGAATAAAAAAAAAGATCTGGCCCAACATGTTAAATGTATTTATAAGCAGCGTGTAAAAATGACAATAGAGAAACATTCAGACCAAACTAAATATTTAAAGTGGGAAACTTGGCCCCACACTAACGTTTCCCAAACATTTTTTTAGGAAAGAGTTCTCTTTGGCAGCTGGGACTGTATGAGCAGGTTTAGGCTTGGTGGCAGTAGTAGAAGTGATGGACCTTGTCCTGAATTGAGTTAACTCAGCCATATACCTGTTACTTTGCCTTGTTTCCCTATTTAGGCTCTTGTCACTTTACATAAATGTGCCAGGAAACATCTGTTCATTGATTAAGCCACAGGGATAATCATTCAGGGCTGTAACGTTAACTATTTTTGCACTTTGCATTGGTGCTACCGAGATTGAAAGGTTTGTAGTACAGGCCACAAAATTGGAGCACGAGTATAAAATTGCTTTCTCTAAAAACAACCACAACTAGTGCAGTTTATCACTTAAACAGGCAAGTGACTGGCAAAGAATTTTGCATACAGGGCGCACAAAATCTAAACCTTAACAAGAAATGTCTTCAGACATTTTCTTGAGTTGGCAATAATGGTAAATTGGTAAAAAAAAATCCATATATTTTGCTTCAAATAAGCAGTACAAGTATCAGTCAATTTATTACATTTTACATATTACAATACAGGAACAGTGACAGGACGTCAATCGCTTGCAAAGTCACGACATCAAAATAGACGCCAGCGTGTTTTTTTTGTTTGTTTTTTTACAGCTCTCAAATTTCGACACAAACTACCCTCATTTGTATACTACAAACTATATCACAGAATTTATTAATTAATTTCAAATACAGGGGTTTTCATTGTTAAAACCTGCCCCACAAGTTGTAACACAGCCTGGGGTAACTTGTATCAATAAGAGTGAAGAATTAAAAATTGAGAACACACAACAAAATATGCACCTGAAGAAATTTAATGCACACTTCAACATCTTCCTGTGGTTTGCCAGAAACAAAAAGAACTCACCACTGACTTTCAAAATCCCTTTGAGAATGACTGTAATCCACAATAATAAGCTGCTGCTGATACTTTGCTTCATTTGTTTGGATAAAAGTACTTCTTGACACATTTGTTCGGGTCAAATAGTCAAAATTATATTACTTATATGTAATTCATTTAGTACCTTTTTTTTATTTGATTTTATTTCAGCTCTGTTCAGAAAGCCCGCTGCCTTTCTGCACATAGGGGCAGTATTAGATGTTGCTGTATGCAAGTGATGGGCCAACAAGAGATTTAGTGTATTTAGATGATCCCTATCGAGGGAGGACCCTATTTTCTGTTAACTTCTACAGTTTTCAACAAATGAAAGAATTTGTTGCCACTCGTACTTCTTGCACACTTTATAGTTTTTCCATAACTTTGTCCAAGTTAGTTTTTCCGGCAAAAAGAGTGTGCAGCTATGTTCGGGGTCTGACATGCATGACGTATTTGTAGTTATCATCCAATAGCGTGCTTGGAAATGTGCCGGTTAATTACCTCAATCCCAGTTACTATTAAATCAGTAAATGAACTATCGCACTTTTATTTTCTATTATTGAACATTTTCAAATGTACAACCACATTTTACTGACAATGAAGCTAAAATAAATAGATTTGGGTTGCAACCACAGACTATAAAAGGCCGCATTTCATATTAAGCATTTGTCACATTAGCTTACTTGCTTGTCGCAACATCTTTGATCTGGGGATTTCAAGATCCCATTCCCTGAAACTTCGGGCTCCTGCAGAAACAGACAAGTTAACGATCTCCCTACTTAGTTATTCAGCTCCTTGTGATCCTTACTTTTTTATGAGAACTTCAATTCAAAAAACCATGTCTATCACATAATGATAGAAAATTGTCTTAGCTTCGGGGCTCGCATATAAAATAAACTAAATAAAACATAGACCCATAAAGAATCACATAAAATCATGCTAAAACACAACCGGTTCCATAAATATATAAGAGCAAAGCTGCAGCAAACGGTAGGGAGTCTATTCGTCTCAATGTCTTACATTAATGCACACCTTTTGGATTTTTGTCTCTGTACATTACATTGCTCATTCTTTATACTTCATACTGTAAGTTTGCCCACATTTCCTTGGTCAATATTTTGCACTTTCCTTCACAAAACTGTACTGCTCTTTCATTCTAAAAACAGATCTATTGTCAATACCTTTGCAAATATTTTTATTTCTTGAATTTTGCAGTGCTTTTTTTAAAATCTTCTATTTTCTCTTACTATGTTTATTGTTATGTACCAAAGAAAATGGTATGTGAAAACTTACTTGGCAATAAATCCGATTCTGATTCTAAAGGAAGCGTCCCAGTATGTGCTGTAGAGGGAAAGGCAGGTTTTAGCTTACCTTCAATACAGGTAAACTGACTTTGATCCAGGTAATTGTGCAAATTCCACCCTTCTTTGGACCAGTTTCCAAGAAGTTATTTTGTCATGGTGATTTTTGTTGCAGAGCTCTACAAAGATGCCTGAGGTTCGGGACCTTTCTGAAGCTTTGCCAGAGATGCCCATGGACCCAATCACTGGAGTCGGCGTAGTAGTCTCTAGGAACAGGGCACCCACTGGTTATGATGTGGTAAGTCACCGAGCACAGCTCAGGGCAGATAGACAGCTGAATGACCAAATTACCATGCAAATTAATTAAATTAGGCCTAGGTTTTATGATGTAGCACAAAATAATTCTTGAAGTCATAATCATGGCCAGCATAATAGCTAAAAATGCACATTTTGATGTACTTCAAGACTACCTAATTAACAAAAGTCTCGAGTCAAACCGTAACCCAGTAAGGTAATTTACTAAGGTAAATTCCTATATACAGTGTAGGAGGATTCTGAGCCACTTAAATGTTTTGAAAATGCAGCAAAAAGTAGCTTTAGCCACAGCACTGGTACTGTATTTTTATTATTATTTTTTTCCCCAAAAATGGAGCTTCACATAAATATATGCACGCCAAGGTGGCATCTATATGTTTTTGTTTGCAGGTTATGCAGATTTAAGTTGTGACAATTTCAGCCAGTGTATTTTGGGTCATTGCATGTTGTATTCTGATTTGGTGGTTTATTGTCATCACATGGTGGGAATTCAGTCCCACATTTCTGACACTGTCAGGATTTTGGTGCAGGCTGTCTTTGGTCTTCAGACCTCTAAATAGCCCTTTGTTAGATGGGTCTTAGTTAGATCTAGGCACATTGTTTTGGATTAACAACAACAGAGTTCACCAAGTTTCTTACAGTTAGGACAAAATTACATAGTGCATAGGGGACCTATATATTTTGAACACTTTGCTTCAGAATGGATAGTGTGAACCAGATGTGTATCCACATTAACTTGCTGGTTCACTTGCCAATATGAAGTATAACAAAAATAGTCAAATTATCTGCCAAATCTAAGTTTAGTCTTCCTGTAAAAATCTCTGGAAATATTCTACCAGGGCCCTTAAAGAAGACTGCATTGCATGATACCCTGTGCACTTATTTGATATAAGAATAGTTTTATAATTTGGAACAGAATTATTATAACTGCCTGTTGTGTCGATTAAGTTGTGACAATTTCAAAGACCAGAAAAATGTACTGTGGATGATCCAATATAATCCAATATCGATGCATAAAATCTCGAGATCAATCTTTTAATATATGGCTTTTCCTGTAAATGCATGAAGCTTGTGCGGTGAGGGGGAAAAATGCTGCACGCTTGTTTCATTTGTATGAAAAGCAGAATGACATTAGCTAAGTAGCTAAAAAGACGGGGAAATAGCACCCATGTCAGAAAAGTGGTGGTTACAAGGCTCGGTGTCTTTCAAAGATTTTCGGTACCGATATCTTGACCTCAATACCAGTTCCTGAAAGATTTCTACGATACCAACTTTATGAAATCCATTTTAACAAAACAAAATTACATTACACATTATGGTTAGTGGTGCAACGGATCACAAAACTCACTGTTCGGATCGTATCAATGGTTTTGAGTTACAGATTGGATAATTTTTTTGGATCAGCCAAAAAAGAGGAGACTAATATAACTTTGCTTTCCATTTATTACTTAAACTTCAACTACTGTTAAATAGCAGTGACATTTATCAGGCATTTAGCTTGTTAAAGAAACCAGATGTTGCTTTTCTTTGGACAGGTTAAAAGAATTCTGTGACACCCTGATGTTATCATTGTTGACTCGGTTTGATGACCCCTTCTCTCTTGACTTATCTGCCTCCAGGTTTCTACAACAACAGACGGCCTGGATGCTGACCTGTGGAAAGATGGCCTTTTCAAATCCAAGGTGACCCGCTACCTCTGCTTCACCAGGGTCTTCTCTAAAGAAAATGTAAGTTAACTCACCTCGCCAACCAGCTATGCATGTTACAATCTTATGCCACACATATAGCTTTTGAATGAAGAGATTCATTCCCAGGTCTATTCCCATTACTTCTTCTCTTTTTCCCTTTCCATTTCCCTTTTCTCCCCCATAATCCCTCTCCTTCCCATCTTTGGTCTCTGTCTTCTATCCCTTTCTCTACAGAGCCATTTAGGCAATGTTCTTGTGGACATGAAGCTGATCGATATAAAGGACACTCTGCCTGTGGGTTTCATCCCGATCCAAGAGACTGTTGACACTCGTAAGTTATCAAGTAGAAAGGCGCTGATCGCATCACTGTGTGGTAAATATGTCCACACAGTGACACACTGCCATTTTGAGTGACCACTGTGTTACTCCTCAGAGAACCTTGCTCTGGCATCAATGTATGGTTAATGAGCAGACGCTTTGCAGTGGAGTGACTCTGTCTGTCTCTCTCTTGTGTTTCACACAGAGGAGCAGGCGTTTAGGAAGAGGCGACTCTGCATCAAGTTTATTCCACGCGACTCCACAGAGGCAGCCATCTGTGACATCCGCATCCTGGGACGCTCCAAGCAGGCTCCCCCCCAGTACACCTTCATAGGGTGAGCAGCTTGGCATCACATGAAGGGGTATTAGTTTTGGTTGTAGACTTGACAAGTAGTTG
This sequence comes from Coreoperca whiteheadi, assembly GCA_011952105.1. Lineage (NCBI taxonomy): Eukaryota > Metazoa > Chordata > Actinopteri > Centrarchiformes > Sinipercidae > Coreoperca > Coreoperca whiteheadi. Next base: position 2,324,057 of record CM022482.1, on the reverse strand, counting down.
TCCATAGAAGAGAATATAAATAAGGAGGACAAGACAATAGTTTATTATCCAGGTGTTTTGGACTGTAGTTAAATAACAGTTCGCGACTGCAGTTTCAACTTTCTCTACACATGTTTCTGTTCATGAGTGCTTCTGTTGGAAGGTTGGAGGATAGCAAACTACACTATGTCAGTAGGTGAGGCATGTTTCATGTGAAGAAGCTGGAGCATCTCTGAAAATATATGTATTTTAAAAAGAAGTTCAAAACAGAAGTCAAATAGTGGACAGGCTAATTTTCTCCATGTATAGTCTATGGTACAGGCACCAGAGAGAGTAAGTCAAGTTCATTTTATTTATGTAGCCCAATATCAGAAATCACAATCTACAACATACAACACACTCTCTCCTTAGACCCTCGATTTGGATAAGGGAAAACCTCAGCCCGCCCCAACAAAAAAAAAACATGGAAGAAAGCTCAAGGGAAAGAGAAGAGCATCAGAGGAGGGATCCCTCTCCCAGGACGGACAGACATGCAATAGATGTTGCGTGTGCGGAACAGACCAACATAATAAAATTTCAGAATGGAAAATCAAATAGCTATGAATAGAAAGAGAGTAGACTGGGACATGCTTTATGTTAAGCCTGTAACTTTTCTACATTATCTGAGGAAGTTTTTTTTTTAGCTCTTTCTGCTTATTAATGCTTATGTACTTGTTTGACAGAGAGCTTAACAACATGGGAATCTGGTATCGAATGGGGAACGTACCTCGGGCCCAGGACTCCACCCACACACCAACCACCAACAACATCCAGAATATGAACTCCTCCTCCAGCTCAGCCCCAGTCCCAGCAGCTCCCATGCCCAAGTATGTCCACCATAATGATGCGTTTGTGCGTGTGTGTGCTCACATGTGTCTGATTTATCCTCACTTATCCAGCTAGCTCACATTTATGGTGACTGTCCATGAACACATCCTTTCCTCAATGGAAGGGAAATGGATATAGCTTTAGATCTTAAGTGAAGTAGGAAAAGGTGACACTTTCGGCTGGAAAACAAAGAAAAACGTGGTCTGATTGCTGCCATGTTCACAAAAAGAAAGGAGGAAAGTTGTCTGCTGTGAAGTTGAATTTCTAATGTACATTGTGTACTTGGAACTGTCAAATCACTTTAAATACCTGTTTTGTTTCTGAATTGTTTATCAGCACATTAGAGTTGAAGGTTGTGTCTCTCCTGTGTCCTTAACATGACAGTGGTACTGCCTGCTCTTTCCTGATCCCTTGGATAATGATATCAAATAACTAGAACTGAGTTATTGCAGAATTTGCTGTGATTGATCGCGATTCATCACTTCTTTTTTTTTTTTTTTTTGGCGTAATATTGAAGCAATCAATGATAGATATTGAAATGTAAAATCTCGGACGTAATGTAGAATCAACACCAGGGAAGTATATTTGAATTCAAATATTATTGTTTAATAGCATCTTTTTAACTTTCAACACAGATTCTCCAAGGCTGTCAGCTTGAAAGGCATATTTCTTATATACACTAACAGAAATAATAACAAAAACCCCAGGCCACTATGTTAAAGTGCCAGTTGAATTTCACATTTTTTAACGTGTTAAAATTTTGAAAATGGTTGAAATGTATAACACGTTCATTTTGACAGCCCTACCGATTTCATATTCAAAGTAGCAGTTTTTATTTTTCAGGAGGTAGTTTCAGGTTGATCAGCGTCAAAATGAAAAACATAAAAACACTAAATCACAAAACTTAACCGTTCTAATCAAAACTAAAGAAACAAAGTGTCTAATCTTAACTATGATAAGGAGAAAAGTGTAGGAAATTATTTCACTTACAGAATTACTGCCTAGACTGCACAGTGTACTGTTTACATAGTCTATTTAAATATGTATACAAATAGTTAGAAATGAGAAAATGTGGTGTTCCAAGCTGTGAGTTACCAACACACACAAGCAGAAGATTGTCTATGAAACACAATCACACAAAACAGAAGAGTTGATAGTGCACCTTAGGTGCCTCACTGGTAACTGTCCTCAGGTACCCATATCAGGACCTTACCTATCCCCTAGGAGCGACCAATCAGGTATCTATGGACCGCTCATTGGCAGAATTAGCCAACCAAAGACTACATCCCTGCAAACCATCAGCCACACCAAGACACACATACATACACTCCAGGCCAGCAAGACAAAAATCTCACTGCACTGATAAGCCATCAATAACATACAGAATGGTATGGCGCAGAGTTGTAACACCCTGTATTTCTTTAAAGTGGTCTTCCCAAACTGTCACAGACCCATTTTTATTGTGTGCCAGTTTGCAGAGTAAAATGCATAATAATGCTATACTGCCGTTTCCAGTTTGTAGCGCTCCTTCTCTCTCGTTTCTCTCTCTCGTTGACTATCCCTTCACCTCGCTGTCGTTTCCCATTCTGTCTGTGGGTTGCTACAATGGGAGGATAAAATGGAATTAGGGCCGAAAGTTCTAATTACAACAACAAAAAGCAAGCAGGCTAAGAAATGGAACTAAGTGACGTGTGCTGTCTGTTAGTTATTGATCTCTTCTGCTCTGTTTCAGTCCTATGGACAGCGCCACACCTGCACACATGTGCCCTAATTTAGCCATACTCATTTCTCCATTTCACAGTACAAATGCTTGCTGGCTTACAGTAATCATATACCAAACTACTTAAGACACCAAAAAGCATTAAACTACTTCTGGGCAATACAGTGCATCTACCAGTATATTGAGTAGATTTTGATAGTGACAAAGGAGATACAGGATCCAATCAAATCGTTGCCGATCCCAATCTGGCAGGTCTGGGTATATTGTCTGTAAGGCATGCCAGCAATAGTCTACTGTGGGTGGGCGGTATACCGGTTTCGTCACCGATGTCACGTTCTTCCACGACATGGATTTCGCAATACTGTCTTTAACGTGATAAATGTTTTGGCACATTAAAACTAAAGTGCTTTACTGTGGCTGTGATAACATGCAGGTAGAGGGCCAGTGGATTAACTTTATTTTTGATGGAAGTGTCACCACAACAACTGGAAAACTCTTGTGTGCGCTAAATGGACCATTTTACTTTGGACTGCTACGAGGTCCAGTACAAAGCAGGATTTGCTTGAAAACTAAAGTTCTTAGATGGACCAATTCTGAATTCTATTTAACTTTTAAGAAGCGCTAACGCTTGCTAACAAAGCCTCTGGTGTTGCATCAGTCACTTACAAATGCAAAGCACTCACTTCATATTTTTAAAAAACATCTCTAATACATGTACTTATGTTGAATACTGTCATGTAGAGCACTGTCCAGCCATTACAATGAGCCGACACTTGTTCTTATAATCCATCCAGGGGCTTGGTAATCCATCAATGAAACACTGATATTTTTGGGCACTAGAAAAAATAATAAAAGCGGAAATGTTATGTTTTATGTACTTATTTATCTCATACCGACTATACAAACAACTATTTAGGCTACTGTTTTCGTGGATGAAATTGCCATATTGACCTTCTCCTTTCAAATCACATGCTGTGTTTTTAGGTGGTGGGTCGTGCGCAAAGCACTGCACCAATTCTAAATGTGATTGAAGAGATCTAGGATCTATGCTGTGCCCTGAGCATTTAGAAATCTCCTGCAACACGGAAGCGACCTTCAGAGAGTACACATGTTTTAAAAATGTAAATAGATCTGTTTGTCTAGTCCTTTTTTTTTGTTTTTTTTTCACTTGAGGCACCTACAAATGTGAAGATAGTAAACATTTTCACGTAGTTGTTAAGCAAATTGTTGTTCTTCTGACTTCTGGGTCTTCTAACTTTTTATATCATGTTATATCACTGCAGCATACATTCAAATAACCCATTTTGTGTTAAGAAATTAAATTAATTAGTTGCTTGTGTCTTACAGTCGTGAATTTGTGAAAGAAATTAGGAATCACCCTTCCCCAGTAGATGGTCGTCAACTCTGGAGTATTCAGTACACAGTTAGCTAGATGTTATAGATCCCCTCCAAACATGTTTTAAAATGTATATAAAATGTTCTACTTTGAATAAAAATTTGTCTGATATGGCTTTTTCACAAAAAGTTATCTTTTTAAAATCCTCAAAATGACGCACTTATTCTCCCATATTTAGAATTCCAGACTGAATTTGTAATTTATATTAATTTCCAAAGTTTAACTGTTGGACATAAGATGTCTCCTACATCACTGAAAAGTGAATTATTTGTGTGTGTGCACTGGAGGCTTCAAGTTTGCACATTAGACCAAAATTGGCTTCCAAACTACTTGTGATGTCACAAATCATGCTCATAGGCCCACCCCTTACAACTCAATGAGCACTTGATGAATGGGAAAACAGCCTTGTGTGCGCTAGTGCTGTCAAAAAATATTCTAAATTTGAATATATATTCGAATAGTTTTAAAAAAACGAATTTCGAAGGTGAAAATGTATATTCAAATTAAAAAAAAAATAAAAAATTGGAAAAAACCGCAGCACTAGAGGCGTGGCTGAGGGTTCATGCACAGGTCACAGGAGTTGTACTGTCTGGCACAGCGTCACTGCTGAAAGTCGACGCGTCTTGCCTGGAAGATGGCAGAAAGTGCAGAGCCCAACTCGACCGCAGCAGAGAAGCAATTTTAACCCCCAAAAATCTAAAAAGCCGTGTCTGGAAGTGCTTTGGATTTTAGTCGGTAGGAGGTAAAATTGTTGAGCCGTGAGATAAGGTTGTATGCAAGCTATGTAAGATACAGCTAGCGCGTGGTGGGAGCGGCAGCACTGGTCAAATATGTTTAAACTTAAATAGACTACCTATACAAGTAGTTATTCTCGTTTGTATTAATTAGTCCTGTTATTGACCTAACTAGATTTTCGAATAATTAGAATATTCGTGTTTTTTTTAGAGGGAATATTCGAACGTCATTTTTGAGCAATTTTGACAGCCCTAGTGTGCGCCTCTGCACATGCACAATTCTGCACACTTAAAAATCTAAATTTGCCAGTGATCATCTTACCTGTATATTACTCATATGATGAATTAATTCCATATATCACAGGAACAACTCTTTTTTTTAAGTTTTCAGCGAGTTATCAAAATGGATTCAGTAGTCCCAAATGAAATCTGAATTAGAAAAATACTGGACCTCCAGTTCAAAGAAAGGGTTGCTGTGACATAGATTTATTTCATTGTCATATGTCATCATGAGCCTGCCTCCGAGCTTATACATGAGCAACAAACAAGAAATATACAGCCCATAAACAAAACGGCAAGAAGTGTAGTCAAGTACCAGTGGTTTCAAACACAGCCCAGCATCAACATAATACAATATGATGATTTTATGTTTTAGAAATACAGAAATTGGAAACAGGGATCTGTAAAATTCCATTTTTGTCAGTATTAAGATGATAGGCCTATTTAAATTTTCACTTTTGTGCCTGCCAGGGTCTAGGTCTGTGTGACCATGACAATGATGAAGGCAATCTGAGGCAGCTTCTACAACAGGGATCAGAGAATGATGATGTGCTGAAGAGATGGCTAAGTAAACCCTCAAACAATTACACAAGCGTTGAAATTCAAAATAAGATTTTGAATATCATGGCCAAATCTATCATTAGGAAAACTGCAAATACTGTACATGGGTTACCCACACTGCAGTACTCCATTATTATTGATAATATTATTATTATATTGATGATAACCTAATAACCTAGGATGTGTCGGGAGTTGAACGAGAGGCCATACATATCCATTATGTGGATCATGATCTTGTCATGAAGACTTATGAGCAGTCTTCAACAACAGAAAAAGATTTGGCTCAGGTGGTGACTGCAGTTGAATTTGCCCCTTTCCTGTTGTCGAAGGCAGACCTATGAGCTGCAAACATGTCCGGCCATAGCATAGGAGTTTAAGAAGAAGCATCCTCTTGCTTTGTATGTCCATTGCAGTCCTCGCTGTGTGCATTTTGTGAATCGCAACATCTCAGTTGTGTTTGATGCTCTGAATTTGGTCCACGAACTTGGCACTCTCTACTACCAGTCTGGGAAATATAAGACAATTTTAAAGAGATTGCCCAGTCAGGAGCAGGGAATTTCAGAACTCTAATCTCTTCTTCTTTCTGCTGAAGTCCTCAAAGAACTAGAGTGCCTCAACTGCTCCCTTCAGAGCAAGACATGACGTGTCAGAGATGCTGGCAGCAGTTGATTGTGTGAAAAAAACACTTAGGTTGAAGAGTTGTAATGAAAGCTTCCATCAGATTTATGCAACAGCCTATGATATGACCAGTGAGACGGGTATTGAGACCATCCAGATACCTCACATCTGGAGACGCTACACAGGAAAAGCAGCAGTCTTCACACCAGCATCCACTGAAGAGCACTATAGAATACTCAAAGTGCTGTTGATGTACAGTTGACCAGAGCAGCTTTGATACTCTTAACAAGTTGGAAAGGGTGTTAGTCTCAGCAAAGTGGAAGATGTTGGTGATGTTGTCACATGATCAAGTCTTTACCCAGAACTTAATGTCAATTCACTGGAGGTGCAGCTGGCAATGTTTAAGCTTCACTATCCATCCAGCACCATCACTGACTTAGTAAATGCTCTCAAAGCTATGCTGCCAGAAGTCCATGCTCTATTTATACAAGTTGATTCTTTGGTTGACTACTTGTAGTGCCATGTTCCTCAGCCGAAGCAGAACGAAGCTTCAGTGCTTTAAGAAGGCTTAAGACATGGCTCCGCTCCTCCATGAGTCAACGTCATTTGAACACTGGGCATCTGCCACATCCACCAAGACAAACTTGATCAAGTTGACATAGGAGAGATTTGCCACCTCTTTATCTCTGCAAATGATTATAGAATGCATGTTTTTGGGGCCTCCAAGAAAATCAAGGAATTTTTTTTGTAGTCTTTTTTTTTTTTTTTTGTTTCAAAACAAAGCTATATAATTTTATTTTTACCAATCTATGTAGCAATGGGGAGTATTGTGAAAGAGAAATTTGAGAGTGTGGGAAACAGAACTCAGACATGCATGGAAAGAACACAAGTAAAAAGAAAAAAACAGGAAAAAGAAGCAACAATCAAGGAAGTAAGGGGAAAAAGGAGGGAAACAAGGAAGTTATTCATGATACATGAAGAGTATACTAGGAAGAAGGGAAACATGGCAGGAAATGGCAAATGAGACTAAAACGGAAGAAGAAAGTGAAAGGGATTAAATGAAGAGTTAAAGAAGGTACAAGTTAAGTAAGCAAGGATACAAAAAGGGATGAGGGGACTAATAAAAAAAACAATGAAGGTGGTACCAATGCAGGGGGGAGCTATAGCTTAGCTATATATCTTTTTTTAATTACTATCTTTAAAATGTTTTACTGTCACTGCAGTGTCACCATTACATTAGTTGTTTACTACAGGGCACCTAAAAAGTGTGTGAGGTTATGAAATGTATGAAATATAAAACCGCAATAAGCATTGTTGGTGTTTCATTGTGTCACATTAATTTCAATGTCATGGAATTTGTGGGTTCTATGTATTGGATTTTAAGTTATTTGCTATTAGAAACGTTAGCAAATATGTATTTTTAGCTCAAAACGTATCAGGGGCCTGTGCCACAAAGATAATATGATCTTATCCAGCTAACTTGATGGATTTGCTCATACACACTCCTCAAACCAATGCCACTTATGAATTCAAGACTATTGCTTTTCATGAAAGTTGGCAGATGGTTTTTATATTGATACCTTTTGTCATGAAACGTTTCCCTGAATATTAATCTGACGCGCTTCCCAGTAGCAATGTTAAGTGTGTGCAAACACAGCCACCAAAATAACTGGCTAACAACATAATTCAGCTTTGAGACACAGGCCTCGGGTCCTGCTGATTCTTCATAGTCGTAGAAATGATGAATGTAGTTTATTGGAGAATGTATAGGGGCACTTTGACTACAGTTGTCCTCTCTCACTTTACTCATTGATTTGATAAGAAAGAAATTCATTTATCAGAAATTACAATTCCATACAAACAAAGAGATGCTCAAGTTTAAATAAACAATGAGTGGTTATTATTATAAATAGCTCTGAATTAGTTATTAGTTTCTGTACTTTTAGCTTTTTAATATCTTAAAATATGTGATCTGGGGCCAAGCACTTCTGCCACGGAACACTTCTGGATGAAACTGCAAAACGTACCCATAATGTTTCTCATGTTAGTGTAGCCAAATGAAAGTATCAAACTGCCCGTTAAAAGGCACCAGAATACAGGAAATGACATCTGCTCTGTTAAAATCTTTCTCAGGGAGGACCCCAGACCCCCAGTTACATTGTCCCACCCACATTTTCAATGCTTCCTACGCCAATGCATTATAGTCACCTGCAACGATGCAGTGAGGGTCTAGATAATGTGACACGGTCATACTGATGTAGGAAAAAAAGTTTTCATCACAAAAATGTGGTGCATAGATACAAGCTAAGTCCTGGATTCCACCGGGGAACTGTTTTATTATAATCACTGAATATACAGTAAGTACATTATGGACGTGCAGCAAGGTACAGATGCATAGATTCAGTGTTGAACTAACCAGATGCTTAATGTTTTTTTGGGGGGGGTTCTCTTTCTTTCCCAAGGCACATTTCCATGACTCTCCCGGCCAGCTTCAGAGGGAAGAACACTACCAGACCAGACTATGAGCACCAGAACTCCAACCTGTATGCCATCTCAGGTCAGAACAGTTTGGGACGGTCTCCTTTGCAACATCCTCTTCACAAAATCACAAATTACTTTTTGAAATGTAGCTATCAAATTCATGCCACACATGGTGGTGTTATGCCTTGATTCTAACGGGAATGGCCCTTTAACGGCCCTACTACCTGGTTTTGTTCAGTCCTCTGCACTGCATCATACCCCAACGGGGGTGTTTCCGAAGTGGAGCTTTTTGCCTGCCCGATTTTGTTGGCGTGCTCAGATTTAGTTTCTTGAAAAGAACTTCAAGAAAAATAACTTCTAATGCAGCCACAAATCTAACACTGCAAACTGAAAAAGGTGTTTTAGTTGTACAATATAACTGTATAAAAACCAGTGCAACAAATACATATATATATATATATATATAAGAAAATTAAATAATCTCTTTACAACTTAAAGTCCAGAACTTACTCGTGTTAAAGTTTCTAATACTTGTGCCACCCCTCCTAATTGCAGCCTGGCATATGAGCCATTTTACTGGCTGGTTGGTCCAGTCTTAAATACTGCCAAACAGCGGACATACTGCTAGCGCGTTTTCATTTCGTCTCCGCTCCTCTAAACAGTGGTTGCTTGCGGCAACACAGCTCAACTTCCTGTGTTTGCATTCCGAGCAGCGAAGAAGAACCGATTTACGACTGGCAGCATTAGGCGAAGCTTGTTTACGAAAATGGTATCGGATCGGTACATGGGTTCAAGTACTCACCGATACCGATGCCAGAATTTGTTGTAGTATCTGTAATATTTCCGACACTAGTTTTTGAATCAGAAAAACTCTATTAGGCAGTGGGAAATTTGGTACAGACATTCATGCTCCCCTTAGGATGAACCCTAATAAGTCTGGTGATCCTCTGACTTCTCCTCTGGAGTTTCAGTTTGTGCAATGCTTCTGTAGAAAATCTCTAATATTCACTGGTGTCTGTCACTGGCCTATCAGTGACTACCAGTCAGGTTGGAGTATTTCCTGGGGCTCTTAGTTCACTGCGGTAGCTCTGTGAGGTAGTTAATGAGCAGTTGTTCAATTAGCAGGGGAGTTGGACTTTTAGTTGCTCAGTTGCTGAATTTGATGAGACCGCTCATATGGAGTTTAAAGAAGCTGCTTGTTGCTGTTGTGTGTGCGTGCAGCTATTTGTAAGTGGCAAACTTTTCCATTATTAATTGTATCGTGGTTTATTATTTATATTGGGAGGCTAATAATCTTTAGTATGCTGTTCCTCAGTTTCATAATAGTAGTTAAAATTGTAACATAGTTACCTGTTTAGAATGTGTTTAGTTTAACAAATGCTGCATGTATTCCATTTTTAATATTTCATACTTTTCATTGCTGCTAATAAGAGTGATTATGAATCAGAAATGTTAGTCTTAAATCCTAAGTTGTCCATTCACTTGCGACTGATTATGTTAATATAGCCATTGTGTAGATATGGAGATTTGCACATTATTAGGGTTTATTAACTTTAGGCTGAATATTCTTGGTTTATAGCTCTGTTCTTATGTATAGAACCATTTACTCACCGACAAGTAGAGTGTGTTGACTTGTGTGGTGACAGTATTTAACAAATATCCAAGAAACCAATTTTATGCCTCATCCCTGACCAGTGTTACTCTTTTGTAATGAAAGTAGCTAGCACTAGCTCAAAAGTCACTACATCATTTGAATATTAGTGACATCATGGCACATTCATTTGCCTAAAGTTTAGTGGTTGTGTCAGTTGCAGCGAGGGATAGATCACCTGAAGTCATCTAAAAGGTAGATTGAAAAAGTATTTAGCCAGATAATAACAAACTCACTACAGGGGCATCATATACAGTGGCAAGAAAAGTTATGTGAACCTTTTGGAATTTCATGGTTTTCTGAATACATTTGTCATAAAATGTGCTCTAATCTTCATCTAAGTCAAGGGTATTGACAAACATAATGTGTCCAAAAATAATTAGACAAAGAAATTTTGATCTTTCATGTCTTTATTGATCGCACTCATTCAACATTCAAAATGGCTGAAGGAGTAGGATTACTTCCCAATTCTTCAGGAAAATCTAAAATCATCAGCTAGGAAGGTTGGGTCTTCAATAGGACAATGACCCCACCCACACATCAAAAGGAATGGCTAAATGTAAATTTGTGAATAAATGTTTTTTTTTGTTGCTTCTGTAAAAGACACATTTATGTAGCATTTATTTGAACTGTCTCTTTCAGCAATGGATGGCGTGCCTTTCATGATCTCTGAGAAGTATGCCTGTGCTTCGTCCGATGTAAGTTGCCTGAGTTGAGTCTTTTAGGCTTGAGGTGGAAGGTTGACCTGGTAGTGGGTCACAGGTTTTATCCTCCTATAGAAGAGGTGTCCAGTCGTGCGCTTCAACACCTCTGCTCAAGTTCTGCACTCATGTTCAATATGAAAAACAGAACGCTTAGCCTGTAAGCTAGTCCTCACACTGGTAGATATTCTGTAGAAGTAAAACGGATTTGAAATATTGGAAATAACAGTAAAAGATTGAAAGCAAAGAACTGTATAGGTAACACGAGTTATTGAAGTTGAACTTGTTTATATAACTGGACAACTAAATAATAACTAACTAACCGTCACTGTTCTCCATATTCAGCTGCAGCAGGTTGATCTGATGGGCATTACAATCAAGTCACTGGCTGAGATTGAGAAAGAGGTGAGTAGACAAAAGTTGCAGTTACTACAGTTCTGTAAAATATTGACTTATGTTCCATTAATCATAATGAATGAATATGATAGTACTCAACGCGGCGAGAACTCTACAGCAAAGTGAAACGGGTGTACAAACGTGAGCAGTCAGGTGATCAGACGGGTCGTCAACAAAGCAGCAGTTTATCCAGATGATGTACTCCTCTTTATTTGGAGGTCAAACTGAAAATGAGCCCACCTGAAATGTTGATAATAGCCCCTTATTACCCAAACAGGAATTATCCTTTAACTACTTTGACTTGATGGATGTGTGGGAAGTAATGGCCAATGAAAAATGAAAAACATTTCCAACAATAGATGATGTGAGATCTGATGTTTTGAATCGTTTATCTTCCTTACGTTGCCATTTATGGTCTCAATAAACAGCCATGTTCTCTAATTAAACACTGCGTCCAAACGAGGCCAGTGTGGTCCTTGGTTTGATCTACTGGATTGTTGTAAATCACAGATGTTTTGCAGATGATTTCAATATATCCTTTGGGCTCTGCACGGACACCTCACCTCACCGATGCACTAATGTTTGATGAATTCAGTGTAGAGGTGGAGGATTTTTGCCAGACGGTATAACAAAGTAATAATGTTGGACTCTCCCTCTGTCAGTATGATTACAGTTTCCGCACAGAGCACAGTGCAGCAGCTCGTCTGCCTCCTAGTCCAACACGGACCTCCATGAGCTCTGAGGCCTGAGGATCCCCTCCTAACAACACTCTCCCCTTACGGACACCAGGAGAGACCTGTACACAACTACTGAGGACCTTCCCACAACAAACCGTCCCAAACACCTGTACTGAGAATTAAAAAGTGAAGAGTTTCTGCGGTTCTGGCTGGACGCTGTACGTACATTGATGAGCTGGCTTTTAAAATGAGATGGAATTGTCCATTGTTGGACAAAACAGACCTTTCTGGCTCAAGGAAATGGAAAGGAATCTCACTCGTATGATTTTTAAAAATACTTTTCCTTTCTCAAATGAATTGCAAAGTGTTGTTCCCTGTAATACAAATAACCACGCCCCATCTGACGGACTTGTTTCAAACAAGATAAATGGACTAAAAGGATAATTTATTCTGATGAAGGGCACCTATTAGGCCTTTGCTCTCTGAAAAGGAATGCGAGTCCGAGAACGGCCATCCTTCCTCATTCACGACACACCTGATGCTCTGTCACTGGCCTGAGCCAAGTCACCAGGAGGGGCACATCATCCCAGTGTTGGAAATACAAAAGGAAACCTCATGCCATGGGATTTTATTTTCTCATGGTCGTCATGGGGAATTATTTTCAAGTTCTTTAAATGTTACTGTAATATACTGGTGTGACTGTGAGTGCACGCTGTTTGGGAATCTGTTAACCACTCCTTCACTGTCTCTGTACATGAGCCAGCAGCTTGGCTTACATATAGTACCACTATTACTGTTTAAGGTTGACACTGGTTACATTACTGGACTACACATCCCACTATTCTTATGTTTTTTTTTTAAACCATAGCTATTGTAATATCTGCTATGTTTTTAGGGCTGGGTATTGTTTTTCCATATAAGTGATGATAGAAGATAGATAGAGTTTTGATACCAATAACAAAACAATACTTTTTTTCTCGATACCTTACTTTAAATTACTATTAATATAAACATTTTTCTAAAACAATTTTTTTCATGTAAATTTGAGCTAATACTCCTACTTAATGTGTTCTAAAAAATGCATTAAAATCCATGGCGCAGCAGTGTCCTTCCCATTGTCTAGCCCAAATGCGTTTCAATCACACTTTTTAGTTGTCAGCTGTCTACATCAGCAGTGTAACTCAGGCAGAGCGGCGGCCCAATTACTGTTGGTCACACTGCATCACTTTTCAAATGACAACCTCAAACGAGAGTTACGTATGTAACTAGGGTTCTGTGAATTCTGTTACACTCGCTTCTGCAACTACAGTTTACTCTTCATGTTAAGTATATACTACAGAAGTAGAAACCACACTACTACACAACTACGGCTCCCACTATTTTACTACACTTACCACTTAAATGGTAAATGGACTGTACTTGTATAGCGCCTTTGTAGTCTTCCAACTACTCAAAGCGCTTTCACACTGCATATCACATTCTCACACAGCCTTCGGGAGCTGAATTTGGGGTTCAGTATCTTTCTTAAGGACACTTTGACACACGGGCTGGGGGAAAGCCAGGATAGAACTACCGACCTTCCGATTGGTGGACAACCCACTCTGCCAGCAAGCCACAGCCCCCCTACATGGCAGTTTTCAATACTCACGGAACAATTTCGTCCGGTACCAGAAAAGGTGTTGAGTCTTAATACCCAGCCCTAGTTTTGTTACATCATCAGAACTATCTTCATTATTTTAAGTTACTTTTTTAAGCACAGTGCTTAACAAACAAAGATGTAGTAGGCCTATAAGTGTCACAAATTGTAGTCCGTTCTTCATCATACATGAGAAAAGTCAAAGTTGTCAAGCAAAAGTGCTCTTTTTGTTACATGTGAAAAAACTTTGTGCCTACAGACCATATTTATACTCTAACAACGGTAGTTATTTAATTCAGTTTGTTTTCCCTCTACCTTTTTAAACAATCTGTTTCTTTAAGCTTGAATCTGTTTTTAGAAGTTTGATAACTTGGATTTAGCGGTTTTCTTTGTTACCCATTTGGCATGTGAAGACCGCCACCAACTCAAAGCCACTAGAGTGGTTCAGTTCCATAATGGGACTTTGAGACCAAGAAGAGGTCAGTGCAGGGTGGGTCTTCACCCACTCTGGAGTGGAACTCCGAACCAGACTGAATTTTGTCTTGTCCAGTCAGTGTTCCCCAGCAACGCAAGCACTGTATAACAACATTGGATGTAGCAGCTTGAAGGGGCTGACATGGAACCAGTTTAGGCAGGCAACAACCAGGTGACAAACTAGAAAAAAAATATCCAGTTACAAATAAAATATCAAAGTTTACCTAGAAGGAATAGTATCACAATAATTGCGGCCTAGTGTTATCCTGTAGTCAGTCAGTCAGTCAGTCATTTTCTACCGCTTGTTCCCGTTAGGGGTCGAGGGTCACCTATCCCATCCTGTAGTCCAAAACATTAATTACATTCTAATCTTTAATTTTATCCATTAGGGTCCGGCAATATTGGATTTCTGACACCAATGCCAATATCGATAACTGCTGATAACATATTTTAGCATAAACATAAAACACTAACAAGCAAGATCCCTGAAATGGGGTTATTAAGATTGTGACCAAGATCAAGCAGGGTGCTGGACATTTTACAGTGTAAAAATCTACTTGCCAGTGCTCCCTATGTAATTGAAACAGTGTTTCTCAATGACCTCAAACATATCTGACATTTCTATACTTACATTTCTTGTTATATATGAGCAACCGTATATGCTGTGTATACCAATATACCAGGCATTCTCAAATACTGGCCAGGGCCTCATATAAAATCATATATTTTTTGTCAGATCTGCTCCAGTTTTTTTTTTTATGTTAATACAGTATTGTCGTGAAATGCATGAACAATGACCCTGTTTTATTTTGCTTATTGCACTCCATTTGTTTCATAAGGCGGATGTTAAAGCTATTTTTTTCTTATGTGTGTCTCTGCAACATTATCAAATCATAAATGCATCGATTAACTCCTTTTTATTTGATATTTTTTTGTTTGCCTAATTTATTAGCCCTAAAAGTATTGTGACCATATTTTCCAAAAGGCTCTGTTGTCTTCAGAAATGTAAGGTATTGAATTATCTATTGCACTGCAGACATGTTTGATGGGGTTGACTAGACAAACAGCTCATGTCCATGTGAAGCTCTGTGTATTTGAGCTGAGTGTATCTGCCTGCTCTGTGATAAGCTACATATGTATCATTTCTCAGCTGTGGTATTTACGTCCAGTCAGTTTTGCTGAAACATTTAATATTTAACTAATATGGTGTCTGCATTAACCGCAAATAACAATCCTGCTTCTCTGTTAGTTTTGCATGTATGGTGACAAGAGATGTCAGCGGTTTCAATAGGACAGTTATTTTGTAGGTTATTGATCAAAAGTCGCAGATTTTGTCTCATAAATATTCACTAAAGAATGACCAGCATCAGTTGAATTTATATTACAAGGACGTTCAATTAAAGTACGATGAACTGAAATCCTTGACCTAAAGTTGGACTTTTTTTTTGGTAAGGATGGTGACGTCGCTCAACTTCGAGCCTGATCAATACGTTTTTATTGTGGCCAATACTGATAGATATTTGAGAGTTTAAAAAATCTGTTAACTATATATTGTCCTATATTTCTAAATATACAAATATTTTAAAAAAACTAGTTTTTTTTGTTTTGTTTTGTGGAACCATTAGCAACGGAGACTGTGGAAAAGAGGTGAAGAGGCGAGCGCAAGCAGGTTGGAATGGGTGGAGAAAAGTGTCAGGTGTGTTGTGTGATAAAAGAGTATCAGCAAGAATGAAAGGAAAGGTGTTCAAGACGGTGGTGAGACCAGCGATGTTGTACAGCTTAGAGACAGTGGCACTGAAGAAAAGACAAGAGGCAGAGCTGGAGGTGGCAGAGCTTAAGATGTTGAGGTTCTCTTTGGGAGTGACGAGGACGGACAGGATCAGGAACGAGTACATCAGAGGGACAGCTCATGTTAGATGTCTCGGAGATAAAGCCAGAGAGGCCAGATTGAGGTGGTTTGTTCAGAGGAGAGAGTGTGAATATGTTGGTAGAAGGATGCCGAGGTTGGAGCTGCCAGGCAGGAGGTCTAGAGGAAGACCAAAGAGGAGATTTATGGATGTAGTGAGAGAGGACATGAAGTTAATTGGTGTGAGTGAAGAGGATGCAGGGGACAGGGTTAGATGGAGGCGCATGATTCGCTGTGGCGACCCCTGAAAGGGAACAGCCGAAAGGAAAAGAACCCCCTATATCTCGCCCCTACATCAGAATAGCGCACTTTTTTTGCAGAAAACAAACACGTGGCAATAAGTAATGCTGTCTGGAGTTAAAATGACAAGATGTTTGAGATCAGTAAAAATATTGGTGGGAAAAATCAGCAGCACATGTCCATACCCACATTTACTGTATGCCTATGCTATAATGACATAAAAATTCTACACTTAGTGGTTTATAATCCAGTGGGAATATTACCACAGAATTCAGGGAGCACATTCATGCTCCCCTTTGGATATACCATTTCCATTGAGGACGCTGCATGAGTTTGCTTCTTGCATCACCTTCTGGCAAAAATATCAACTTTCCACACAAGATACTTCACGAATTATCTTTAATTTTCCTGAGGAAATTCAATCTCCCAGGGGATAAACCTTTTTGATTTCAAAGACCCATAATTTTTCCTCAATGCAACCCTAAGAACAAATTACACTACTTCAAAGGGTCTTAGATTAACAGAATTGTCAGTATATTTGCTCGGTCCTCTGGTGTAATGAAAATCGCAGCCTTTAAGGACCTCAGCTACATTTTCAGAACTGTCTGTGTCCCATTAAAGCTTCAAAGCCCAGTTCACAGTGAGGCTCAGAGAATATACGCCAAAATAAACCTCTCAGTGTGGTTGTCTTTTATTGCTTTGAATTTGCACACGTTGAAGGTTCTGAGTGCAAACTGTTGGTGTTTAATTTCTGGGTGGTTTTCTTTCTTGTTTACTCACAAACGATGAGTCAATTAGCTCTCCAGTAAACATGTGGCTCTTGTCACTGCTGCCCCACCTTTATAGAGTGGAGTAACCAACAGTGGCTGATAGACATCTGGAACTGCATCACTACACCACCACAAGAAAGGAAGAAATGGAAAAACTCAATGTACGTGTGATGTTACTTTCACACATGTTGCACACAAGTAAGGATTGTTCTTGTTCTAAATCACAGTGACTGCTGTTCAATTCCATGTGAGAAGCTTGAATAAGTATGCAAATCATAACAATTGCAATTTCCCTTAAAGCAATATAAAATCAGACGGCAAATTGAAATTCTCATTCACTGGCTGCAATATTTAGCATTGCTAGCTGTACTACTAAATACAGAGGCCTTGGTCCTAGAGGAGTCCACCATGTCTACAAGCATCCCTGTTAGCCACGTGTTATCAGCATCATTTCAGTATCAAGGTCACAACACAAGCTCAGTCCTCTCAGCGTGGTCTTGAGCATATGTCTTCAGCAACGCAATGTGCTCACCCTGAGATGTTACAGTGCTGTGAATACGGTCAAGCTTAGATTTTTGTTTAACAAATGTACTCCTATCAGCATCGTTGTTTCTCCAGCTCAAAGTGAAACGCTGAAAATTAAAGATGAATTGTGGTGCTTCAAAGATATATTCTGCTCACATTTCATGAGTGAGACATGACCAATCAGGGCTGGAATGGGAATAATAAATGGCCCTGGACTTTTTGACTCAGACTGGCCCAGAGAAGCTAATATTGGAGAAATATGATCTATTTTCTCAGTTCTCATCAATATGGATCAACTGGAGAGTCTTAAGGGGGTTTGGGCAGCCTGAAAATAAGAAATTGCAATTAATCAGCCTAGAAGTAATAAATGCATGGACTATTTTTTTTACAGTAGGACTTGTCTTTTTGAGACAGGATGTGCCTGATTTTTGCAATGTTGTGTAGGTAAAAAAAAGGCAGTCCTTGAAATTTGTTTCATAGGGGAGTAAACGGACAAATCCTGATTAAAGATTACTCTGAGGTTCCTTACAGTGGTACTGGAGGCCAGGGAAATGCCATCTAGAGTAACTATATTTTTAGATAACGTGCCTCGAAGGTGTTCAGGGCCAAGTACAATAACTTCATTTTCTCAGAGTTTAGCATCAGAACATTGGAGGTCATCCAGGTTTTATAGGACATAAAAACTAAAGCACTCTTTAAATTTAGCTAACTGATTAGTTTCATCTGGCTTGATAAATAGGTATAATTGTATAATCATCCGCATAACAATTAAAGTTTATGGAGTGTTTCCTAATAATTTTGCCTAAAGGAGGCACATATAAGGTGAATAGAATTGGTCCAAGCACAGAACCTTGCGGAGCTCCGTGAATAACTTTGGTGTGTTTGGAGGAGTCATCTTTAACATGTACAAACTGAAATCGTTTTGATAGATAGGATTTAAACCAGCTTAGTGCGGCTCCTTTAATGCAACTAAATGTTCCAGTCTCTGTAATAGGATGTGATGGTCAATGGTGTCGAATGTAGTACTAAGATCTAACAAGGCAAGTACAGAGACGAGTCCAATTTGTATTTTTCCTGAGTGCTGTCTCTGTGCTATGACACACTCTTAAGTCCTGACAAATAAACTGTTGTTATGAAGAAAGTCACACAACTGATTAGCAGCTGTTTCTCTCAAGGATCTTTGAGAGAAAGGTAAGGTTGGATGTAAGTTTATAGTTGACTAAAACCCCATAATCAATAGTGGGCTTTTTAAGTTTAATTACAGCTATTTTTAAAAGACTAGTACATAAAATGTTAATAAAGACAGATTGATCATATCCATTAAAGAAGTGCTAACTAAGGGTAAAACTTCTTTAAGCAGCCTAGTTGGGATGGGGTCTAAAAGACAGGTTGATGGCTTAGATGAAGAAATCGTTAGTTCAAGAAAGTTGATGGGAGAAAAGCAGTCTAAATATATATCCAGCTTTACAGCTGTTTCTAAGGTTCCTGTGTTTGAAGATAGATCGGTACTGGTTGAGGGAAGGACGAGATAAATGTTGTCTCTAATAATTAAAATTGTACCATTAAAGAAGCTCATAAAGTTGTTACTACTGAGGGCTATAGGAATACATGGCTCAATAGAGCTGTGACTCTCTGTCAGCCTGGCTACAGTGGTGAAAAGAAACCTGGGATTTTTTTTATTTTCCTCTATTTATGATGAGTAGTAGATTGCTCTGGCATTACGGAGGGCCTTCTTATATACAGTATTTTAAGACTATCTTGCTAGACTAAACGAGATTCTCCCAGATTAGTGGAACACCATTTCCTTTCAAGTTTTCACAATGTTTGCTTTAATTTGCGGGTTTGGGTGTTAAACCATAGAGCTAACCTTCTTTGTTTCATTATTTTCTTTTTTAGAGGGGCAATAGAGTCAAGTGTCATTTGCAGTGAGCCTGCAACACTATCAACAAGATGATCAATTTGGGAGGGACTGAAATTAGCATAAGAGTCCTCTGTTATGAGATGGAATTACTTACTTGCGTGTATTCCAGTAATAGGAGTTCAAAAATTATTAAATAATGGTCTGACAAAGAGGATTCTGTGGAAGTTGGCTGCAACTCTACCTCCTCGGCCGGTGCCTTGAGCAATGTGAGCATTTATTTGGCTGGGCAGAGTGGATTCATTTAGGCTAACATATTCTGCATGACCCAGTCAGGTTTCAGTAAGACAAAAGGAGTCAATATGATAATCTGATATTAAATCGTTCAAACTAGTACAACTTTACATGACAGAGATCTGAGTCCACATTTAATTCTCCTAAATTGTGCTATTTCAGTGGTGGCAATTTTGTTTTCATATATAACTCCTCTTCTGTTGACTTTTGACTTTATTAATTTAAGTGGTCAGGGATCAGACACCGTCACTAAGGAGTTTTGGGTGGGTAACTGCTCTGGAAGCACAGAGAAGCGTGTAGGACTACAGCTCTTCCTCCTGGTCTCAACTCTGGGTTGTAACGGTTTAGGGCCACTAATAAACTCGGCCAGATTTCTAGATATGTGAGCTGCTCCATCCAAAGTGGGATGAATGCCGTCTCTCCTAATCAGACCAGGTCTTTCCCAGAAAGTCTGCCAATTATCTACAAAGCCCAGAACATTTGCTGGATACCACCTTGACAGCCAGTGGCAGAATGAAGACATATGGCTAAACAAGGCTAAATTGATGATCAGCTAAACTTCACAAGTCATGTCGCCAGCACCACCCAGTCCTGTAGATTCATCCTCTACAACATCAGGAAAATTAGACCTTTCCTATCTGAGCAGTCTACACAAGTCCTACCCAAGGCTCTTGTCTTGTCCAACCTGGACTATTGCAACGCGCTACTGGCTGGACTCCCTGCTTGCACAACCAAACCTCTGCAGACGATCTAGAACAAAGCGGAATCAGAATCAGAATCAGAAATACTTTATTAATCCCCGAGGGGAAACTCTTTGTAACAGCAGCTCACCATCACGTCAGTGCACACAAGAATGAAAGTACTAAGCAAGACAAAAAGCAATAATATAATACAGGTGAGTACAAAGTGGGTATTAGTATACATTTAAAATTAAATAAGTGTAATGTACAAAGTGGGTTAATAACATGTTGAGGTTAATAATACAGTATAACATAATAGTGCATGAGCTGTCAAGTTACGTGTAGCTTATTAACAATATATAATGGGACGGAGGATACTTCACAGCCGTACTAGAAGTATAAATAAGTATCACAAACTAAATTTAAAACAGGGTGTATTGCACAGTAGTTTAAGCACCGAATATTCCCAAATTATGTCCAGTATTGCAGAGATGTTCATGATCGGTGTCCAGTTTAGTGACTTAGGGCCATATCAACTGGCTTTGAGCTGCCGGTGGTGCCCACTTTCTGCAGAATGGATCATTTGCTGAAGATCATTTCTGCTTCCCATTTTATTTTCAAAGTGATGCAGAAAAATTAATCCATGCATTTGTTACTTCAAGGCTGGATTACTGCAATTCCATATTATCAGGCAGCCCGAAAAAGTCACTTAAAATTCTCCAGTTGATTCAGAACGCTGCAGCACGTGTACTGACAGGAACTAGGAAAAGAGATCATATTTCTCCAATATTATCTTCTCTGCACTGGCTCCCTGTGAAATCCAGAATAGAATTTAAAATCCTTCTCCTCACCTACAAAGCGCTTAATGGTCAGGCACCGTCGTATCTTACAGAGCTCATAGTGCCTTATTACCCCACTAGAACACTGCGCTCTCAGAATGCAGGGTTTCTTGTGGTTCCTAGAGTCTCTAAAAGTAGAATGGGAGCCAGAGCCTTTAGCTATCAAGCTCCTCTCCTGTGGAATCAGATCCCAGTTCAGGTTTGGGAGGCAGACACCATCTCCACATTTAAGAGTAGGCTAAAGACTTTTCTCTTTGATAAAGCTTATAGTTAGGGCTGGCTCAGGAGAGTCCTGAACCATCCCTTAGTTATGCTGCTATAGGCCTAGACTGTCGGGGGACTTCCCATGATGCACCTCTCTCTCTTCACCTCTGTCCTCCTCTCCATCCGTATGCATTCGCATCCCATAAATGCATGTCACTAACTTGACTTCTTCCCTCTCCCGGAGTTTTGTGCTTTGTCGTCCGTCTCTTCTTTCTTAGTGTCACTTTCAGCAGGTATTTCAGTGTCCGGAGATGTATCTGGATCGGTGACTATGGCGACCTGCTGGGGCAGTGCTGCTGTGTCTATGGTGCAGGGGACGAGTGGCTCGGGTCCTGCTCGTTGGGCTCCACCTGGAGCTGCTCGGCTGTCCGTCTGGACCCATCATCTTCCCTTATGTTTTACCACCTAAACATTTCTAACATAATAATATATATATATATATATATACAACACTTGTGCCATCATGGCTGTATATGTTATAGTTTTGATGCTATAAATCTATTCTGTACTTACGACATCTATTGCATGTCTGTCCGTCCTGGGAGAGGGATCCCTCCTCTGTTGCTCTTCCTGAGGTTTCTATCGTTTTTTTTTCCCCTATTAAAAGGGTTTTTTTGGGTAGTTTTTCCTTAATCGAATCGAGGGTCTAAGGACAGAGGGTGTCGTATGTTACAGATTGTGAAGCCCTTTGAGGCAAATGTGATTTGTGATACTGGGCTATATAAATAAAATTGAATTGAATTGAATTGAATTGAATCAACTAACACTCAGAGGGAGGAGTTATAGAGTTTGATTGCCACAGGCAGGAATGACTTCCTGTGGCGCTCAGTGGTGCATTTTGGGAGGATGAGTCTTCTACTGAAGATACTCCATTGCTTCACCAGCACATCATGGAGTGGGTGGGAGACACTTTCCAAGATGGCATGTAGTTTGACCAGTATCCTCCTCTCTGACACCACCGACAGAGAGTCCAGCTCCACCCCAACAATGTCACCGGGCTTACGGATCAGTTTATTGAGTCTGTTAGCATCCACTACCCTCAACCTGCTGCTCCAGCATGCAACAGCATACAGGATAGCACTGGCCACCACAGACTCATAAAACATCCTCTGCATTGTCCTGCAGATGTTGAAGGACCTCAGCCTCCTCAGAAAATAGAGGCGGCTCTAGCCCTTCCTGTACAGAGCTTGAGTACAGGAAGGTTACAGTGGCTCCCTGTTGTTGTCCGCAGCAAGTTCAAAGTGATGCTCTTGGCCTACAAGACCACCACTGGTTCTGCACCATCATATCTTCGCTCGCTAATACAGACCTATGTTCTTGCCAGGTCCCTGCGCTCTGCAAACGAACAACCACTGGTGGTACCATGCCAAAAAGGAAAAACATCACTCTCGCGCACCTTCTCTGGATCCGTTCCACATTGGTGGAATGATCTCCCTGCTCTTACAAGATCAGCAGATTCTGTAGCCACCTTTAAAAAGCACCTGAAAACCCATCTCTCCCATCAACACCTAACTGACAATCACTTACATCTACTCCCTTTCTATCTCTTTTCATAAAAAAAATACACTTATGCATTTTGTTACCTTGTCTTGTTATAATTGCTTCCATTGTCTTCCCCATATGTAAGTCGCTTTGGACAAAAGCGTCTGCTAAATGACTAAATGTAAATGTAAATGTATGTCGTCATGTCGGTCAGATTTGGTAGGGGCCCAGAGAAAACTATGGACTCCGACGTTGTCTTTGTATATGTACACAACGACTCAACATTACTTTTAGTGACCTCTGATTGGTGTAATCGGGAATCGTTACCACCGTCTTGAATAACAAACTTACTGTATTTACGCTTATCCTTAGCCAGGAGTTTTATATGGGATTCAATGTTGCCTGCTCTGACCCCAGGAATCCATTTGAATACATTTCGCTAACTTCACATTTGTTAAATGGTTGCAAATAATCAGAGTTGGTTTCTCAGCGGGTGTGTCGCTGAGTGGGGAGAACTTGTAAGGAACTTGAACAGGTTGGTGGTGAACTGTGGGCTTCAGCTTAGGGTTTTGATTCGTTCAGTCAGAAAATGAGCTGGGATGAGCTAGAGCAGAAAAAATAAGCTACCAGTAACACACAAACACCGGAGACTGAAAATGAGACAATACGCTTACTGCAGCAAAGTCAACCTACTAGTAATGAAGGCGTCAACTTCTCGGCATCGCGCTTTCTTAAAAACGACCTTTCTTTGGCAACATTTCTCAGTTGTAAGAAAGCTGTCTTGGTTACTTTGCTATTATGAGCTTGAAAGCTTAGTAGTGGCATGTAATGTCACCAATTAACAGAGATAGGAAAGGGGTGAGCCCAGGTTAAGTTCGAATGAACTGAACCAAAAGTCATTGTCTGGGAGAGAGAGGCTGACAGGTGTCGGCAGCCTACTCACCTGGGCCAGTCAGCCACACTGGCACATAATCAAAGTGGGCCAACAACGCACATCTCTCTCCCTCTTGTTTTTTTATAATTTTGGCACTCTCTTTTTGCAGATGCTCTGTTTAAGACGTTGTTGGGCCAGCCCAGTGTCAAGAAAAAAAATGGTGGACTGATCTACCTGTTTTACGGGACAGGCAGACAAAAAAAAAAAAGACCACAAGGCACATCCGCCTGCTGGGCATGCCCGGTCTGCCAGATGGCCAGTCCAGCCCTGTGCACAGTCAAATTGGATCTGTATTCAAAAATGTTCACAATTGTTATAAAAATAAAAATCTTCTGTCATGCCTGAATTTATTCTAGGGGCACAAAATTTTCTTCACATGTTTGGAAATGATGAATCGATCAACAGAAAATGAATTGCCACGAACTTTGATAAGTGATAAATGGTTTAACTCAGCCATTCAAAAATGTCAAACATTCACAGCTTCTTCTTTAATGTGAATATTTGCTGCTTTTCTCTTTTTATTATCATTATAAACAATATGTCTTTGAGTTTTGGAATGAGAAAAAAAGACATTTGAGTTGGTATTTTTCACTATTTTCCGACATTTAATCGACAGATTAATCTATGGTAATAAAAATTGTTAGTTACAGCATTCTATTTAGAGACACGTCAACTGTATGATCAAGGTATTATGAGGAACCTTTAATATGTTGCTGAAATTGACTGGCATCTTTTCCGATATTTGACATGGACAGAGGAGAGAACATGTTTAGAGGGACAGGACAGATGTCCCATTACGCGCTTTAGATCAGCAAGGCCAGTGCTCTTTTATCTCTGCAACCCACTATATTGAGCAGGAGAAGGTCCCAGTCCGCCCCACATGCCTCATATGGAGCATTAGAACAAACACATGGCATTCATTTACCACCTAATACATTCCCCGACTTGAATCACAGCTATAAAACTCCGTAAATAATGAATAAGTCTCTACCAACCAAAATAAATATTGTCCACTGTACGTACTGCAGGTTAAGTCTTTGAAAATAAAATGTCAAATTCAGTTTTCATATTCATTTTCATGTTGACACCAAAAGAGCAAGGTGGCATGTAAATGCAATTTACTGGGGTCGCTGTTTCGCTTATTGCATTTGAATATTGTTCACTGTACAGCAGGTTACGTCTTTGAAAATGAAATGTCAAATGTATTTTTCATTATTATTTACAAATTGTTAGAAAATATGCATTGTCTTTTTCATTTTGACTCAAAATGCGGTTGCATAAATGGAAACTCAGTGTTTACATGCATTTTCATTTTCAAATTTGAATTATTTTTTAATATTGTCCTCTGTACAGTGGGGTACGAATTTGAATATCAAAAGTAAAACAGGTTTTCCATTTTCATTTTAATATGGTCATAGAGCGCCCACATCAGTATGTGGAAATGAAAATGTTAATTGGATAGTTGCATTTTCATTTGAATATTTACTCAAATAACACCTACATTTGTGCAAAATGATAATGCTATTGTGGAATTACATTTTCAAGTTTACATTATCGTTTATAATATATGTATATGTTTGGTAATATCACTGTTGATGATGATGGGGGCAGTTTGCGGCAAATTACTCTAAAATGTCAAGTATTCTATTGTTTTATCAGATAGCAATACATATCACAGTGCTTTTCAGGTAATCTCTGTAAAGACCCTGAGCTGTCCCTCTGCAACAGTTACTGGTTGACTTCATTAGTCAGAAGAGCATGTTTTCTCTCTCTCTTATACACACACACTTACAGTTGTACACACACAGTCCACCTCCTCCCAAAACACTTGGATGAGTATGAATGAGATGGATTGTCATTATGTGTAATTAACATGTCAGCAATTACTGTATGAATGCCTATATTGGGCTGATGATTCAACTTAGTTGATGATTAATGGAGCACTGACTTGTTTTGATCTTAAATGCACAGGTAGACTGGCCTGAGGGCAGCACAGCCAGACTGTGAAGTGATGAAAGCTGGCACAGTGGAGCTGCAGCCTATCTAATTTACTTGAGTCGGGTTTGCATTAGAAGCAGCAGTTATTTAGATGCTCATTATTTCGGTGCTGTTTCATCATCATCATCACAAGATTAAAAGTGGAATGCAGTAAAATGCATTAACAGCTATTCTGATCACAGGTTTTATTTTGACCTCTTGACTCCTTCATAAGGGGAATTCGTAATCTTACTAAATAACAAAAATGCCTGTTGCGGGAGCCTCCGTTTCATTGAGCATGACACACTTGTCGCTAGCCTTGTTTTCCATGCTAGCCTTCACACTGAAGGTGCAACAAGTATTCATTGAGACACAATTCGGTCGGTCGGGCGGCTGTGGCTTGGTGGCAGAGCGGGTCGTCTACCAATCGGCAGGTCGGTGGTTCGATCCCGGCTTCCCATAACCATGTGTCGAAGTATCCTTGAGCAAGATACTGAACCCCAAATTTCTCCAGAAGCTGTGCCTTCGTGTGTGAGTGTATTTGAATGATTAGTTTAATTTGTACAGTTAGCTCCTGCCATCAGTGTGTGAATGTGTGTGTGTATGGGTAAATGTGATATGTAATGTGAAAGCGCTTTGAGTAGTCGGACGCTATACAAGTGCAGTCCGTTTACAATTCACAAAGCTTGAAAATTGGCTGGACACCATTAAAGCTGTAGTCTCAAATAACTCTCATATCAAAAAGCTGAGAGCATACCATAAAGGCTTAAATGCCTGCTTGTCTAAGACAGAAAATGTCCAACAGAACTGCCATAAACCTGAAGCAGCTATCCCTTTGCTGCTGTTTACAGCACCCAAATCGCTTATTCTTTCAAGAGAGGGAATTGACTTTAATGCCATTGCCGAGGACGATCTCAATACCCAGACTTAGAGTGACAATCCTAATAAATGTCTTGATGGACAGTCCATAAGCTTCAGTCAATCTTTTACTGTTCTTGCATGTATTCAAGCATGATATTGTTTAAATACTGTATACCTTACTGTATCTCATTTCATTAAGATATAGGCTATTGTTCCATGACTATAGCTTGTTGTTCCTTGTTAAGCATTTTTAGAGTGTTTGAAGTGCTTTTACGTAAGTTGATAAACTGCACCTCACTTAAGTAGTAACTAAACTTATAATGTTTCCTTCATGCAGTCCTTGCCAATCCCTTTTATTTATTCAAACTGAAAAAGAATGAAAAGTAATGTAAATGGACTGTACTTGTATAGCGCCTTTCTAGTCATCCGACTACTCAAAGCGCTTTCACACTACAAATCACATTTACCCATACACACACATTCATACGCTGATGGCAGGAGCTGACTGCCCATCAGTACAAATTAAACTAATCGTTCTCACACACTCACACTCCGAAGGCACAGCTTCAGGAGCAATTTGGGGTTCAGTATCTTGCTCAAGGATGCTTCGACACATGGCTGGGGGAAGCCGGGATCGAACCGGCGATCTTCCAATTAGTTGACGACCCGCTCTGCCACCAAGCCACAGCTGCCACAATAATTAATAATGGACAGACACCAAAAGTATCTCTGGTTTCCTCTCTGTCTAACAAACTTAGACAATAGAGGTCAGCAGCCCAGTTTCCTGGTATTTATGTTCATATTGGACAATTATGCAGTACAGTTTTCAGATCCAGCGACAACATTCAGTGCAAAGGTGTCCTTTGGGGCAAATTGGACAATTATGGTGTGGCTGGCAGATGTGTGTGTAGTTTGTGTCTTTTAACAGACCTGCAATAATGTTGGCTTTATTTTCAAGTGTAACCATGATATTTCTCTAATCTTTACCATAACATTGTTCCCACGCACAGACATTGTAGAAAGTGAGAATTTAAAAATGTCAGCCTTTTCAAACATGTTTTGTATTGAACGTAATTCAGGGTTAGCAATATGATTGCTCCGTCTGGTGACACGGTTCACCAATTGGGGCGTCAGAAAAGGGGTGTTTTGGATGCTAAATAACAACGTATTGTATTTTGGAAGGGAGTGAAAGCAACACTCTTGCATATATAAATCTGCAGAAATAACTAGAACGTTTTGGTCCAATATGAATTAAGTGACTGCACAGACCACCAGCACAGATATCACAACATGTGACTTGTGTTCATTTTATAAAGAACATTCACAAGTTCACAACACATTTAAACCTGACTCATAGTGGTGACTTCCACAACAGCCAGTTGCACACAGAGACCCAGAGCGCTTTGGGTTGGTACGACCACAACTACTTTATTAAGACTGCTGCCTAATTTTCCACAACCTTTCCAACTGCTCAGATACATCACACGGACAAAAGATGTGTTTACAAGGAATGTCAGCTGCTGATAATTTCCTAAGAAACTGTTTTACAGCGCTGTCGCTTGTTAAAATCATATAAATGATGGAAGTCAATGTGTGGGGCACATGTCATCAAAGAGGCTTTACTATGCTTTCACGCTCATGTCCTCGTGCATACATGTGTTGCAATACATTTACAGGCAGTGAGTGGCAATTTATGGTTAAGAAGATCAAACTTCCTCTTTTCCTAGCATCTGTTGGCAAAATAGCAGAATGAGCTGTTAGGGAATGCGTTAATTAGGCTTCACTCAAACTAGCATGGCACCACGAGCTCAAAGGAGAGCGAGTATTGGACTTACATTCATACGTTTGAATGGGTGACAAGAACCTGTAAAAAAGAGCCTTTATGTCACATTTGACCTTAATCTTCATTTAAAAAGAGTTAGGGTATACAATAAAAAAAAATAATTCCACAATGATACTTGCACATAGCCAATTATGAAAGCATACCGGTGTTAATTGTCATTGCCCTTTAGCTTAACTTGAGTATTTCTTAGTCTTATATAAGATATGATGTGCCGTATGTAATTCCAATTTGAAATCATTTTGTTGCATTTTACTTTATTTTCGCTCACCTGTTTCTCTCATCCTTTTACCAGCTCTGCATTCTGACCTCCATTCTGTCCCTTGATGCAACACACAAAAGTATCATTTATGGTGGAGTGCATGTAACTGGGGTGGGTATTGTCTTTTTGTGTCCTTTGGGCTCTGTGCAGACATCTCACCTCACCTATATCACTGATGCTAGGTAGATGGGTACCAATGGTGTTGTTGGGATTCAGGTAGGGCAGGTTTGGTTATTAATTCAATTCAATTCAATTTTATTTATATAGCCCAGTATCACAAATCACATTTGCCTCAAAGGGCTTCACAATCTGTAACATACGACACCCTCTGTCCTTAGACCCTCGATACTCGATTTATTAGCAGAAATATCAAAGATATTTATGAATAATAATACAATTATTAATATTATTAAAATCAATAACCAGATTTGAAAAACACTCTGAAAGGCGGCTGTCCACCAAAAATGTTGATAATTAACGTATTACCTTACATTAATAATGGACAGTGAAGGGTGAATCCGAGCACTGACATACGCAACCAGCTATTACCACTACAAATACACACAATAACCACAGGCAACTGCTCTTTAAAATATACAATAGCGTTTATTTAACTTTTTTAGGTACAGCCACAATGGTGGCTGTCTTGAAGCAGGTGGGAACAATCTCCTGTAAATGGACTGTACTTGTATAGCGCCTTTCTAGTCGTCCGACTACTCAAAGCGCTTTCACACTACATATCACATTTACCCAGACACACACATTCATACACTGATGGCAGGAGCTAACTGCCTATCAGTACAAATTAAACTAGTCATTCACAGACACTCACACGCCGAAGGCACAGCTTCCAGAGCAATTTGGGGTTCAATATCTTGTTTAAGGATACTTCAACACATGGATGGGGGAAGCCGGGATCGAACCGCCGACCTACAAATTGGTAGACGACCCGCTCTGCCACCAAGCCACAGTGAAGCCCGTGACAGTGATATTTTAAAAATGTCAGCAATAACATTTACTAGCTGGTTGGCACATGGTTCTTAGTACACAGCCAGGGATGTTATCAGGCCCAGCAGCCTTACTCCTATTCACTCTCAGCAGGATTCTTCTCACATCCACTGGTGGAAACTGACAGTGGCCGATCCTCCGGAGGCTGAGTAGACTTTACTCTTTGTTGAGGAGATCAAACTGTGTATAAAATGTGTTAAGCTTTATTTGGCTCTGAGCAGAGCCCTCACCTCCATTCATTTTGGTTGGGGAATGATTTTATTGTCTTTGTGATCACCACATCAATTGACCCATTTGTTGATGAATGATGTCACTGTTGATGTATATTCCTCAAGGTTGATGTGGCTCTCCTGAACATGTGCCAGTCTCTGCACTCTAAACAGTCCTGAAGAGCTGCTGTAGCTTCATCTGTCCACACTTTAACTGTTCTTTCTGATGGTTTGACCCTTTCAATCAGCTGGGAGTAAGTAGGCAGGAGAAATGTGGTCTGATTGACCAAAATGGGCGCAGGGAAGGACTTTGTAGCTGTCAGAAATGTTTTTATATACATGGTCCAGGGTATTACTTCCCCTGGGGGTGAAGACATGCTGAGGTCTGTTTGATTAAAAAGGTAATGCACTGTACTTGTATAGCGCCTTTTTAGTTTTCCGACCACTCAAAGTGCTTTTACGCTACATTCAGTACAAAGTAAACTATTCCTTCACAAACGCCAAAGGCACAGCTTCCGGAGCAATTTGGGGTTCAGTATCTTGTTCAAGGATACTTTGACACATGGCTGGGGGAAGCCAGGATTGAACCGCCGACCTTCCGATTGGTGGACGGCCCGCTCTGCCACCAAGCCCCGGCCGTCCCAGCAAATCACCAGCTGCAATTAAAGTACCATCTTGTTGTTTTGTCATGTGTCTGCTGATGATCTCATACAGTTCCTATAGTGGATTTTTTGACTTTGAGTGGAATGTAATGCAATGTCTATTTTGACCACAGGGCGTCAGGATTGGCCACTGTATGGAGGTGGATTTGAACCCTGCCCTTCACTGTGAGAATCTAACTTAAAAAAATAGGAAAGAATTGGTTTGATTTTATATCTGTACATACACATACTAATACCGTGTTTAAAATAACTGAATCTGATGAAAAGGATTTTAATAACTAATTCGTCAAGTGGAAAATAATAATATGGTGTACATTCTTACTGTAATTCTCAATAACAGCTTTTTGCTTTAAAAATGATGTAACTGTAGGTATTTTTGAGCATACATTAATAAATGTATGGCATAATTTATTTTGAAATTAACATGTTAATTAACATGTCATAACATCCCTCCTCTCACACCTTTAATTACTTTTCATGATGTAATGGCCTAATATTACTAACATCAATAGCATTATTAATTTTTGTCCATGTAAGGTTAGGTATAAGTACAGTACGTTCCAGATAAGTTGAACTATTAACACAACGGTACTGCATGGATCGTCACCTGATAAAACAACAGCCCTCAAAGAAAACAAGATATTTTAAAAATAATTGTTTTCCCACAAGAATTAGCTGAATTTCTAAATCACTGCTTACAAGTTTTTTTGTTTTTTTTTCATGATTTTAATGATATACAGTCTATTTTCAAATTAAAGAAACCACAAATAAAAGGCACAACTTCGCAGTTCTTCATTGTTGCTTTTTTTTTTTTTTTTTTTAAATTTGCTCAAATTTTTTTATTGGAATCCATTTTATTTGTCTTTGACAATTTCTTTTGAAACTTTAAAGAATTATTGAGCCAGACACATGTAACCACATGTGTCTGGCTCCTGTATGTCTCATTGTTATTTCAACTGAAACCATATTCCTTTTTTTTTGTTTGTTTTTTGGCTATTGAGGCCTATTTAGGATGTTGCGATTTCTTAGGCTAAATGCCAATTATGCAGCGTAAAAATCGCAATGGTTTCCTGTTTGCTGGAGGAGGGGTAGGTTTCAATTAGATCTGCCCATTAATATACTCAGCAGCGTCTCTATTATTACAATATTGACTAGAGGACAGGTGCAACAATTTGTCCCTTCCCATTAGTCCTCCCTCCTCGCCAATTGAGCCAAACCGCGCGCACCTTTTAATATTTCATATTCCCCGTTGATAAAAACCTCCTCCCCGTCGTCATATAGCATGAGGAAAAGAGCAGACAGCTGATGATTATTGCTTTTCCTTTTCACACAGCTGATATGGGACCTGCACTGGAGAGCTGATCAATCAGCGACGGTGCCCCCCCCCCCCCGTTTCATATCTGCCCGTTTAGAATAATGCCAGGTTATCTGTGGGTAATATTTAATATTGAAACGGGAATGTGAATCTGTGTTGTGAAAACAGACAGGCAGCAATTACAGGTGCCTTTATCGGTGCGGATCATTGTGCAAATTCTAAACCAGGCTGCAAGTGCCCAATATTTAATCTTGGGTCCACGCGTGGGCTCACACCCAACCACCCGCGCCACCGGATTTAAAGTATCACACGTCAGTAAAATGTAGACCGGGACACGGATAGGCCTATGGAATATGTGGAATGGAGAGACCTGGGTCCTGACGATTTCATCACATAGGTTACCTTCAGTAAAATCATTTCACAAGCAGATACAGAACACAGGCTGCCCTTTAGATTATTATACACGCAGTATGGAGAAGGCCGTAGCCACAGTGTTCGAAAGTCATGACTCCCAGTTCCCCCCAGTCCCAGCTCCCTTACCCCCGTTCAGGAGATTCTGACAAGGCACTAACACAAGTCTCCAATTTTGTTCCAACTATTTGGAATGTCCACATTTTAAAGCTCAGTTAATAAATGTTTAATCACACTTCCGGGTCAACTTTTAATTCTGCATTTTATTAGAACTTTGATACGATTCAATAGTATCTTATTATTCTTCAAATTCAAAATTTAATTAGTCTAAATCAGTACCCAACCAGGGGCCAGGACCCTTATTTCACCTCTTTTTAATGTCCCAAAAGTAGCCACACTGAAACATATTGAGTCTAGAAAATGCTGGAATCAGCCTGCAAAACACCAACCGTGTGTAGGTTTTCCATTGTAAAGTCGCCCCATGTTCCCAAAACCCCTAAATTCCCAGACAAATCATAGAAGGCATGACCTGAGTGTCCTCCAAATGCCCTGCGAATGGAAAATGTTTTAATTAAGGGGCCATACTAGTGTGAAAGCAGGTTGCTTTAAAAAAAAAAAAAATAATTGTGATGGAATTGGATGTTACCTGTTTTAAATGTGTTCCAGTGATATTGAAGTGTACGTGGATATTTGGTTTCAAACAGTACACCATTCAGTATGTAGCCTCCCGTGGAGGCGGATCCATCCAGACTAAGGGCACCGGCAGCGCTGTGCTCGGCGGAGGGCAGGGGGAGGGTTTCTGTCTCCGCTCTTACCCTCTTTGAGAGAAAGGCTCAAGCTCAGGATGACACATAGAGTTCAGGACCGCTGGACCCTTTTCGTTCCCCACCTCTGGATCTAAATCAAGCGGTTGGTTTTCTCTCCTGCCGATATTTCTTGGAGACTGAAAACTTGTGAAGGTTTCAACTCTGCTCGGAGTGTCCCAGTCTCCCACTTCCAGTTAGATTTTCGCCACCGCTCTAGGCTGTGGCGATTTCTGGGGTGAGATTTTTCCACACGGCACACGCCGGGATCTCACGGTTCATGGAAGTCGCCGCAAGTGTGGGGCGCGCGGAGAGGCGCGCAAGGGCCAGCAGTCGCCCCTCCGCCGCGCGTTTAAAGACGCCGAACGACGTTCAAACAGAGGGTCGCCTGCGGACCGACGCGAGCTCCCTGGATGTTCTGATCGGTGAGTGCAACTTGTTTTCCCTTTTCGTGCGCTGGCAGTGCGTGCCACACTCCACGGACGGTTCAGTCGGGAACAGAACTGGACGGTTCTCCGGTTTGGGAAAGTTTGAACTTGATTCCAAACGCCGTTTGTATTGTTAAACAAGGCTAGACGATTCCAACTAAACTCTGCTTTGACACTGAGTTGTTTTTTTTTTTTATACTTTAGTCCGCATGGCACATTATATAATGTGAATTCATGCCAATTAGAAACGGAGGACTTCCGCGCAAGGCTAAGTGGACTGTACTGTAAATGAATGACACACTTCACAATAACGGGGAGCAAGAAAAAAAGAGCTCGCTCTCTCTCTGACAACACCCAAACTGGGCTGGGTAAATGTCACATTCAGTGCAACCAGGTCCAATTTCATTTACTTATTCCTATGACATATTCAAGAGAAACACGGTCTACAATTAAACAGAAGAACGCGAAAAGGAACCGTCGTTGGGGGCGTAATGGAAGCGTTTTCCTTCTATGAAAATGATGGTCGGCATTGAATGAATTCGTTCGCCAAAAAAATAAAAAATAAAAAAAATACTTTGGCATCCACAGCCACAAGTTTTGGTTTTTGTTTGTTCAGGCTTGGAGAGCTGTCTCTAGCATTTCTGCCTCAGCCCCAAAACAATGGAGGGGGTTGGAAATGAATTTGGTGCGCTCACAGCATTAATTAAAACAAATGCATTTTATTTTATTTTTTTTTTCAGATTCAGGAGCAACCTGTCTTTCCAGAATATACGTGTCCCATGTTCCTCTGGATAATCCACAGTGTGAACAGTTGTCACGTAGGTACAAGCCTACTGCCGAACAAATCTCCTAGTCCCCAGCCCTTAAGAGTCTCAGAAACATTTAAATCGCAAAACTCGACAAATAAACCAGAAACTATCTGCGTGGCTGGATACCACTTTGGCAACTGTTTTGCTTATATTTGACCTCATGCTAGCTATATAATGCAAAACTCATATCATAACACGCAACGCTCGCGCACATAAGACCAATACAAAAAAATGCCGTCAATCATTCATTAATTGCTTCGCTGGTTTCTCGGGATTCTTTACGCGGTCGAAGGTTTTTGGTGACACTGCGCGCTCCTGAATTACAGCAGTGCCACTGAGCCTGCTCTCTGCTTTTATATTAGGGGCTGCGACAGCTCACGAGGCAGTCCGTTTGAGGGTGATTTCCCCCTTCTCTCTTCCAGGCGCCGACGCTCCCCAGCGGGCCGTGTGCGTGGGCTGCGCGCGGATCATCTTAGACCGCTTCCTGCTGCGGGTCAACAACGCGTCCTGGCACGAGGAGTGCCTGCAGTGCGCCGCGTGCCAGCAGCCGCTCACCGCCACCTGCTACTTCAGAGACACGAAACTGTACTGCAAGGCTGACTACAAGCAGTAAGACGCTGTCTTTCTTCATTAGGCTAGGCCTACACCCGGCGTTCTGGCTCAGCGGGGCCTTCATGGCGGGGCGTGTTTGGCGTCGGTGATGGACGGACATGTTTATGAGCTTGTATTGAACAAAACAAAACAAAAATTCACCGTGTCTGAGCCGTATACTGAAGGCTATCTTTGTTCCAATTTATTCAAAAAGCATGCATGTTGAGCAAGTGTTTGCTTTCTCTGCTGTACCTTTGCACCCACATCGCGCAACGCGCTTCGAAGCCTTCAGCACCTTTGCCGTCAGCAACCAAACATTTGAAACAAGAGGCAGACCTGCCGTGCAAAAAAAAAAAATCACCATTAAAAGATTGAAATTAGGAATAAATTGAGATTAAAACCCACACTAGATGAATCGACAACCGTTGCCATTAGTTACTGTGTTTTATAAATTAATACAATTTCTTTTTGACCCTAGACTACTGTTATACTATGCTACTGTTCTTTTAAATGCAAATGTATGCAATTTGAAGAGAGATATTGAAATTGATTTTATTTTGTTATTTGTGAGATGTGAGAAAAACAGGTTCCTGAAATCTAATGATCTAATCATCTACTTTAGCAATTAAGAGACATTGATCATCATTATTAATAACCCAGAGAAGCATGTACTGATGCTGATGTTTGAATGAATTATCACGTGAAAACTCATTGACCATAATGTGTAGGCTTAGTTGGGAGTGATTGGGGGCGATAAAACATATATGCATTATTACGGTTTATTACTAATAAACTGTAGCCTACATGTGTTTGGAATGAGGTTGTGTGCAGTGTGTGAATGAACTTTGAATGTTGTGTCTGTATGTAGCTGTTGTGTTATAATAGTCTACAATAGCACTGACTGAGCTTCCATAGACCTGCGCCTTACATCATAACTTATTAACCTTGCAATTCAAAGAGTATAACAGTTATTGTTAAAAAAAAGTTGTTAAAGGTTTAAATAAAAGGTGTAACAGGTGTAAGATTAAACCCTGGGAAAGGCATAAGAAGATGCAGAGCAAGCATAATTTGATAAAAGACAAGTCTAAATAATGTGTTTTGAAGAGCTGCCTTGCCTGATCTTGCGAGGCAGCGCGTTTCAGAGTTCAGGGACCCAGCTTGTCATCTGGTTTTAAGTCTGGACCTGGTAACTACTAACGAAGACCTACCAGATGATCTCGGGCTACGCACACGCTCATATGCGCTTAGCAGGTCAGAAATAAAGTCAGGGGCAAATCCCGCATGAAACCCCCATGCAACCTATCACGTCACTCTGAAGCAGCTGGAGTTTGGCCAGATTGTATTTGACTTTGAAAGGAATATAATGAGTCACTAAAACCTAAATGGAATGAAATAAAAGCATGGATGATAGTTTCCGAGAGCTTTTCAGATTAAAAAATATGTATTTATTAGGGGCGTAAGCAGTACATGTATTCGTCCGAACTGTTCGGTTTGGTATGCGACTTCCTCGGATCCAATTTATTACTGTCAAAATAGTCTATTTATGTCGACTACTCGCACGTAGGGATCATAAATTATAGAGTGCAGGTTTTGCCCGGAACGTTTGCAGTGCTACAGTTGGTTGTAGTGTCGCTGCCTGCCAATGGTAAACACGTTACGGTTTCCCAGTTAGTTACGATGGGCAAATAGGAGTGTCCAACTGTGTGCCGACATAGTTCAACTGAATGTGTCTGTGGTCCCAGGCGCTTGAAGCGTCTCGTTGGTTCGACACCTGGTGGCGTTTGACAATGATCTCCGCCCTGTGGATTTCACAGCCAATCCATTTAAACTGTAATCAACCAATCAGTAAGGGCAGGCCACACTAATCATGCACTGATCTCCTTTGCTGTTTGTTGTTACTGTAACATTCCTGAGGGTTGCAGCAGAGGCCCATTTAAACGCCACTAGGATGCATCCTCGGCTGACATTAATGTCTTTCACTGGCTGTGGCGCGCTCAGTTCCAAAGCTTTTAGAGCGAATATACTAGTATCATATGAAACTAGATGACCCAAGGCATCCATTGGTGCCCAGCTTGAAGGGGGCTAAATAACACTCCAAAGGTAGCTCCTTAAAGCTCCTTAAAGTTATTAAGGGGTCCCTTGACCTCTCACCTCAAGCTACAGTATCTGAATGAAAATTGGTTCTATGGGTACCCACAAGTCTCCCTTTTCCAGACATGCCCGCTTTATGCTAATCTCATGCAGTTTTGGGCAAAAAACATGCAGTTTTTTGCATGCGGTAGCCTATGAATGTGTTATTTTTTTTGTCTATTCAAGCAATGGTGTATTTGAATATTTCTGCATATTGATGGAACATAATTCCTATAATATTGGAGATTATATGTTAATATTTCTGAGTGCGCAGGATCGTAGGGCAGCTGCAGAACGTAGTTAGAAAGTGAGGGTTTTAGGCTTTGTTTCGTTTGAACGTAAGTTTACTTTATTAAGATTATATCACCATACCATCACAACGTAAAGACTACAATGTTAAGTTTTTCTCGCCCTCAGAGCAACCTACAGCAGAGTGGGATTTTCATGCTGTGGTGGGAGAAAGCTGTGCCAGAATAAAAGACTTAAATGCCCCCCCAACCCTAACCCTGACTGTGTATTAGGCTGTAGCCTACATTCTGTTTTAAATATATTTGTTCAGACAAAACACAGGGGCCAGCAACTGAAGATGAAAAATATAGCTGAAGATTTAAAAATATATATAGTTCAAAGACATGATTGTAAGCTCAAAATCTGATCCTGTAATAATGTGTTTGGTGATTTGTAATATACAGTTTGGAGATTTTTAAAATACAGTAGATTTTAAATTGTAGACATCTATTTGGATCTTGGCTCAACAGCATCCAGTGGCTTTATTTCAGCTACTTCAACAAATGTAGTAGGCCTAAATTTAAACACAGTCCCTGAAATGCTGCTAAAGCTATTTAGACTATACGCAGCCTATTTAGGAATTCAGGAATTAAGTTGCGGCCAATTAAATCATGAGTGATAGAATTATTCAACGATCCTATGTGTCTAAAGCTTCATACCAAACATTACATTTTAAACTGAGATTACACATTGTGCACAATAAACATTTTAGTGGAACTGTTCTAAAGAACAGCTGTCTTGTGTGCACAGAGTTACAGTGTTATAAAAACAGAAGGACATGCAGAGGTTTTATTCTGAGCTGAGGGACTTGATGCTGTGTATTATTTAAAAGTGAGGGCAAAAGCCGCTGTCCAAATGAAATGACTGACAGCACATAAAAGCGGTGACTTTAGATAGTCCTGAATAACAAACTAATATCCAACCAGGATTTAGATTCTGACAATAAACCTCCGCAAATGAATGCGCTTTAATATAGACCGAATGAATGAGAAAATAAAACAATGAGTCTGGCTCTGTAAAAGGGAGGAAACTCAGGGTTTGTTGAAGAAAACCTTTGTTTGGGCTTAGTCAGTGACTGTGTTTAAAATGTCACCACTTCATCGGAAATGTAAGTCTGGTATATGATGATGGACAACATTGAAAAAAAAATTCTTGGTGTTAACTTATTGACACTTGTCCCCGCTCTGACTCAGGCTCTTTTTTAAAGGGAGCCTAAATGTGCACTGTCCGCACATACATGATGCATCAATATCTCGGTCGCATTTTATTTTACGGTACACAAAATGAACACAGTTATAGCCTAATTAGACACAATACACCCAAAATATGCTGAAGTTAGAAACCGCATATAATGTGTGTTTAATGTGTAATTAGACAGAAAATACTTAGACACTATTATATTAAATTATAGCCTACTTTAATTAGAAACCAAATAGGAGATCCTAATACACAATTGGACAACATTTTACTAGATCATAGTCTAATTAAATTTAAAGACACTTTTTTTTATTTTATTTGTTTATTTGTTGTTGTGCTATGAAGATATGGTGTATGTGGTGGAGTATTTACTATATGATGGAATTTTGAACGGTTGTATAGGGGTGGGTAAATAACAAGCTTTTGCTTCATCCCGCTCCTTTTCAGACACACGGATATTGTTGTGTTTGTTATGTGGTAACACAATTATTGTATGTTCATATTTTACTTTATTATTTTTTTAGGGTTTTTTTGTAGGTTGTTGTTTGAAATAAAAATAAAAAGAAAGAAAAGAAAGAAATCAAATACAATACCATATCAGATCCAAAATATGCCTCAGTTAGACGCTAATCCTCCTTACTACCAAATTCCTCTGTAATTAGACACCACATTTAATGCTACCAACATGGGCCTATGATAGCTTAATTAAACAACACAGGCTGTAATTAGACAAATTTAATGCCATTTTATATCAGACCATATTATATTTATAGGATATGGTCAAAGGGGTTGAGCCACACTACAATGTGCCTTCACATATAAACGAGCGCAAGCTGCAGTTGTTCAGGAATTATCAACAGGTCAGAGTCTTACGATGGAGCCTTACTGACATTTGTGTTATTGACAATAAGACAATATTTGAATGGATTAACTGTTACAGTAAGAATCATGGCCAATGAGCCACTGTTGAAAGTTTACATTTTTCTAAATAAATTGCAAAAATACTTAATTTTTTCCCTGCTGTACTGAAAACGTACCGAACCCTGAATTATGTGTACAGTTACACCTCTAGTATTTATTGAAATGTTGAGGAATGTGCAGGAAGCAAGACTCGTCTGCTTTTTTGACATGTCAATCAAAATCAAACCCATCATCAAAATAACACCAAGAATTCCCCATTGGCATAATAGTGATGTGAAATATAAATTTACAGTGAAAAGTCTATATTTCTCAAAGACGTGTTTTAACCTAATACTTTAATTGTTTAAATGCCTCTTATTAAAAGACACAGTATAAGGTTTAAGGAAGGAATACCTGGGAGGCTCATTAGTTACTCCCAGTATGGGACATTCAGTTTTTTTCTGGAGCTAAACATTTAGATGAATATATAACAGTGGTATCCTATTTTAAAAATGAAAAAAAGTTAATTATGAAGGAGAAACCCAATAACCTGCTGAGACGCTCTCTTTTGAATTTCTGGATGTGGACTTAGCTCAGAAATTTTCAAAATGCTCTTTTTCAATGATATGCCATGCTTTCTATTTTCACATCAACTGGCTCTCTTTTACCAAATATTTCCCGTCTGTCTTGATCAAAGCAAATTACCCTAAATCCTTCAAATGTATTATTTTACACTCTTGCACATTTCAAATGAAAATATTCAACGAGTGACAAAACACTTAATATTACACATATACAATACAATACACATAATTCGATACAAAATAAATGTATATTATTATTTATATTTCTTAATTATTCTTCTGTGATCCTGATGTGGCTGTGCTCATCTTTGATGGTGCGTTACCACGCCTGACAGCCTAGCCAAATCTCTTTCACTGTATTTGGAGAACCTCTGGACAGGAAGTAAAAGCAGGGAAAATGTTAACAATAACAATAATTTAAACAGTGCCTGCAATAGTATACTGATGTGAGAAAAACAGCGATTTGAGAGATATAACAGGAAATGTTAGGAATATTTAAGATCGTTAGTGTGATATTAGACATACAAAAGGCATATTTTATAATGAATTTCACATTTAATTATTATTTCTTATGCAAGAGGAACTACAGGGGCAGCTGTGGCTCGGTGGCAGAGCGGTCGTCCACCAATCGGAAGGTTGGCGGTTCGATCCCGACTTCATGTGTCGAAGTATCCTTGAGCAAGATACTGAACCCTGAACTGCTCCCGAAGCTGCGCCTTCGGTGTGTGAGTGAGTGTGACTGGTTAGTTAGTTTAATTTGTACTGATGGGCAGTTAGCTCCTGCCATCAGTGAATGTGATGTAGTGTAAAAGCGCATTGAGTAGTCAGCAAGACTAGAAAGGCGCTATATAAGTACAGTCCATTTACCATTTACAAAATAAATGAGCCAATCTGAGAGAGACGTGTACTAATAACTGTTGTCTGTCGACAACCGCTTGCTCTGCCAATAACAGAAGTACAGCTCAGCTTGATTCTAACTTTAAATCTCATTTATAAACTTTGTGAGAAGAACAATGGTTAACTTGGAAGCTCAGGTCATAAAGAAAAATAAATCCTAATATTTGTTCTTTTATGATGAGATATGTTTTCATCCTGCTGACTCCCACAGTGTAGAAACTGTAGTACAAACTCCACTCTAGTTGGATAAATTCATGGTATTTAGTCAGATTCTGTCGGTCAGCTTGAGCTCGCACTGACTCCATGTTCCAGTGAAAAGCTCAGAAGTAAATAAAATAGAGAGGTGTAACGCTCAGTTACAAAGTGTGAAGGTTTGTATTTTGATCTTGGTAAAAAACCTCACAGGCAGGTGACCACAGTCCTCGTGTATTATTTTGCCTTCGGTTTTCGATGTTCATTTTCATGTTTTTACACAAAAACACTCGCAATTTTGCAATTTTACCTATAAATGAAAGCTGTTTAATATTATTAAAGTGTAATGTAAAGATGTGGGTACAATTTAAAATGCCTTCTCGGTTTAATTTTTTTGTAATGAAACCTCAACACACACCCACACACACACGTCAGACTTATCACTATCCCTACTGAGTCTGGTTACACACTAGAAGCCTCCACTCAAACACAAACATCCACAGTAAATTCATAATGAAATAAACACCATCTGTAGTAAAGAAACCTCAACCATTGCTGTGGCAAATCAGAAAATGATATGAACTTTTTCTGTTTTTAAGGCACTGTTAAACATGTGTTTTGTCTTAAGACTTGTTGACACCTCAGCCTGCTTCCTATACACTAAAAATGACGGTGCTAATTTAACCCGTGCAAATGGCTTGTTTGGACTCAGCGTTATTTTTATATTACTGTTGGGTTACTGGATTAAAACTACCCCTTGTCGTGGGTCATTTTCTACCCATTGGTACTCGAGAGAGGCTGGACTGTCTACTACTCTGGAGTTGCCCGCGGTGAGAGGCGATGGGCTGGTGTTCGCTTGCTCATAGCCCCCCAGCTCAGCTGCCATATGTTGGAGTTGACCCCGGTGAACGAGAGGGTCGTTTCCCTGCGCCTTCGGGTCGGGGATAGGTCTCTCACTGTTATTTGTGCTTATGGGCCGAATGGCAGTGTAGAGTACCCGACCTTCTTGGCGTCTCTGGGAGGGGTGCTGGAAAATGCTCCGACCGGGGACTTCGTTGTTCTACTGGGGGATTTCAACGCTCACGTGGGCAGCGACAGTGATACCTGGAGGGGCATGATTGGGAGGAACGGCCCCACCGACCTGAAGTAAGGGATGCCGTCAAGCTGAAGAAGGAGTCCTATCGAGCCTGGTTGGCTCGGGGGACTCCGGAGGCATCTGATGGGTACCAAAGGGCCAAGCGAGCTTCAGCCCAGGTGGTTGCAGAGGCAAAAACCCGGGTCTGGGAGGAGTTTGGTGAGGCCATGGAGAAGGACTATCGGTCAGCCTCGAAGAAATTCTGGCAAACGGTCCAGTGCCTCAGGAGGGGGAAGCAGTGCCCTGCACACACTGTTTACAGTGAGGGTGGGAGTCTGCTGACTTCGACTGGGGACATCCTCGGACGGTGGAAGGAGTACTTCGAGGATCTCCTCAACCCCACCGGCATGTCATCCATTGTGGAAGCAGAGGCTGAGGGCTCGGTTGTGGACTCGTCGATCTCCCGGGCTGAGGTCACTGAGGTAGTTGAGAAGCTCCTCGGTGGCAAGGCGCCGGGGGTGGATGAGATCCGCCCTGAGTACCTCAAGTCTCTGGATGTTGTGGGGCTGTCTTGGTTGACACGCCTCTGCAACATCGCGTGGCGGCTTGGGACAGTGCCTCTGGACTCGCAGACTGGGGTGGTGGTCCCTCTGTTTAAAAAGGGGGACTGGAGGGTGTGTTCCAACTACAGGGGGATCACACTCCTCAGCCTCCCTGAAAAAGTCTATGCCAGGGTACTGGAGAGGAGAATTGGGCCCATAGTCGAACCTCGGATTCAGGAGGAACAATGTGGTTTTCGTCCCGGTCATGGAACACTGGACCATCTCTATACCCTCGCCAGGTTGCTGGAGGGTTCATGGGAGTTTGCCCAAGCAGTCCACATGTGCTTTGTGGATCTGGAGAAGGCATTCAACTGTGTCCCTCGCGGCGACCTGTGGGGGGTGCTCTGGGAGTATGGGGTTCGGGGCCCTCTGCGAAGGGCTGTCCGGTCGCTATATGACCGGAGCAGGAGTTTGGTTCGCATTGCCGGCAGTAAGTCAGATCTGTTCCCGGTGCATGTTGGACTCCGGCAGGGCTGCCCTTTGTCACCGGTCCTGTTTATTATTTATATGGACAGGATTTCTAGACGCAGTCGAGAGCCAGAGGGAGTCCGATTTGGGGACCACAGGATTTCGTCTCTGCTTTTTGCAGATGATGTTGTCCTGTTGGCTTCATCAAATCAGGACCTTCAGCGTGCAGTCGGACGGTTTGCAGCCGAGTGTGAAGCGGCGGGGATGAGAATCAGCACCTCCAAGTCCGAGGCCATAGTTCTCAGTGCGAAAAGGGTGGCTTGTCCCCTTCAGGTTGGTGGAGAGCTCCTGCCTCAAGTGGAGGAGTTTAAGTATCTTGGGGTCTTGTTCACAAGTGAGGGAAGAACGGAGCGGGAGATCGACAGGTGGATCGGTGCAACCTCAGCAGTGATGCGGTCGATGTACCGGTCTGTCGTGGTGAAGAAAGAGCTGAGTTGCAAGGCAAAGCTCTCCATTTACTAGTCGATCTACGTTCCTACTCTCACCTATGGTCATGAGCTTTGGGTCATGACCGAAAGGACAAGATCCGGGATACAGGCGGCCGAAATGAGTTTCCTCCGCAGGGTGGCTGGGCGCTTCCTTAGAGATAGGGTGAGGAGCTCGGTCACTCGGGAGGAGCTCAGAGTAGAGCCGCTGCTCCTCCACATCGAGAGGAGTCAGCTGAGGTGGCTAGGGCATCTGTTTACGGATACCTCCTGGACATCTCCATGGGGAGGTGTTCCGGGCATGTCCAACCAGGAGGAGGCCCGGGGGAAGACCTAGAACACGCTGGAGGGACTATGTCTCTTGGCTGGCCTGGGAACGCCTCGGTATTCCCCCGGATGAGCTGGAGGAAGTCTCTGGGGAGAGGGAAGTCTGGGTGTCCCTGCTCAGACTGCTGCCCCCGCGACCCGGACCCGAATAAGCAGTAGAAAATGGATGGATGGATGGATGGATGGGTACTGGGTAAAGTGAACCTATTATTTCATTTCTGCTATATTATATTGGCCATAGTTCATTATCTTTTATTTTTTTATTTGTTTATTAAAGAAGAAAAGAGGACAATGCATATTTATGAACATTAAATAATGTAAATATGCCAGATTATAGCCTTAGGCTAATTTACATCTGCAGACCCCCTGGCAGGTAGATGTTACAAAAAAAAAAAAGAAAAACGACTATAAGTAAATACCGGTCACATATGATCATATGTTTGAGTATCTCTCAACCACACTTTCAAATGTGTTTTAAAAGTATGGAAAGTTGTTTTGAGTATGGTTTTGAAAGGAAAGTTTTGAATCCAAGCAGACCCCAAGGTATTTAAATACCTCAGCATTTTGTAGTTCTTGTCCTCCCAAGTAGAC
Organism: Coreoperca whiteheadi; assembly: GCA_011952105.1. NCBI lineage: Eukaryota > Metazoa > Chordata > Actinopteri > Centrarchiformes > Sinipercidae > Coreoperca > Coreoperca whiteheadi. The sequence goes on along the minus strand of CM022482.1, from coordinate 2,279,243 downwards.
CCTTGCTGGAGCTAAGGGTTAGTTTGGAGAAGAACATTGATACAGTATTTTTAACATTCAAGCAAAGACAAGAGTCAATTAACCATTTCTGTAGATCATCTAGCGCTTTTGAAAGTTGTTGGGCTGCTTCATGTGGATTATTTGCATAGATAAAAATTACTGTATCGTCAGCCTACATAATATGTCTACATTTTTGCATACATTAGGTAATTCATTGACATAAAGCGAGAACAGTAGTGGGCCCAAAATTGACCCTTGAGGGACACCTACTAAATAATCCATGTATGGCGACTTACTGTCACATACCTGTACACACTGCTTTCTAACTGAGACTGTATCCATTTAACTGTGTGATCCGTAAAGTTAAATTCAGACAGTCGGAAGTTTGAGATTGTTCACTGTTTATTATCTGTTAAAGATGCTTCACACGGGGTGTTTTAAGTTGATAAAGGGTTTAATCAAAGCAGTCAATCAATCAAATGCAGTCCTCATAGAGTCAGTCTTGGAGTAGGTAAACTCCACTTTGTAGCTTGTAGGGTTATGGAGATGTTTTTGCAACACAGTTACATTTACTCCTTATAAGGCATATAGACATTCATTAAAAGGTGACTTCAGATATAATTTATTTTACATATTCACAAGTTCCATTGAACTTCTCAATTAAACTGGCTCACTGTGGTTTCAGTACTTCGTTTCAGAAAAGAATCAGACCCGTTTTTGGACCTGTAGTTTCCTTACCTGTATTCATGACTTCACACTGTGGCTTCTTCCTCATCATCTGACGTGAGGAAATAGTGCCGACATGGTGCCATGTGCCGCACGATTCATTGTCCCACCTTTCACAAGCACACACCAAATTCTGTGGAAAGTGGTCGGGGGCCGTTGTGGCATGTAGAACACATACTGAGGAAAGACACAAATCCCCTAACAGCTAATTTTGCAGTAGATGGCATAATAAGACATTTTGGACAGAAATATGTCGAGACTGTTAGATTGGCAACATATATTTGTTAGTATTTGAAGTTGATATCAGTAGTATATTTTTGTCAATGGTTGTTATGTTAGTTATATTATGTGTGAAGTTGAATAAGAGAGATGGTGCTAAAAACTGCTAAATCATGTCTGGTCAGTCTCAATCTTCCAAAGAAACTGACTTTGTTTTTGTTGGGAGGCGTTGTCTTTGTTGTCTTGTACTTTTTTGGCTCCTTGACCCTCTGCGTAAGCCCTCCATTATTCACTTTTAAACAAGGAGGTATGTGGGATTTGTCATTGTAAAACTGAACAGGTTTATTTTATTAGAAACCAGAGGACCTGGTGTGTTCAGCATAAATCAAAGGAGAGACCCCTGCAGGTAAGGATCCAGGAGTAAATCCTGGACCCAGACACAGTGGGGGGCGGGGGGGCAAAGTCAGTCCAAAGAAACAACACAGGAACCAGCAGGAGCTCCTTAAAGCCCTGTTCTGTTTGGATACCACTAGCACTAGAAAAACAAGCCTTCATGAAACCTTTGCAGATCGGGTTTCATTGCTTCTCTAGACTCTTGCTCCAGCCGCAGCATGTTGCCCTCCTCCCACAGTCTGCAACATCATCTAACTACAATGATTTATACCACAGGTCCTCTGACCCCGCCTTGACTTCAAACAGAGGCAACATGAAAAGTTGGTGGATGTGGCATACAGGGAGCTGTGGAGGGAGATATTTCACCTTACAGGGTGTCAGGATACAGCTACTGTTTGAGGAAAACCTTTGCTTTTCAGGACTCATTTTCAAATGGATGCAAATACATTTTAGGTTGTACCAATTATTAACCTTATTTCTATTGAAATAATGGATGAGCTGAGTAAATTAAAAGTGATATATAGATGTTTGGACTAATGAAATGCCCTGTAGGATAAGTTTATATATATTTATTGGGTGTTAAGTTAAGTGTAAAGACACTTGGGATGTAACTCAAAGCTACAATCTGTTTATGCCACAAACATATCTGTATTCAGATTTGTTTTTTACCGGAAGTAGGTGGGCCTGCACATTACAACAACAAAACATGCAGTTGTAAAATAGAAACCATAATACTGTAAAAAAAAAAAAAAGAAGCAGTATTAACACACAAAATATTTGTAAAATTAGACCATAAACCAGAAGACTGGAAAGGGTTTTTAAAAAAAAGTCATAGTGAGAGAAACATTATGTCAGAAAAGTGAGAAAATAATCAACCTTAGATTTTTCTAACTATAAAGATAAATATAGAGATGATGTTGTAGAGAATAGTGACTATGTTGGACGCTGCACAGAGCACATTTCATTGCAACCACACAAATTTGATAACACCCTCCCTTTACATACAATCAGCTTTCTGTTGTTTTATTACACAAGTTTAGTTGTTAGAGTCATTTAGGAAGTGATCTGTGTTTCTTCCTTCTGACCTCAGAATGGCTTGGCATTCCTCCGTCACACTAGGACAGACTAAGAGTTGAGAAAGAGGCTGAGCAAATGCCTGGTGACAAATATAACCACCCAGGCTGTGTTGCAGCACGAGAGGTGTGGGGAGATTTAGCAGTATTATTACACTAATACCGGAGCCACCGTGAGGGGTGGTCGGAAGGTGCAGCCACACTGTGCCTCATGCCTCTAGTGACCACGCCATCTCGTAATTTCTTTCTTTTTTTATTGAATCTTTTTTGACTGATACATGATAAATGACTGTAAACTGATTATTATCCAAAAATCAAGGTCATGCAAAAAAGGCAGTTTTTCCCGGTTTAACGCATACTGTATATATATATATATATATTTTTTTTTACAAATGCCACCTGTGAGAGCGTGACCAGCGTCATTGGCAATTGAGAAAAGGAGGAAAAGTAAAGTTGACCCTTTATTTAAAATTTCTAAACTATGTGGGTTCACCCTATCCATGGAAAAGGATGTTTCCAAGATGGTGCCCTCCAAGATTACACAGATCTTCTCGCTGAGTTTGATGGCAGGAAAGAAAGGATGCTTACTTTCACAGAATTCATTCCCTGTATCATAAGACCATCTACTTTGTTTGGAATGCAATACTCCAGCCTTTCTTACTGTCATGTTTGCCAACATGACAGCTGACTGGCATAAACATTTTTTAAATGTAATCTTGGAAGCATTAGTGCTCCTTCAAAGCGTATTTTCCATTGCAGATGAGTATTTAAGTGTAATTGTTAGGGGACAGGGTTGATAATACAGACCAGTATCCCAAGTAATATGTCCAATGCTAATGTTTAGTGGCAATACAGGTAGAAAGCAGGGTGTTGAGGGCAGTGTGGTGGATGGCTGGGTAGTGCGTCCAGCTTTTATGTTGAAGACTGAAGTTTAAGTCCCATCATCAAAATAGTTGATTTTGTTTTTATTTCTTTTTTTTACAATAACTAAATGTTTTAGTTGCCTTACCATAAGCATATGTTAATGCAGTAACTATGCACAGATCAGTGGTGACTGGTGATTATTTACCCAGTTGGGGCTACAGGTACTGAGGGCTTCTGCTTATAATGCTGTCTAACTTGTTGCACTAAGCTTTGACTCCAACTATAGAAGACTGTTCCAACAGCTCAGCTCGGCTACCTTTTAACTGTTTCTTTTCTTACCTAGCACACGGATCCTCCAGAAAACTAAACGAACCTTGGACTTGGAGAAAAAAAGTATATTTAAATTAAAACATTTTGATTCAACAAGCTGCCCCATTCCTTCCTACATAATATTATCTTGACTTAATGCTGAGAGGCCTATTGCTTCTGTGATAGTTACAGCAATGTAAACATGCCATATAAAAAACAGCCTAGAGTTTCGGCTACCATACCATCTTACTATTGGCCACTCCTTTTTGTGTTGTGTTGTTGTCATCTGTTGGACTGGACCTGTGGAGCAGGCTAATATTGTGGTAATGTATAGGTGGGTCCTAGGGGGTGGCAGTACTAGGGCTAGATGTAAACAGGAAGAAGTTGAATAAAGTTGGAGCTCAAACTAACTCAGTGTGTCCCCCTCGTATTGATAACACAACGCCATACTTTATTTCTCTAACAGTAAGCAAAAATGACTCACACACGAGTGTTTGCGTAAAAAACTGGATGTTATTGTTGTTCATTACCCTTTCGTTTGAATGTGTTATTATCGTGAATTGAGCACTTCAGCTCCATTTGTAAGAAATCTCTTTATTGTAAAGAAGGTGAATGTGGCTTCAGGTATCTGTCAATGAAGTGATGTCTTCTTCTTTTCCTTTCGGCTGTTCCCTTTCAGGGGTCGCCACAGCGAATCATGCTTCATTCCTCTGTTTTCCAGAGCAGACCTCCATCTCTCTAGATTCTCCTCCACCTGCTCCCTGCTCTCACTACAAATAACAATGTCATCCGCAAACATCATAGTCCATGGAGATTCCTGTCTAACCTCATCCGTCAGCCTGTCCATCACCAGAGCAAACAAGAAGGGGCTCAGAGCCGATCCTTGATGCAGACCCACCTCCACCTTGAACTCCTCTGTCACACCTACAGCACACCTCACCACGGTCTTACAGCTCTCATACATGTCCTGCACCATTCTAACATACTTCTCTGCCATTCCAGACTTCCTCATGCAATACCACAGCTCCTCTCTCGGCACCCTGTCATATGCTTTCTCTAAATCTACAGAGACACAATGCAACTCCTTATGACCTTCTCTGTACTTCTCCATCAGCATCCTCAAAGCAAATACTGCATCTGTTGTGCTCTTTCTAGGCATGAAACCATATTGCTGCTCACAAATGCTCACCTCTGCCCTTAGCCTAGCTTCCACTACTCTTTCCCACAACTTCATTGTATGGCTCATCAGCTTTATTCCTCTGTAGTTGCCACAGCTCTGCACATCTCCCTTGTTCTTGAAAATTGGCACCAGTACACTTCTCCTCCATTCCTCGGGCATCCTCTCACTCTCCAAGATCTTGTTAAACAAACTAGTCAGAAACTCTACTGCCACCTCTCCTAGACACTTCCATACCTCCACAGGTATGTCATCAGGACCAACTGCCTTTCCACTCTTCATCCTCTTCAACATCCTCCTCACTTCACTCTTGCTAATCTTTGCTACTTCCTGCTCCACACCAGTCACCTCTTCTACTCTTCGTTCCCTTTCATTTTCCTCATTCATCAACTCTTCAAAGTACTCCTTCCATCTTCCCATCACACTCCTGGCACCTGTCAATACATTTCCATCCTTATCTTTAATCACCCTAACCTGCTGCACATCCTTCCCATCTCTATCTCTTTGTCTGGCCAACCTGTACAAATCCACCGCTCCCTCTTTAGTGTCCAACCTAGCATACAAGTCCTCATATGCTCTTTGTTTGGCCTTTGCCACCTCTACCTTCACCTTACGCTGCATCTCCCTGTACTCCTGTCTACTCTCTTCAGTCCTTTCAGTGTCCCACTTCTTCTTTGCTACCCTCTTTCTCTGTATACACTCCTGAACTTCCTGGTTCCACCACCAAGTCTCCTTGTCCACTTTCTTCTTTCCAGATGCCACACCGAGTACCCTCCTACCTGTCTCCCTGATCACATTAGCTGTAGTGGTCCAGTCATCTGGGAGCACTTCCTGACCACCCAGAGTCTGTCTCAGCTCCTCCCTGAAAACTAAACAACATTCTTCCTTTTTCAACTTCCACCACTTCGTCCTCTGCTCTGCCTTTGTCCTCTTCATCTTCCTCACCACCAGAGTCATTTTACACACTAGCATCCTGTGTTGTCTGGCTACACTCTCCCCTACCACTACTTTACAGTCACTGGTCTCTTTCAGATTACGTCTACACAAGATGTAGTCCAGCTGAGTGCTTCTCCCTCCGCTCTTATAGGTCACCCTATGTTCCTGCCTCTTCTGGAAGAAAGTGTTCACTACAGCCATTTCCATCCTCTTTGCAAAGTCTACCACCATCTGTCCTTCTGTGTTCCTGTCCTGAAGACCAAACCTGCCCATCACATTCTCATCACCTCTGTTCCCTTCACCTACATGCCCTTTGAAATCTGCACCAATCACCACTCTCTCACCTCTGGGGATGCTCTGCATCACTTCATCTAACTCACTCCAGAATTTCTCCTTCTCTTCTAACTCACATCCTACCTGTGGGGCATAACCACTCACAACATTGAACATCACCCCTTCAATTTCCAGCTTCAGGCTCATCAACCTGTCTGACACTCTTTTCACCTCAAGAACATTCCTCACAAACTCCTCTTTCAGGATAACTCCTACTCCGTTTCTCTTCCAATCCGACCCATGGTAGAAAAACTTGAACCCTGCTCCTAAGCTTCTAGCCTTGCTACCTTTCCACCTGGTCTCCTGGACACACAGTATGTCCACCTTCCTTCTCTGCATCATGTCAATCAACTCTCTAGCCTTCCCTGTCATAGTCCCAATGTTCAAAGTCCCTACTGTCAGTCCTACATTCTTAGCTTTCCTCTTCTCTCTCTGCCTACGAACACACCTTCCTCCTCTCCTTCTTCGTCTTCGACCAACAGTAGTCCAATTTCCACCGGTACCCTGTAGGTCAACAGCACCGGTGGCGGTCGTTGTTAACCCGGGCCCCGACCGATCCGGTATGGAAGTCATTGTCATGATTCGCATTTTTAGTTTGGCATGTGTTTTACGTCGGATGCCCTTCCTGACACAACCCTCTGCATTTATCCAGACTTGGGACTGGCACATGAAGACACTGGCTTGTGCCCCCCTGCGGTTGCATTGTCAATGAAGTGATGTAACTGGATTAATTTCATTCTTATCCACTGTAGACAGGCATTTATTATTGCTACAAGTATCTGTGTCTGTATCTGAAATATCTGCCTCCATCCTAATGCAATGGAGGTGAACAGAATTGAGTTTTTTTGTTTGTTTGTAGAAAGAGATGTTGCTAATGAAATGTCATGGTTTAATATTATTTTATAATTGTAATATTTACGTTTCTTTGAGTCCATATTATTGGTTTTATTTTTAGGCCCTTTTAGGTTTATATTTATTCTCCCCTTACTTAAGAATGTTTGTTATCTTGTGCCAGTTGGATTCTGTTGTTCATACATACATTATAATTATTCTTACATCTTTGTCTTAAGTTAAACATAAGACATAAAAAGACTGTTAACATGACAGCCTATGCTTTAGAAAAGGCTTACTTGTAGGTGGAAAAAAGTCAATCTATTAAAGGTGACAAGAACAGGATGCTTTTATTTTGGATTAAAGGACATTTCTTAGTTATTAACAAGATGTTTGAGACATGACATAATGAGGGGAAATTTAAACCACAGGAACTATCTGACATCAAGCAACTGTTTTTAGGGTTATGTGTGGCCTTTATGTCATTTAGGCCTGACTGAAAGTCAGTAGCCAATAAACTGTGTCTGTTCCGTGGGTTGTACTTTCGAGCGGTCATACCACATTTTTACCACTCATGGTTTTATCTATGTGCATTCACTTTTCCACTCCAACGCTACCTCTGCACTTCATGTCAGGGACGAGTTTAGAGCTGGAGCTCTCCAGACTCAGACATGGATGAAGGCGTTCATGCAGTAGATTCATAATAGGTCTGGGGATCAAAGAGTGAGCCCCAGCAGCAGAGCCAAACTGCCGAGCCACCCGGGGGGTGGGGGGTTATTTTGTCGTGTGTACCATAACAGTAAGATTTATAGAGCATCCTGGGGTGGGACGGCATGTCCAAGGAGTTTGTTAAATTAATTATTTTTATTACTACAACCCAGAGAGAAAACAAGAACCAGATCCTCCCTCTCCCTCACAATAGTTCATATGAGACAGACAGACGTCATAGTGTGGACATTATATATTCCCCACTATGACAGGTCTTTACCCAAGGCTTGGCCAGACTAACGATTGGTTTGTTGTTTTAGGTTCACTTCCCACAACAGCAAATAGTCTGTTTTTGTGCTTAAAGCCCACTTCCTTAGTCACACATTGTCTGCTTTCAGGCACATTTCCACCAGTTAAACATAAACTCAGGATAACTTCAGTTTATTACAACTTGGGTCTTATTTTTGCACTTTTGACCATCGTATGACCGCTCACCAGTATAACTGCTAAGACCTGAGGACACGTGACATCTCTTTAGGGAATGCACATTGAACAAGCACAGTTGAGAGTGACAGTTCATTCTTGAACTTGGAAACAGCAGTTGAAAAAACACTCTCCACTCAAGCACCACTGTCTTGTTTTTTCTGGAACTTCTGACTGTATCGCACAGACCCCCTTTCACCTTGCATTAAAATGTGTCTCGTATCCAGATTGGATCTAAATATGACCTGATTACATTTACACCTGGTATTAATATGTGTCTCCAGTGTCTAAATTGAGATCCGATCGAGATCCTATCGCCCTTCTCTCTTTTGCGTGAGTCCAAAAAACATAGAAATAAAAGAAGATTGTTGCCATCCGTGAAGCTGCACTATTGTGTGGACTTTTGATTGCTTTTTGAAGCGGAGGACGAAGCCGTCTTCGACAACTGGAATGCCGAAAGCAGAGGAAAACGCTGCGTTTATTTCAGCTGTGGTCAGTGTCACCACTGTCCATGCCGTGAACCTGGTAGCGGGAACGCAGTCAAGAATGGTGGGAGAGGATAGTGATGGGGACCTTTACGGATGAAGACTGGGTGTCAAAACTATGTATGTGCGTCAAACTTTTGATTTCGTTTGCGGAAGGCTGCGACTGGTACGTGTTCAGTGTGGTCACAATGTGGTCACCTGACCACCTCCAGAGGTGGTTTGGCTGATCAGGTCACAATCCGTCCTATATGCGTCTTGGGTGCATTTACACGTGTACTCTCATGTGGTCAGGTACTATCTGATTGTAATCTGATCATCCAAAACGCATTTTAATGCCAGGTGTAAAGGGTGTCACCGTGACCATGTGGCGTCATACTGTCGAAGGCTCCAGAACAAGGGAGCAAGCACAGGTATCAAAGCACACAATAACTTTCAAACCAAGGCTGTTGAGTCTCTAATGTCAAAGACACTTTGTACACTAAACCATCCCAAACATATCGCCAGACGTTATTAGACGATTCTGCAAAAACCCAGATTACGTTCATTGACACAATTTATGTTTTGCTTTCTGCAGTAAGGGGTATGTGTTTTGTTTCAGATAATGTTGAGATCATGATACCCAGGAAGGCCAGTTTGAGTAATAAACTCCGTCTGGATATTTATAAGCTACACAGCTTTTTATAATTCTGTGATGGCAATCATTTTATCGTCTATTGCCACAATCTCCATGTAACTGGCCAACAGAGTGATCCCATTCAAATGAATGACAGCACTGTATTGTTTCATGCAGTGCTGTTATCGGTCTGAATGGTGGTCATTTGTTCGTGTTGGAACAAATGGTTGATGCTGTTTTCTTGTGTGACAAGGACAGTCATCTTCAGCTGCAATAAGCACATCTTAACCCACATATAGCCCACATTAGAAGAAGAGCAAACTAAAGCCTTTGGTCACATTTGATGTTCTCTATGACATTGCTGAATATGGGTAGTATTGGCAAAATGCTCAGATAAGGAGACGACAACACATTTTGTCCTTAAATGAAAAAGGACAGTAGAAGACATGCCAATGTATAAATCCTTCCCAACCCTGACACCGTACCTGATGTAATCAAATACAGATGTGATGTCCTGATGCTCATGTAGTAATCTGTCACCATCTCCTCTGACTGCTGTTTCTTTCATTAGACAATATTGGTTTTGGGGTTTTGAGGATTGTTGTTGGGGAGTGTGTCAGTTAATGGTGGCATCTCAGAGGAGGCATGAACACTGCTCAAGCTCTATGGGGTTGTAACATTTTCCTATCACACATACGTCAGCCACAAAGCAGCTACATACTAAAGGCGAAATAACTTTAACTTCGCAAGAACTAATCATAACCAATTCAGACCGACCACAGTGACGATGGGGTGTATCTGAATTAAGTGACCAGGGTTGGATGCCAGCGTTTCTGTCAGGAATAGAAATAAATTCAGTGATACCGACTTCAAACGTTATTAACCAGACTCCCAGAAAAAGAAAGAACGGGAAGAAGAAAGAAAAACAGTGTGCACGTGTGGGTGACCAAAGCAAAAGGGGGTGTGCATATGGACAGAAGGAGAGCTCAACTTAACATTTATTTGGTAATTATTGCATGTAATTCATTGTAATTCTGTAACTTATCAGTTTCAGCTGACAGTGATAGCCATATGAATGGGTCCAACGCTGGTGTTGCAAGATAAATTGTGAAATGGAGACACTGTTTTATAAACCTACTTAAACATTTCTGTACTCACTGTATTGTTTTGTTATATCAGCAGAATATGTGCTGATATAATTATAATAATAAGAAGAAGAAGAAGAAGAAGTAGAAGAAGAAGAAGAAAGTAATAATAATAAAATAAGAAAGTTCTGTGATGTCTGACACCTGATTTCAGAGATACAAGATATAACCTGATGTACGTTGCTACGCTTGTTTTTAATGACAGGTTTGTGTGTCAGCTTTACATATTAGCGATGAGCTAATATCAACCAATAGATCGACCCGGAAGATTTATCGGCTTCTCATTGGCCAGTGCAAGTTTATGTGCTGGATTGTGTAACACAAATATGATAGCTTTCTTGCATTTTTGATTCTCTGGTTCTCTCCATTTCCTCAGTGTTCAGCACTGGCAACCACGCGTGTGGAATGAGCAATGTTTGTTCTAAACATGAATGTGCGTATTAATTAACAACACTGACAGATGTAATACATTTTTCTTTCTTGGAAATAATATTACAGCGGGATAACCAATATGATCATCAAGGATATCTAAATCTGTAAAAAGCTCAGCTGCTGCTGATTCGCGCAAAACTGAAAAGAAAAAACAAAAACATACCGGTTTATCATGTTATTAATGATGTGTCATGTTTCCAATACTATAGATGTCGATCCTGTCTGTCTTCAGAATCTCAGATTCTTGCCCTGTCAGAGAATGTTACTATTGGATGGCTGATTGGTAGGATAGCCAAAACTACAAGCTGTAATAATCCATAATGTTCTGGTCTGAAATTTTGCTTTCAAAAATGCTGGTATGACTGAGCCCTTTTTCTTGCTAAATCTCTCTCACTGCATCAGCTCAGAGGACTGCAGCACTTTGCTCTGACAGATACTTGTTTGCCAGCGTGTGGTTGGCTGTGTCTCTCTCGCTCCCCCTCCCTCTGCTTTACTCTTTTCTCCTGTTTAATCGTTTTATCAGTGCTGCAGGCCTCTCCTGGGAATCTCGCTGGCATTTAGCAGGCTGAGGCGACTCAAGACCCTAAGGGCTCATCCAAAACCTGCCTGCTCCAAGCTGTCCACATTATTAGCTTCCTGCTCTCAGAGGAGACCTTAGTCATTTACACACAAGGCACACACACCAATACAAACACACACCCCTTCGCGCTGTTTTTTTTTCTGATTTATTCTCTCTTTCTCTCGCTCTCTGTTGTTTGCTTTCCTGCTCTGTGTTTCTTTTCATATCATCCTTTCTCTTAACTTTCTTCTGTGTTCTGCCTCTGATTCTCCCTGGAGAAAGAGAAAGATGTCTGCGTTGTCAGAGAACGTCTCCACCACCAGTGTAACAGTAATTACTTCATTGATATTCCTTGCCTAATTACACTGCTGTGGATCATTTGCATACATCTTTTCCCTTTTCTTAACCAGGAGGACAAACAGATGTCTGTAATCTTATCGGGCTCATTTCACTGCAGCATACATTATGTCTGCCTCTGGGCTCTCTCTCTCTCTCTGCCTACCTGTCTCTCTCTCTCTATACTGTAAGAGTCTGTGACACCAGGGTGACTAACCGACATGGTGTTTTGGGTGATTTTTAACCTGCCACTTGATCAAAGCTATTAAAAGACGACATCCCTGCCGACACTTATGAGGCAGAGCAACAATTATGGCAAATGTGTGTTTCAACAGTGGAGACATGTTGTTAGACTCTCATTTTGTAGTGATGAGGCTAAAAGTTGCCAGTGTAATTAAACGATAAATACAAACCCATATTGGTATTTAATTGTCCAATGTGTCCAATGGAGATATTTGGCAGAAATGGAATATATTATTTATAGTATGTTTACGTTAGTGTCTGATCACATGAAAATAAGAATCGTTGTGTTTTGGTTACCTTAGAATAAGCCCTTTATATCTATAGAGCGAGTGCCATGTTTCTACAGTAGCCCAGAATGGACAAGCCAGTGTCGCGGCCACCGTACACGCTTGGAAGGGGAGGGTGAGGCGAGCGGTATTCAAGTGGTTGCAAACTGCAATTTCACCGCTAGATGCCACTACATCCTACACACTAGGCCTTTAAAGAGCAACATGATGTGCTGTATAATAAAAGATGATTAATATTTACCATCCTATTTATAAACTTACTCAAACATAGGTTAAAACAACACGTGATTTTAACATGTAAATAATACCTATAAAAAAGAAACATACACTATGCAATATGTAAATGTTGTATGTAAGTAAGTGTTAACTTTATTAGGCGATACGCTATTTTATATTGTACCACCAATACAGTAGCAATAAATCTGATAATGAAAATCTGATTCTGAATAAGTACCCTTCTGGTTATAGTGCTTTCCCCAAAAAATCATCATGATACTGAACAAGGTTGTCTCTGGCATATAGCCCTACATCAGACACTTGCCAGAATTGTTAAGATATTTGATAATATTTTTGAATATGCTCATAGGTAAATGACTGTACTGATAGGTCAGAAACTTCAAACAGCTAAACACGAAGGAGCATCAGGCAGCATGGACAGCAGTGATTCACGTCTGCCAACACGTTTATTCTGCTGCTGTGTCAACAAGAGACCTGCTGTCCTGAGGTGACTCACTGGTCACCACAGGAGTCCCTTATTGTAAAAATCTAATTACACACAATTCACCAGCACACACTCATCAACACAACCTAGTGTGATATACAACCTGTTATCTTGGTGTTTGACACTTGTACTGTTTCTCAGTGGGAATGGTCCATATTCTACATGAGGCCTTCCTGATCATTACTGCTGATCACCACAATTATGCCAAATACAGTCAATATATCGAGCCAGTGTTGTTCTTACTGTATGCTTGCAGCTGGTTATTCGTCTACCTCTGGTATATTTTAATTCCTTCCTGACCACAGCAACAAACACTGCAGGATAGTAAAAAAAAAAAGAAAAATCAGAAATCCCATGTGATATCCTTTGGTTTGGTAAACATGACTATGCTGTGTGCAGTTTACTGATGTCACTTGACGGCATTTCTGATATGAACAGTTACTACTTCATGCCATTTGGTGCCACCAAAATCCAAGGTTGCCATGTGCAGCTTTAAGGGGATAATTCCAAACTATGCAAATATACTTTGACAACAATGACATCTTTGTTTTTCAATGCTGCATCACTTTTGACAATCTGAGGCACAGAACACACCAGTGATTGTCAACAACCATTTGTGTATCAACTGACACATTACAGGCAGGAGGAAAATAGTATGTTTCTGAGGTTGTTCCACACAAGATCACTTTTTGGACACACGGATGTTCATTAAGCTTGAACAAATTCGCTCTGAAGCCACAATTCAATTATACTTCATCGATCGTTGTTCCATGTCTGTGCCTGTGACTGTGGCTATGGGGGTTCATTGATTCATCCACACACATCAGTCATGGTAGTTTGAGGGACACATAAAAAACATGTATCCGACAACTGCTTCCTCTGGTGAAGGCTACTGTATGTCATCCATTCTTGCATTTTATTACTATCTACACCAAACCCACACCACCACCTGAAACCATGTCCCTTGATTATTAAATCTATTCACAGCTGTTGCGCTGTGCCTGCATAGGTGACATTTTGGGCCTGATTAAGGCTGGCTGTGTGAACTGTTGGCCTGCCAGGTAATGTCCATGCAGGTCTGAGTACATTAGAGCCATGACACAGGGTTATGTAATCTGAACCTAATGTGAAAGCAGCTGATTAACAAAGAGCTCAACAACAACTAAAAAAACCCCACCAGTCCCACTGCTGTACCCTCACCCCTACCCTGTCCTCATTTATTATTTCTGAAAATGAGGATCTCATCTCAGAGGTTGGAAATGATGAAGCAGCACTATATTTCCTCTTTTAGTGTCAGTGGTATATGTGTTTGTTTGTGTGTTTTCACGTCTACAGGCCAACATCTTCGCATACACACTGTAGGAGTTACCTTTGTGGTAACTGATATGTTTGGCTAAACACATGTGACCCAGAACCGTAGTAAAGGGTTTGTTTCCCTTTTCCCTCCATTTATTATACAGGTTCACTGCCGTGTCTGCTGGAGAATTTGGCACTTGGGAATATGTAAATGCCGACCTTCCGATTGGTAGACGACCCGCTCTGCCACCAAGCCACAGCCGCCCTAATATAGAAACAGTGTTTGAATTGCACTGTGGCTTTCGGGGGAGCCCTATTTTTAGGGGTGGGAGGCTGCTGTACTCCTTTGCACATGCAAACATGACGTGCAAATATAACCATCATATATTTATATATACTAGATATACATATTTATATATCTATTTTTTGGGGGGTGGCGTGCGTGAAAGATGGTGGGCGTGACCATGTGGGTCTTCGATGTGCGTCAGGATGAGGTGCAATATGTCCTGCGCCCTTGCTGGCCTCACCTCCAGCGTCTTGGTGGAGTGAACCACCGCAACCTTCAGCCACTCACACCCTGATCTTATTGACTAGATGTCCCCTGATGAATGCAAGATCAGTAATGAACAAGACTTTCATTCTCATGGACTACTTCACCTCACATGGGGCGGCTGTGGCTTGGTGGCAGACCGGGTCATCTACCAATCGGAAGGTCGGCGTTTCGATCCCGGCTTCCCCCAACCATGTGTCGAAGTATCCTTGAGCAAGATACTGTACCCTGAATTGCTCCCGAAGCTGTGCCTTCGGTGTGTGAGTGTGTGTGAATGGTTAGTTTAATTTGTACTGATGGGCAGTTAGCTCCTGCCATCAGCGTATGAATGTGTGTGTCTGAGTAAATGTGATATGTAGTGTGAAAGCGCTTTGAGTAGTCAGATGACTAGAAAGGCGCTAGACAAGTACAGTCCATTTACATGCTGTGGAAGTACTCTTTTTGACGGAAAACTGAATAAGTGTGAGAGTCTGCTGCTCTCACTGAGCTTTCACCTCCTGACTGTACATTTGTTAATTCACCAAGAACCACCGGGCGTGGAGGAGGAATAGTGAGTGTTTTTAAGAACAACTTATACTATAAGCTCCTGTCGCCATCTTCTTTCTCCTCATTTGAACTGAGTTTGTTTGCATTAGGTCGGTTGGCTCCAGTACTACGTGCATTGATCTGCTGGCCGCCTATATATAATAGAAAGATTTCTCTGATTTCTTGGCTGGTTTCATGACAGACTATGACAGGATTTTAATTATTGGTGATTTAAACATGCATTTCTGTTGTCCTTCTAAGCCACTCGCTAAAGACGTTTTAGATATGATTGATGCTTTTAATTTTTTACAACATGTTACTGGACTCACACAAGAGCATGGACACATGTTAGTTCTTGTTTTATCCTATGGTTTTTAATATCCAGATACGTGATGCTTAATTTTCTGATCACATGCCTGTTTTATTTGATGCAATAATGGAATAATTGTAAACATAGTGTAATAGGAGTACAAAGGAGTCCTAAAGTCAGCAAACTGACTAAGTCATGTCAGTTACACAGCAGTATCTATTTTAAGTTTCTTAAGATACTATTAGCTATTAAGACACTATTACCACGAATTGTCTGCCTCGTCTGCTTAGTGTAGTTTGCTGCTGCTTTGCTTTTCTCTGTATTTTGTTGCTTTACATGTTTATGATCGCCAAGCACTTCTCAACATTCAAGCTTCTGAAGAATTGTTGTCAAAGCATGACCTGGGAGTGGCGTTCACTGGATTTTAGAGGTCGGTGGATCTGGCCTGTTGTTCCTGGTCTGACTGCTGTTCCTGACCTGCAGACCTGCAGAAGCGGCTTGGACCATGGGAACTTAACCCGCTGGGTTGTGCTTCATCATCAGCCAGCGAGGAGCTTATATTTTGAATAGCTCTTAATGCTGGGTTGCTAGCAAACAAGATTTTCCTGCTTATTGACTTCTTCACCACTTCACCGAATTGGATTTTATGTTTCTGACAGAAACCTGGCTTCATGCTAGTAAGCCCCCTTGAGTACGCATTTCTCAGCTTCCCTCAGACCACTGCTGAGACAGGAGGGCTAGCGTCTGTATTCCAATCCACCTTCCAATGACGGCTGACACCATCCGACATTTACTCCCGCTTTGAGCTGCAGCTATTCGAGTTAAACTATCATTTTCCCATGCTGTGCGCCATGGTGGACCGTCCACCAAAGTTCAGCAAGGATTTTCTGAACTTCTTGGTGGCTTCTTGAACTTCTTATGTTCAAATATGGTCATCTTTGAATTGTCTGGGATTTTAATATATTTCAGTGTATTTGGGAGGGGGCAGTAAGTCTCAGCACCAGCTGACATAGGGGACTCTTTTCTGGGCTCAGCTCTTGGATTTGGAGGGCTTTGGAATGGAGGGTGTCTAGGGGGCTGGATTTAAGGTTTTTAAAAAATTTGAGAGCTCTCTTTTGAATGTTAATTATCAGTGGGTATCTGCCTAATTCTGCTCTACATGCTACATGCTCTACATGTTGGTGTTTTTCTGTGTACGTGTACATGCAGAATTCTGCATGTTAATATTCTGTTGGATGTGTTTCCCAATGGATATACATGTATGCTGTGAAAGCAGACCTCTGGTCAAAGACTTTCTGAATCTTAACGACTCTCTTAATCTCTCCCACTCGGTGTCGGCCCGACACATTTATGTGTATGACATTTGTGACACAACTTGTTTTCCTGCACGCCTCCTGCGTGCGATTAACTACGCCACAGTTTTCTATTGCTTTCAAAGGCTCTTTGCTTATCCTGGATGGCTGCCTTGCTGAGTAGCTTACTACCCTCTTTGACTCTACTTGCGCTGATATCTTGAACTCTGTTACTCCATTTAGGACTAAATGTTTAAAGCCACTTTCAGAGCAGTGGCTGAATGATACCACCTGCTCTCCAGACGAACATGTAGACGAGCTGCAAACACAACTTATATCTAACCTTGTCTCAAGTAACAGTTATAAGGCTCAGGTTTTTTCAACTACCTTATAAATCCCTGTGACTCAGCTCATATTGTGCCAACGCCAACACTCTGTGAAAACTTTCTTAAATCTTTTTTGGAAAGATTTCTGGTCGTAGATCTTCACCCACTTCCTTTGCCTCAGCTCCCTCTGTTCCTCCTCTGGCCCAGCTGTCTTTGATCAGTTTGAGCCTGTATCACTCTCCTTACTATCAGAGGTAGTTTATAATATGCGGCCCACAAATTGTCCCTTAGAGTATTCCTTCTCGTCTACTGAAAGAGGTTTTTAGTATGTTTGGGTCTAGTACTGTCATTCTGATAAATACCTCTCTTATTTCAGGGTGTGTTTCAGCTGCTTTTAAACTTGCTGTAGTGCATCCTCTTATTAAAAAAACAAATCTGGATGTTTCTGTTCTCTATAACTTCAGACCCATTTCTAAGCTACCTTTTTTATATAGTTTTAGAGAGAGTTCAAAACATTTTTAGATAATCGTGGCTTTCATGAAAAGTTTCAGTCTAGTTTTAAACCACGCCATAACACTGAAACAGCTCTTTTTAGAGTTTATAATGATCTTCTCTGAACTGTTCATAGTTTTTAATGATCTTGTTGAACTGTTGTTTCAGGGAACTCTGCTATTCTGGTGCTTTTAGATTTGACTGCTGCCTTTGACACTGTGGATAATGGAATCCTTTGATAACGCCTTGAACAGTGCGTAGGTATCAAAGGTATTGCCCTCAAATGGTTTCAGTCATACCAGACAGATAGGAGTTTCTCGGTTCACCTAGGTGAATATTCATCAATTGTGGCCCATCTCACCTGTAGGGTCCCTCAGGGCTCCAGTTTGGGCCCCATCCTCTTATCATTGTATATGTTGCCATTGGGACACATTTTTAGGACTGCTTAAATTACATCAAAACTTGAATGGATTTAAAATGTCTCACTCTTAATAAAAAAAAGACCGATTGTTATGTTTGGACAACCAAACCTACTTGTTGACCTCCATGCTACTCTTGGCCCTCTGGCATCTTACAGTAGATCTTTTGTCAAGAATCATGGAGTTATTTTTGACAGCTCCTTTAAACTCAATAGGCAGATTAGTTCAGTTGTCAAAACCAGCTTCATTCAGTTAAGACTTTTAGTCAAGGTAAAGTCGTATCTCTCTCCCATCGACTTTGAGAGAGTTACCCATGCTTTCCTTACTTCTCGTTTGGATTACTGTCATCTCTTCGTTGTCTGGAGTTAGTACAAAATGCAGCTGCTTGATTACACTTTCTATTGTGCTGTTACTCTGTTATTATGTTTAATGTTTTCTTTTCTTTTTATGAATTTGTTCTAAACTTTTATGTTTGTTTATTTGGTATTTTATCTTGTTCAGCACTTTAGTCAACAGTGGTTGTTTTAAATGTGCAATATAAAGACATTTGACATTGACATTGACATAATGCAACAAACATAATTCGATTTATATAAAATTTACATTGTGTGGTCTACACTTGATATAGAGCAGCATAATGTAGATACATTATCCGGAGATGTATCTGGATCGGTGACTATGGCAACCTGCTGGGGCATTGTTGCTGTGTCTATGGTGCAGGGGACGAGTGGCTCGGGTCCTGCTCTTGGGCTCCACCTGGAGCTGCTCGGTTGTCCGTCTGGACGCGAGCGTCGGGCCTCAGAGGGTGCCCCCCCCCCCATCGGGGTTGAGCACATGGCTGCTCCCCCATTGTGCCCTCGGGAGCTCAGCCTTTTAACCCCGCCGCCGGTGGCGCTTCAGGGCATGGCGAGTTCCATGCAACCGCTGCCTTTAGACCTACACGGCTGTGCAGCAGTCAGGCCAGAGTTGCGTCCTCTACTGAGGCCTGTAGACGTTCCTTTCCGGTTAAATCCCGCCGTTCCATCGCTTCGGGGTACCGCAGCTCTCACATTGCAGGTTTGGGGAGCGGTCAGGCATGTACATGCCGATCCTCTGGGATTTCCCGCCGCTGCAGCGCTTCGGGTAACCGAGGCTGCCACTCCAGGTCCCCCAGGCACCAGCCTTGAGCGGTTGGTTCACCTGAGGTACTCTTCTGCCCGCTTGAGAAGCTTGACCCGGCGTGTCGCACTGAGTTTGCGCACTGTCCGACAAGGTTACAAGCTTCGATTCCGGTCCACACCCCCATGATTCCGAGGAATCTTGGAAATAGGGGTCGACCAAGTACAAGCAAAGGTGATGGAGCGAGAAATACATTCTCTCTTGTACAATGGGGCCATAAAACAAATCCCCACCTGAGGGATGCATACCGGTTCTACAGCCGGTACTTCATAGTCCCGAGAGAGACGGTGGTTTACGTCCCGTTTTAGATCTTCGTCACCTGAACCATTCTCTGAGGAGACTTAGGTTCCGGATGCTGACGATCCCTATGATTGTGAGTCTGATTCAGTCCGAGGACTGGTTGGTCACAATCGATCTAAAGGACGCGTACTTCCACGTCTCTATCATTCCGGGACACCGGAAGTTCCTGCGGTTCGCTTTCTGGGGCAAAGCTTACCAATATCGGGTGCTTCCCTTCGGCCTAGCACTCTCCCCTTGCACCTTCACGGAGTGTATGGACTCTGCCCTGGCTCTTCTCAGACTCCAGGAGATCCGCATCCTCAATTATTGGACGACTGGTTGATTTTATCCCAGTCTCGTCTCAAGCGGTACGGCATCGAGATGTCGTACTTGCCCACTTGAGGTGCTTGAGGTAGAGGCTCAACACACATGCTCACTCCAACACAAAGGATTAACGTTCCTAGGAGCACGTTGCGGGCACAACTGTCTCCCGCACGCGTCGAGTCAATCCTGACTATGGTACTCAGGGTGCAGCTAGGCCGACATCTAACTGCACTTCAGTTTCGAGAGACTGTTAGGCCTCATGGCCGCAGCATCCACCGTGATTCCGCTTGGATTGTGCCGCTTGCGCCCTCTGTGCAGACTGGTGCGCCAGATCCTTTTTGTGGTCCCAGGGTAAGTGGCTCTCTCTCAGAGCACTTTTCATACCTGGGTACCTCAATGTGGGGCCACACATCCTGTCGAGGCAGGGGCCGAGGCCCGGGGAATGGAGACTGCACCCCGAGATGGTGCAGATGATATAGAGGAGATACGGCAGGGCCTGTTCACGTCCCCAGACAACGCTCACTGCCCCCTCTGGGTCTCCCTTGTGTATCCAGCGCCCCTGGGGCTGGATGCCATGGCACAGGCTACGGCTGTACGCTTTTCCCCCGATCGCTCTGCTCCCAGGGGTTCTAGAGAGAGTTCGCTGAACAGGGGCCCAGCTGCTGCTCATGGCCCCGTTCTGGCCCGCCAGAATGTGGTTCTCAGGCCTGGTAGCCCTCCTGGACGGCCCCCGTGGGAGATTCCCATCAGGCGGGACCTGCTGTCGCGGGGCCAAGGCGAAATATTCCATCCCCATCTGGGAAAATTAAAGCTGTGGGTCTGGCCCCTGAGGTGGACCACCACCG